>PVKZ01001909.1:0-296441 GCA_004027375.1 Macroglossus sobrinus | reverse complement strand
TCTTTCTTTTTATCCCTCTTTCTCTCCTTCCCTTTTTTTCCTAGTTCATCCCTTCCTCATTTTCATGTCTTTTATTTTCTTTCTTTCTGACTTTATTCCCTTAGCACATATTTTTCCAGGTGCAGCGATCAGAATGGTGAGAGAAATCCATGATTCCTCTTCTATGGAGCAAGGAGATGTGGCTTGGAGCTGTGTGTGTGTGTGTGTGTGTGTGTGTGTGTAATGAATAATATTCATAGATCAGTTGCCTGATGAAGACAAACCTAGGGTAGAAGACTTATAGTCAAGTGATATCTATGATTTATGTAGAGATAGGGACTATGCTCCTCAGAGGGTACGTCTATATTAAAAGTACCAATAATAGAATGGCTTTCTCCTCACAAGACTAAATAAAGTAACTCCAATGTGTCATCTTTGGGGTATGTGTTGTATCATATCCCTGTCATGTGAAACTCTCTGAGGGCTCCCACAGCTCTAAGAATGACCTTTGGGGCTCTGACCCCTCCACCCCTGTCTAGCTTTCGGATCCCACCCAATGCTTTTTCTGATGCTCTAGCCCCTCTGGCCTTCTGCAATGCACCAAACCTGTTCCCACCTTAAAGCCTTTGTCTTGCTGTTGCCTCTGTTCCATTGCCTCAACACTTCTCTGCTCACACCTCCCTGACTGATCAGGTCACAGCTAGTTTATGCTTATCACTTGTCTCAGTGCAAATGTGATTCCCAGAGAAATCACCACTGACTTCCCTTCCCCATTAATTTCCAGTTTAATTTCTTTATATTATTTATCACTTCATGGCACTATATCTACCTGAAATTGTCCTTTTATACTTACTTGTTTATGTGTTACTTCTCTCACTTAAAGAGATGACATAGCCTGATGGTTATGAGTTTAGACTCTGCAACTAGAACTCGTTGGTTCTACTTCCAGATCCACTACTTTTTAGTTATAGGACCTAGACAGGTTACTTCACCTCTCTGTGCATCAGCATCTTGCTCTGTAAGATGGATGTGTAATAGAACCTATCTCAAGGATGGTTAACCATAGGGAGTGCTCAGATGACATATGGCACACAGTAAGCACAAGATGCCTGAGTCACAATTGAATGGCTTGTTTTTTAAGGGTGAATAAAAGTTTTGCCAGGCTACTTTTTTTCTGAGAGATTTATTTTTCAGTAATGATAAATGAATAATGTTTTATTTTATAAACATACACAAAAATTACTAAATAAATTTAAAGAAAAGAGAAAGATTCTAGAAAAGAAATGTAAAGATAGACCTAATGTTGTGCAAGTATTTCGAAGAAGCGTTTTGTTTTTCCTGCATCTGGGTTTAGCCCTAGGTTGTCACTTCCTTGAGAACAGAGAGTTTTAGATTATCTTCAACCCCAAGAGTTATATTCTACTAAATATAGTGTTGAGGAACTTCAGACTGTATGGGGAAAAAAAAGTCTCTTTGTGAACCTATAAAAGTTCTTTCATTTTGGATATATTTTTTAATTTAGACTATAATAAAGTAGTAAATAAAATATCTTTTAACTCTAAACCTCATGCTATTAACTAATACCTTATAGGATTGCCCTCAGTAGAGGAGAGCAGAAGAACTAAACTTAGTGGTCATCCCACCTGGGCCCTTTATGTCTCCAGACCTGAAGCCTAACATTGGGTTAAAAGTCCTTCTTTTCAGTCCTTTACCTGTCGCCCTGAGGTAGCCCCTAAAGGAAGCTTCCTAGAATAGTGCCAGTATCTGCTGCCCTTAGCTGGATCCATCTCTCCCATTCATCGCTCAGCTTCTATTTATTTTAGAATTGGCATGAATTCTTAATGAGGTGCTCAGTCTCTCATCTCATTACAAGGACACTTGACCAGCACCATCTTTACAGAAATGGCACCATTTTTTAAGTTCATGGCCCTTTGTTAATTAGTTCAGAGCTGTCCTCTCTCTAGATTAAAATCATCTAGTCTGGCTGGGAAATTTTACTCTCATAGTTATAAACTGATAGCTTCTTTAATTCTTTTCTGTGACATTTCACCAAAAATATTATTCTCAACAAATTTGCACAACTAAAAAAACTCATAAGCTTTTAGACATAATGTGAGTTTTATGGCACCTTCTTTCTGAAAATATCAACATGACAATTTTTAAAGGGAAAGAAACATAGATTGCTTTTAAAGGAAATTCTCAGTTTCTAATGGATCAGAACTTGAAATGCCAAATTCTTGAAGATAGGCCAGAAAGCTGTGGCTTGCCACTAAATACAGAACCCCATTTCACAAAGAAGTCATGCATTCTGTAAAATGGGACTGATAGTATCCATCTGCTAAGACTGTAGCAAAGATGAAAGGTGTTGGTGCCTGTAAAGCTTTTAATAAAATGTCTAGCACTTCACCGTCAATTCAGTAGTTCAGTAGTTCCTTGGAGGGAATGCAAGATATAATTGCCTTGTTTCTAATTCTCTTCAACAGAGAAAGTGTATAGATTACAAGACTCCATAACATATAAAGATGCTGAGAGCGTAGAAAAGTCCTGAGGACCACTTTTTATGCTCAAATAAAATCACCAGGCACTCCTCACAAAACCTCCCTCAAGATTCCAAATGAAGTGTTTCCAAATCTTTGTTGAATGTGTATATTTAGTTCTGCTTTTAAGATTTCCCTCCTGCCATTCTCAGTTCTGAACCCGTACTAACACTGCTAATTCTCACAGATATAACATTACAGCTATAACATTGAAATAGTTAACTGGCCAAACATAGGCAAAATTCTGTGGTGTCTCTGCTCTAGAAATCTGAATGAAGGTGTTTTCTCTAAGTAGGAAGGTGGATGAACTGTCCCCACATTGCCTGATGGCAGTAGTTTAATATTACTCACTTCTGTATACATTGGCCAAACAATTTACCACTGAAGAACTACAGCCTGTACTTTTTAAATTTAATTGTATTAGGTTATTTCTAAACAGCTGTTTTAATGCTGAGGAGAGCAAACCTATGTTTTCACTTTGAAGCACTCAAGCTTATTTCACTAAGTGCTCTTTTAGTCAGAGGAGGAGAGAAAAAGAAGGTAGGTTTGGTGCCCAGATACCCGTTCCTTATTGGGGGCAGACTTCGTAGTCACCTTTAGAGTAGATCCAATGATGCAGTCAGAGTTCTCATCCCACCCTTTTTTCTTGGCATTGCTCTTTTCTCTTCTTGTGTAATTCAGACATTTGGATAAATATCCATTTCTAAAAGCATCTTAACATGTTGCTTCAAGTTAGTTTTTCCTCTATTGATTTGATTCTACCATCAGCACCTGTAACATCTACAAAGTTGTTTTTGTGTGGTTGCATAGCAGAAAGATAAAGCCTGTGTGTACGTGTTTGGAAACTAATTTGGGGAACAATTATCCTTGGAAGTGATTAATAATTTAATCCCTGACCCAAGCTCTAAACAATTGAGTGATCATAAAGACAGCCTTCTGCATTGTTATGCAGGATGCAAGTGTCTCTGTGGCTCACTGCCAGAAGCTTTCAATGTATTGATCTTGCCTGTCATTCTAAGTCAGCTCCCTTCCATGACACATCTGAATAGGAGAATTCAAAGATGCTGAAGAAAAGGCCTTGGATTCTGGCCAACTCATTCAAAACTAAAGCCAAATGAAGAGGTTCCTCTGGCTTCTTTTTTCTCATAGATTTCAATCCAGTCACTTTGACATTTGATATCTGCAACTCAATTGCTTTAAATCAGTGACTCTTTATCTTTTTGTGCCATAATCTCTTTGGCAGTCTGTGAAAGCCAATGAGACCTTTCTCAGGATAATATTAAATACACAGAACCTCAAGGAAAATAATTATTTCAAAACACTGTTATCGAGGTATAAAAACAAATTTTGATAAAGTAGTTTTGATAAATATATGCAGTTCTTTACTTTTTCTTTAGTTTCAAAATGTAATTCTTTTTATCTTTTTATTTTAAAATAATTTAAGATTTACAGAAATATTGCAAAAACAGTATAGAGCATTTCAGTACACTGTTCACCTAGATTCCCCCTAATGTCCACATCTTAGATAACAATGGCACATTTATCAAAAATAAGAAATTAACATTGGACGATTTTCTGACCTAAACTGTACACTTACTTGGATTTCACTGACTTTTTCATCAATGTCCTTTTTCTGTTTCAGAATCTAATCCAGGGCCCCACATTTTATGTAGCTATTGCATTTCCTTAGTCTTCTGCAACCTTGACAATTTAGAAGAGTACTGGTCAATTATTTTTAGACTATCTCTCAATTTGAGTTCATCTGGTGTTTCTTATGATTGGATGGTGTTTATGCATTTCTTGTGAAAATGTCTTTTTTCTTATGAATACATTTAGTAACCAGCTACCCTATAAATGCAGTATATAATTATTTAATGTATTAAATAACTACCCTAGTACATAATTATCATAATTTAGAAGTGGTGATAGTTATAAATAATATTTTGTGAGCTGCAACAACTGAAATGTGGTATGAAAATATCTGTGACTTTCATTAGTGACAAAATCACAAATACTGCTAATAGTGCTATAGGTTGTTTCCAAGCTTTGGATTAGAAGGAAATACTAAATTCAGACAAGAAAATAAAGATTTTTTTCAATCTAAGTTCAGAGACCTCCCTGATTTCTATTTCAGGATGCTTATGGATCTGGGGACCCCTAGTGAAGAACTCCTCTCTAGAGCTACTGAAAACTAAAGATGATTGAAATAAATAATCCATATGCTAAAATTACCTCAATTGATCTCTTCATTTTTCTCTAGGAACTTTGGGAAATGACCACAACTGGACAGATGACCTTTCATGGAATGCTTCCAAATTATTCATGTGTAAATCTACAAATGAGCAGGGTGACTACAAGATGCTTCAGTGACTCTAATGTACAAAGCCTTCATGTTATTGCATGAAAGTTTATGGGACAGATCTTTTAAAGATAAAGGGAGAATCATGTGGCAGTGGAACCAGTGACGGATCTGATATTTGACTACTTTCATGGAATGTGTGTGGATGTATATATATATATATTTTCTTTATTTTACAAATCACATTTAAAAATATAGCTTGTATATGTTTCCATCCTCTTGACTTTGTTGTCTATTAAACAGAAAGCTATGAAAGCAATGGTTGTCTGACCCAGGTTTTGAGACAGCCAGTGTAAGACAGGTCCAGGTACTGAGTTCCACAGTTACCAAGGTAACTGGGGAATGAGGCCTCCAATTCAAGTCTGGGCTGGCATGGAAGCAGCATTAATTAGTGAAGACTTCCTGAATAGGTCCTTCTTCTCTGAGTAAGAGAGTCACATGCATCACTTCCAACCAACCAGATGAGGTAGGCACCTCATTTTATAAAAGAAGAGACTGTGGCACGAAGAACAGATTACTATACCTAATTTAACAGAAAATGCCTTAGCCCAGATTAAATTGTAAGTCTGACTCCAGAGTTCTTTGAAGGGTTGGCTTTTTCTGGACCTATATGGGGCTTCACTTGTTACAAACCTGGTGATGGCCTCATTAGGCAATATCTCATTTCTCAGTGGCTCTTTTAATGGAATACAGTCATGGACTTAGTCAAAGGGAAGGAAGGATCCTGGAGTGGTGGCAAAGGAATAAAGGAAGACATCAGGCTTGGGCAGTCTAACATCCAAATCTTCCACTTATCAAGCTTAGGCAAAAGGATCAGACAGGTATTCAGGGTCTAAACAATGAAGTGTGTTTGGGAATCATTAGAGCAGCCTGGATTATGAGGAGGGACACGCAAAAGACTAAACTCCAGTGCACAATTCTGTTCCTTATCATCTTTCATGTCTTCTGCTGTGTAGGGATCTCATTGATTCATGTTGGATCCCAGGTGTGTGTCTAGAACCCTAAGATATCTCTGATAGCTGAAAGTGCAACTTGCTTATCATTGACACTGAGACAGAAGTGCCCACAGTAAGGAAGGGGGGAATCTTCTCTATTCACCAGAAGAAAAGTGGAGAATTTTCTAAATGAGAGCTCCCTATCAAATAAACTTGGTGACTATAGTTTATAACACTGTGTTATATAAATAAAATTTGCTAGGAAGGCAGATTTTAAATGTTCTCTCATACACACACATTTATATGGTGACAGATTTGTGAGGTGATAGATATGTTAGTCAACTAGATAGGAAGAATCCTTTCATAACATTATTAAATGATATATCAAATCATGTTGTGCACTTTAAATGTCTTACAATTTTGTCTATCAAATATATTTCATTGAAGCTGAAAAAAAATGAGATGGGTGTAGACTGTGTGTGCACACATGTGTAAAAGAGTAGGCATATTAGTTTTCTATAGCTATATAACAAACTACCACAAACTCAGTGACCTAAAACAAGACACATTTATTATCTCACAGTTGTTATGGATAAGAAGTTTGGGCATGGCTTAGCTAAATCTTCTGGTTAGATCTCAAAAGATTGCAACTGAGATGTCAACTAGGCCTGTAGTTTCATCTGATGCTCAGGGTCCTCTTCTAAGATAACTCAGATTGTTAGTCAAGTTTTGTTTCTTGCAGCTATAGGATTTATGGCAGATTTCATCTTCAAAGCCAACAAAAGCAGCATTCTCTGACTTTATCTGTCTGACCTCTAATCTTGCTTTAAAAGATCACCTGAATAGGTGCATCTACCCTTGATAATCTCCCTCTCATTAACACAAAGTGAACTGATTAGTGTTCTTAATTACATCTTTAAAACCTTGCATCTTTGCCATGTAATGAAACGTATTTATAGAAGTGATATTTCATCATATTTTCATGCTCTGTAGATACACATTCAAGGGGAGGGGATTACACAAGGCATTTACATCAGGGGTCAGGAATCTTGGAGACCATCTTAGAATTCTGCCTACTATAGTAGAAGAACAAAAAAAAACCCCACAAAATTTTAAACTCCCTATTAAAGGGAGTTGCTGAGTTTCAAGAGTTATATTTAAATATGATTAATATCTGGAATATGAAATTGTCACCTGACATTGAATATCTGCTACAGAGTATAGCATAAAACATGCAATTAGTCACTCCCTCCAAAAGGAACTTAAATATACACAGATGAAGACAATAGTGAGCATTTTTCTTTTTCAGATAGATATAATCATGGAGAAGGAACAATTTCAGGCAGAATTTTATTTGCTGCTTTGGTGAATGTATAAGAATCACTTATAAAAATTCATAAACAACTGGAAAGAACTTGAAATAATTGTTAAGACAAGGAATTAATTCTAGTGATATTAAAAGAAGACCTACAACTCCTGTGTTACAGATGAAATGAGATAAGCATGTCCCATTTGGGTGTTAAGCACCTTTTTGATCATTATTGATCACAGAACTGGTGGCTCACAAATTCTTTTCTAATAATTGGCTACAACATTTATCCTAATATGTTTTATTCAGGTTACTTTCTTTATCAGTACCTCACATTTTCCTACATATTATATTCTTAATCTCTAGGAAACAAATTGTCCTAGTTTATAAAATGATTAGTAACTTTCAAAAATTGTTTTATTTGCTTTGGAATACCATAGTCAAGTTATGAGCCTTATTATCCGGTCTTCTTTAAGAGATCACTTTCAAGTGGAGTGAAAATGAAAGGTAAATGAAACTATATTTTAAGGGCTACTATATTTATTTAATTGGAGGGATGTGTACAAATTTATAAAGAGAACGGAAATTTTGCAACTATCAGTAAAAAAGACCTCATAGAGGGGCTTATACAAATTTTATTTCATAATTTTACCCTCTAGACTTTATAAAAAGAGAGTTCCAGATAAATTGGGAGTACTGTCACTCAGTTGTGAAAATACTTTCTTTATTTGGATTACGGTAAAGAGACCAAAGCCAGAGCATGCTATTATTAAATTACTTCTCCACCAAGAAGATAACCTATGCCTAATCATTCCCTAACTGGCATCTCAGTGCAAAGTCCAACTGTATTCAAAGTTCCTGGTTCTAAATACTTTCACTATAGGCAGGGAGATGTTTTCAGGGAAACCAAAACCAGCTTATATCAAGTCTTTTGTATTTATAATCATAATAACCATGACAGGCTGATTAAGACCCATTTATTAATGGAAGAGAAAGGGTTTGGGGAAGGGTCATTGTGGTTCTGATCATTCTATTTCTTTTGCTCATGCATCCAACAGATACTTAGAGAGCACCTTCTCTGTCATAACACAGTGGTGATTAATCCCATATAATTAGGTTGGAACTCTGGCCTTGTTGTTGTAAATGGGTCTGTCTCTTGTCAGATCTGGGCCTTAAAGTCTCTCTGTCCTGACTTGAAAATCAGTATGTATTTTCTGTTCCTCTTGAGGTCCTTGTTTAGGGCACAGTCAGCTTCAAAATGGCACCTCTCCATCCAGCAGCCCTCCATGATGCTGCCAGCTCACATTTCTTCCCCTTCATCAAACATGCTTGCTTGTCCCCTCCAGGCCAGATGTTGGTTTCCATAGCATCAGTTATAATATATACAGAAAAGTCAGTTTCATAAAAAGCATCAAATGTAATGTGCTGATGCTTCAGTTTCTTCAGAATATGTACATTCAACTCAAGATGGTGGCATGAAAAAAGCAAATAAGATTTTTATTTGACTCTATTTTCTGTATCATATACTCTTCAAAACAGGCTAAATCACACTCTTTAATGTAAGCATCAATGATTTATGTATAGCTGTTATTTTATTCAAAAACATGTGCTTGACACTTTTGTCTTTAGGTAACATTGTAGGACTCTGGAAAAACAATTTTTAGGTCTTGCCCTCATCTGGTGATGGCCAGAGGGGAAGGGAGTTGGAGCTGAGAGAATGGGATGAGGCATTAAAGAAGTACAAATTAGTAGCTGATAGATGGCCATGAGTTTGTGGAGCATGGCATAAGGAATGCAGTACAGTGATCAGGCCAATGAAATAGACCATCAGATTTAAATGCTCTGGAGAATTCACAAGATAAAATGACAAAGTATATAAATACATGAGTTGGTCATGAGATAATGGGCCAGTGAGTCACTAAGGGGAACTGTTGAAGAATGATTTCCATCTGGTACCATAAAGAAAGACAGGAACATCAGCCCTGCACAGCAAAAGTGTGAGAGAGGGATTTGCTCTGCTTTGCTTGCCATCTGTAGATTTAATCCCAGTTGTGTTGGTAGAGTCTCTCCTCATATCAACTTTTATGTAGATTGTCACCTTTAATTAATAACAGCAACAAAAAAATTAAACATCTTGACAAGGCAGACCCATCTAGCTACTGCCCTTTCTTCCTACCTTCATAGACACATTTCCAAGAGAAGCATTCTTACTTGACAGTTGAGTTAGTTTAGTGCTATCATTTTCATGCTGCATTAAGTCAGTTCAGTCCAAATGGGAAATCTCTGCTTCTTATTGCCAGGTAAAGCATATGATTGATGTACCTTAGTATTACTCCATCCCAGTCTCTTACTCAAATTTTAATTCTAAACCTAAGTATGGAACTTTATTTTACTTATTTCTGTATTGCTTAAATGATTTATGAGCTTGAGAAATTTTATAATTAAAAAATAAAGATCTACCCTAAGAGCTCACACTGTAAGCTAACTTCCCAACACCCCCACAGTACAAAGATATCAGACCAAATGAGGTTGGTGTAACCCATGAAGTCTCTAAAAAGAATGAGAAGTCTACTTCAAAAATTTCAAATGAAAATAGAATATGTACTACTAATAATAGGCAGCCAGAAGTGAGCTCATTAAGATAGCAACATAGGTCATTCCAGTCTTAGTCTCCCTCACAAGAGGACCATAGACAAAAGACCATTGAGAAAAATCCCAGAACGTGAGGGTGAGGCTGACGGGCCCCTCTGAAACACAGAGATGGAGAAGGGCTGCATTAGAAGGTAAGAGGACTGGCTACACTCTGACTCCATCACCCACCCACTAGGCCAGCACAGTGATGCACCAAGAATGCACACTGGATCTACAGTTTCTACAGAAGGGAAAACAGAGCCCAGGGTGGACCCTATGGGGAAATCTACTGGACTAGAACACTGGGGTTCAGAGAAGGAGAAAAGGAACTTAGAGTAACTGGTACTGAGACTTTGGAGGACTACATTCCTGCCAGCAGCAGCACCTGAGCAGAGATCCCAGCCAATGGCTCTGCCTATCTACAAAGCTGAGCCCATAACCTCATTTAGTCAAAGAGTTTGGATGGCAGTTCTGCCTGATTTGAATGCCTTGCTAATGGACTCCCCTAGAGCAAAGCCCATTCTACAGCTTTGCCTGGACAAGGGAGCAAATTCATTGTCCCACCCAACTGCTGAGCATAGCCTCCAGTCTCACACCTCTTAGAAGACTAGCCACAGATGCCTGGAAGCTAAAGAGAACATTTTAAGATTTGCCCAGGTAGGGGAACAACTTTTCAGTGCTGCCTACCTTCTGAGCATAACTTCTGGCCCCCAGAACCAGAGAGATTGAACGGTGACACTGAGCAGTCTTGGAGTCCAACCTATGATACTACCCAGTGGCAGAGCCTAGCCTATAACTCCACCCAGCACTGGAGCCTAGCATTTGGCCCTGCAAGATTGCTGAGCATGGCCTGCAGCCTCACCCAGGCAGAGATACACCACCAAAAGCAGAAGCAACAAAAACAAAAATCAACAAGTGACACTACATAAAATCAAAGTTTCTACACGGCAAATAGAAGATAAACAAAATGAAAAGGTGACATATAGAATAGAAGAAGACATTTGCAAACAATATATCTGATAAGGAGTTAATATCCAAAATATATAGGAAGCTCATACAATTCAATAGCAAAACAAACAAATAAATAATCCAATTAAAAAATTGACAAGAGATCTGAATAGACATTTTTTCCAAAGAAGATAAACAAAGGGCTAACAGGTACCTGAAAAGGTGCTCAACATTACTAACCACAAAGAAGATAAAAACCAAAACCATAATGAGATATTACCTCACACCCATTAGGAAGGCTATTATCAAAAAGACAAAAGATAACAAGTGCTGGTGAAGAAGTGGAAAAAAGAGAAGCCTTGTGCACTCTTGGTAGGAATATAAATTGATACAGCTACTATACAAAATAGTTAGGAAGTTGCTCAAAAAAATAAAAATAAAATTACCATATAATTCAACATTCTCATTTCTACATATTTAAAAAAATTAAATCATTATCTCAAAGACATATGTGCATCCCCATGTTCATTGCTTCATTATTCATAGCCAAGACATGAAAACATACGGCCTACCTACATGTCCATTGATAGATGAATCAAGAAAATGTGAAATATATATGCATTTATATGTATATATGCATATATATATACACATGTACATATATATCTATCTATATATATACACACACACATATATAGAATAGAATATTATACAGCCATTAAAAAAAAGGAAATTTTGCTATTTGCAATAGCAAGATAGCAAGACATGGATAAAACTTGAGGGCATTATACTAAGTGAAATAAGTCAGAAAAATACAAATACTGTATAATTTCACCTTTATGTGAAATCTAAAAAAATGAACTCATAGGGAGTAAAATGGTGGTGCCAGGGATTCAGAAATGGGTAGAAATAGATAAAGATGGTCAAAGGATACAAACTTCCACTTATAAGATGAATAAATTCTGGGGATCTAATATATATACTGTGACTATAGTTAAAAATACTGTATTATATACTTCAAGGTTGCTAAAAGAGTAGCTATTAAAAATTATCACTATGCACACAAAAAGGTAAATATGTGAGGCAATAAGCTAATTAACCTTATTGTGGTAATCATTTTGCAATATATAGATATATCAAATCATCATATTGTATATCTTAAACTTACATGATGACATATGTCAATTATATTTTAATAAGTTGAAAAAAATAATAGGCAGCCAAATTTATTTATTAGCTGAAATTAAACAAAGATACTTATTGTAATTTCAAGAGAGATGCAGACCATTTAATATTTCCATGAATGCTCAGAGAATAAAAAGATATGACACTTAAAGGTCATTCCTGAAACTGGCAAATGTGGCAAACATATGACTCCACATCATCTGCTTTCTGGGGGCTAATTCTAACCCATCTCTGAAATTTACCCCATCCCTATACTGAATCTGTAACATTCTCAACTGTGAGACAACATATCCTAACCATAACACAAATCAAAGAGGTGATGATTAGAAATAGTAAAAACTTAAGTATGTTGAAGACTTTGTTTAGCACATTACTTTGCAGGGTAGGATATTTCAAAGTATTAATTGTTGTTCTATTTCTTCACCTGCATGATATAGCTGCGGATTCTCCCTTACTTGCCTGTTTGAGAAATGCAAGGATCATTGTAAGTGTAATTTATAGCTAATGCACAGACACTATATTGATTATTTTTTAAATTTAAAGACTAATTGTTTTCTTGTATTAGGCTGTAAAAATTTGCCTGGTGATATGGAATCTTATCCTTACTCACTCATCTATTCATTCCCACTAAAAGACTGTGGGCTGGAAAAGCTCCAGTCTTCCGGTCCATCTACTGTGGTGTGCCAGGAAGAGGCAAAGGCCTAAAAACCAGTAGGTGGAGGTCAGCCCACCACAAATGTGGGCCTTCCGGTAAGAGAGAGAGAGAGAGAATTAGAGAGAGAGAAGGAGAGAGAGAGAGAGAGAGAGAGAAATTTTATACCTTTTATAGCATGTTGGTATAGCTGTACTTTTTTCCTGTGGTAAGAGATTCAAAATACTACTAACCTTCTAGGAAAAATCCATGAGGGCATGGCAGAAGACTTTGATCTTTATTTAAAAACTTTCTGATCATTCAACCAATCAGTAAATAATAATTTTTACTTCATAAGGTGGTTTTGAGAGTGAGATGATTTAATATATTTAAAGTGCTCAGAATAGTGCCTGACCCAAAATAAGAATTTAATTAATGTTATTTTTATTATCATTTTAAATGTACCTATATTTTTAAAATCTACAGGGGTTATCTAGGAGTAAAGCTCTGGGACCATAATATTTATGTTTTTCAGTATTTAGACAAACAAATAATAAATTTTATTCAAAAGAGAAAAAATACATGCAATCCTCATTTACATATTGGCATAGATTATTTTTTTCATGTAAACTTACTGTCAAACACTGAAAGAATGTCTAAGATCTCACAGCATGGAGCAGAAGCATGTTTCAATTGGAGGAAGGGGAAAGCAGAGGAGTTTCAAGAAACTCCTAGTCCAACAATCATCAAATCTGACTTGAACTCCCTATTCTGCTCCCTACTAGCTTTGTGGTCCTGGGTGAATTATCACCCAACTCTGGTCCTCGGTTTATTTGTGAGAGTTGAAACAAATGCTCTCTCAGATACTGCACAGCTCTAAAAGTCTACCCTGTTCAATGGGAGAGCAGGGACAGTCTCTCCAAGGACCAGTGTTCCTGGGACTATCTGAGTAGAGAGGCAGGAGGTGACACTACTCTACTACTTAGGGTTGGCCTCTTCCTTGGACAAAAAATTCTTCTAACAATAATTAGTAAAACATGTAAAGTTGTTTCATTTACCAAAGATGGGCATTAAATAAAAAGAGGAGAAAAAATACTTTCTCATGACAGCCTAGTCAAAATTCCATCCCAATGCTCACATGGGGCCCAGAAATTAGAGCACCTTTGCATCCAAGCCCAAGAAAGGCAGGAAGAAGGTGCTTCTACCACTGCTCTCCAATATGTTTGTGTCTGCAGGGTGTGGAAACAGTTTGGCATCTCAAGAAAAAATAGAAATAGGCAACATAGTTTTATTCATTTATTTCCAGAGAATTTGATTAAGTAGCATTGCTTTACCTAAGGCTTAGTTTTTCTAGTCCTATCTAGCTCTCTCTCTCTCTCTCTCTCTCTCTCTCTCTCTCTCTCTCTCTCTCTCTCTCTCTCTCTCTCTCTCTCTCTCTCTCTCTCTCTCTCTCTCTCTCTCTCTCTCTCTCTCTCTCTCTCTCTCTCTCTCTCTCTCTCTCTCTCTCTTTTTATCTGTTCTTTATGCTTGGGTTATGTTAGCCACATGAATAATTAGCTATTACAGCATACAACTTACTGTGTGGTAATGGCAGTGGATTTATTTGGCTCAAAAATCTGCTACTTTATTTTGGAACATTTACATTTCATGGTTAGTATTAAAACTGTAAGTTAGAAATTATAAAAAGCAAATAGAAGGCTTAAGGAATGTAGCCATTAGACAATATATATACAGTTAATATTTATCCCCTCTACCCCTATAAAAAAATTCTACTTCATGCTTTTTAATATTTGTCCTCATTTACCAATATAGAACAGAAAACTCTCTTATGTAATTTCCTTTTTTTATAGCCAAATTTAAATTATCTGTAGAATGGAAAGAGCACTAATTTAAATCCAATGATGAAAATAAACAGTATAGCCACATTATTCTGACAATTTTTCAGCTTTCCCTTGTCAGATTTTGGGTAGCTCTATTAAGGGAAGTGCTCAGTCCCAATGCCTTCTCATTCCTCTGCCTCCTAACAACCATGGTGTAGACCCAAGCAAGAGAAACATGGTTGGAAAAACAATGGAGATCTGAAGAAATTTAGGAGATGAGGGGAAGTTAGGTGTGACCATAGGTTTACTGCTCATTATGATGAGTTTACTTTTGGCTTATTTGGGGTGACTCACTTAAGGTTAAATTTGAGGCTACAGAGTGATTTATAAAGGTGTCCATTATCTCTGTTTCTCAAGGAGGGTGGCAAGAGAGGGCCTTGATCAGGACACTAAGCAGATATATTTGTCAAGGCAGCCAGCAGCATTATGAAAGAACAGGAGAGAATATTAATTTTATTTTTCTTGTTTTAACACTGTATTTCCTTCATGTTTTCTAACTCTTGCCCAACATTGTCTAAACCACCAAAATAGATGGATCAATAACCAATTTGAAGCCTCTTGAAGATAAATACTTCTTGCCTCTATGTTTCGACATTTCGATCCTAGCTCATGTTCTATGGAATCAGAAACCATGTTTATTTGCAAAAAGGCTCCATCCATCAGGGTCTCTCAGTGCTAACACCATTAATACCCTTTGTAACACCAAATTGCCTACCTCATGGAGTTATTCTGAGGAACAAATTAAGAAACCAGTTAAGCAGGGGTCCTACTTAGTGCTTGACATTGAGATCAAAATTGGCAAGACATGGTTCTTGTTTTCAAATAGCAAATGGTCTGTTTTGAGCAGACCCATGTGGAGATAGATGACTATGCTTTAATGAGGGGAAACACTGCTTTATAACTTGCAAAGTGAAATATAAATGTTGCAATGCATGGTCTCAAGTATACCTTCCAAATTTCATTCTTATTGATTTTATCTTTGCCAGAGTTGTTCATAATCTTGGAAATCCAATACTTGATGAGGTAGTACACTCACCGAGTTCCATTCTTAGAATTCATCGCCTTGATACTATACATTAATGTTGTTATTAGAAATGAAAGCTACAGCTCTCTGCACTTCTTTTTTTTAATGTAAACTTATGTTTCATTTCTCTTGAATATATACCTAGAATTGAAATTTCTGGGACATATGGTAACTCAGTTTCAACTTTTGAGAAGCTGAAAACTACCAAAGCAGCTACATCACTTTCATTCCCACCAACAGTGTGTGAGAGTGGTTCCTTTTTTTAAAAAAATATTTTTTTTTTATTTTTTAATTACAGTTAAAAAATATGTTTAAAATAATATTATATTAGTTTCAGATGTACAACATAGTGATTAGACATTTATTTAACCTACAAAGTGATCACCCTGATAAATCTGGAATCCATCTGATACCATACAGTTATTACAATATTATTGACTATATTCCTTATGCTATACTTTATACCCCCGTGACTATTCTGTAACTACTCATTTGTACTTCTTAACCCCTTCCCCTTTTTCACCCTTCCTCCCAACCCCCTCCCATCTGGCAACCATCAATATGTTCTCTGTATTAATAAGTTTGTCTCTATTTTGTCTGTTCATCAATTTTGCTCTTTTGATTCTACCTGTAAATGAAATTGTATGATATTTGTCTTTCTCTGTCTGATTTACTCTACTGAGCACAATATCCTTTAAATCTATTCATGTTGTTGCAGATGGCAAAATTTTATTCTTTTTTATGGCAGAGCAATATTTCCTTGCATATATGTATCACTTCATCTTTATCCATTCATCCATTGATGAGCACCAAGATTGTCTCCATATGTCAGCTATTATAAATAATGCTGCAACAAACATATGGAGGCACATGTCCCCTTGAAGTAGTGTTTTAGATTTCTTTGGCTAAATACCCAGGAGTGGGATTACTAAGTCATTATTTGTCTCTTGTTATGGTCTTTGTTTTAAACTCTATTTTATCTGATATAAGTATTGCCAGATAAAATAGACTTTAAAACAACATTTTAAAAAGAACACAGTTTTTTTCCCCTATAATTTTCGTGAAATATCTTTCAGTTTGTCTGTCTTTCAATATGAAGTGATTCTTTTGTAGACAGCACATGTATGGGTCTTGTTAAGTTATTCATTGAGCCACCTTATTTTTTGAATGAAGCATTTAATCCATTTATATTTGAAATAATTGTTAATAGATATGTAGTTATTGCTATTTGTATTCATATTTTTTATCTTCATTGAGGTCATTAAGCATCTTACAACCAGTGTTTTGAACCCTACATCTGGTAAATTCCTTGTCTCCATTTTATTTGATTCTTTTGCTAAAGCTTTGTTCTGTTCTTTTATTGGGGATGTGTTTCTTTGTCTCCTCGTTTTGTTTGCCTCCCTGTGTTTGTTTCTATGTATTAGCTAGGGCTTCTATGTATCCTGGTCTTAGTAGAGTTCCCTTATGTAGTAGATGTCCTGTGGGGCCCAGTGACAGAGTATCTCTGGTCACCTGAGCCAGGTGTTCCAAGTGTGTTCATTGAATGTATTCTATCTGTCTTCCTGTTATAGCTGAGCCTTGGTTTCTGTTTCCACATCAATATGAGGAATTGCCCCTCGGGCTGATTTGTTGTGAGGACTGGTTGTGACTACTGTGGAGGAGCTATTGTGCAGAGGTTGACCCACAAAGCAGCATTTACTTTAGCAGAACTTTGGTGCCTGCCAAGTTTGCCTTTTGAGTGTGTAATTTGTGGAGGTCTTTGGGTGATACTCTTGTGTGGTCTGAAGCTAGACACTGGTTGTGTTTGTTCTAAGGCCTCTTGGGAGGGTCTCTGTTGCAGGCCAAGATTAGCCACTTCATGTGCCTTGTCCACATCAAAATGCTATGAATGCCAAAGTGATCTGCAGATGGTTGCAACTGGGTTGGACTTGGGGGTGCCTAGGAGAGGCTAAGCTCAAACCAAGGCCAGCTGCCACTAGTGTCAGGCTTGGAACAGCTTAGCAAGAGGTACAAGGCATGCTAAGGTCAGCTACTGCTTGTTTATGATTTGTAAACCTTTGAGAGATTTTAGGAAAGCCCACAGCATGAGCCAAGACAGGTTGTTTGTAAGCCACTGGAAATGGATTGGGTCAGCCTGACAGTTAGGTGCTGCAGGGATCTCAGGGAATCACCAGGGAAGGGAAAATAGTATTAGGTTGATGGATACTCAGATCTGGTGCCCATCTGTAACCATCTGTATGCTGGGTATGGGAAGGGCTCAACAAAGGAACAATGGCATCTGCCAGCACTTCTGTCTGAGAGAAAGCTGCTCCTCCATCCCTGTTCTGAATCCAGACAATTCAATTCTTCCCTGTATGTCTCTGGTACCTTTTGTGCTGCTGCCTCAGTGCTGCAGCTCAGAGCCAATGAATCCATCAGTGAGTAAGTCTGTGCCTAGGCCCTTTAACAAGAATGCCTGGGACTCCAGCAGCCCTCTATCTCATTTAGCCACAATCTCCACTAGTTTTTCACAGCCAAAAATTATAGAAAATTTTCTTCCTATCAATGAAACCCTGGGGTGTGGAGCCCGCTTTGGGACTGGAAACCGTTATTGCTCAGGGTGGACCTCCACAGTCAAGATATCCTTCCCTGATTTTTAACTGCCACATGGGTGTGGGACCAGCACATTCCCTGTCTCTGTCCCTCCCACCAGTCTCAAGGTGGCTGCTTCTGTGTATCCTTAGTTATAGAATTTTTGTTCAACTGGACTTTAGGCAATTCTCAATGATGGTTGTTCTGTAGTTTAGTTGTAATTTAGAGGGAATTTTGAGAGGAGGCAAGCACAGTTACCTGCTCTGCCATCTTGACTGAAAGAGACTATCTTTGTTCTTCTTATTCAGTTTTTCTTACTGAATATTTTTGTCTTTCTTACATATGGATTCCTTATCTTTCTATGGTTATCCTGTTTTTCCTGTTATTTGTATAATGGTGTGTGTGTGTGTGTGTGTGTGTGTGTGTGTGTGTGTGTGTGGCAAAAGGGTAATATGTTGAAAATGTTGAAAAGTTGGAGAAGTTTCCTTACCTGATATCAGAGCTTCTAAACTATAGGATTTAAGAAACCCAAGGAGTGAGCGTATCTTAATAACTGAATTCTTGCTATAGGCATGGCTCAGACAGAGGTGGACTGGAATATGTCAACATGGAAGACTAAGGAACAAGGACATGGAAGACTAAGGAACAAGGTCACAAGGACTGGACAAGCCCATTCAGGAAGTTAAGTTCCAAATCAGGAAAAACAGCACAAGTCGATCAGACATAATGTGTAAACTGGCACATAATTGAGGACTTCTCACTAAGAATCCGTGAGCAGAAACTTGGGTCCTGGGAGATGGAAAGTGGAGTCTTTCCTCTGATATGGAGCAATGGTTAGTGGGGTCAGGACACAGAAGGCCTGAGTAATGGGATCTGGGTCTGGCTATAAAGTGATATCCAACCTCTTCTCTCTGGCCAGGATACAAGGCACATGGAGTATATTTCCAGGACAGATAGGAACATTACAAAATAAAAATCCAAAGCCCTTATATCAGAAGTTACAAAGTGCCCTATGGATCAAAACCAATAGAAGAGCAAGTTTGTGACCCATGGTTTAGCAGATCAAAGTGAGGACAGTGCATAAATAGGAGAGCAATCCAGGGTCCAGAGCTAGACAGAATGGTAGCCTTTAAAGACAGATTATACAGAGTCCAAAAGAGTTGTCATCGGACATCCATGACTTACTTTTATGGGTCCTTGAAATTAAGAACTTTTTTTTAACTGTCAAAATCCAAAGTCAAGGTTGCAGGATATACAGAGATTTTGAAAACAAGTTCTGATTACACTGAATCTAGACTTTCCTTATATGTGTTCTCTGCTCATAAATTGAATTAGGGAGGAAGAAAGTGGGAGAAAAAATATAATGAATGGTGAGAAGAAAATAGAAAGAGGCTACTACCTAGACAAACTAGAATCAGCTTTAGGAGGATGATCAGAGAAGGCCTCTCTGAGGAGATAGAGTTTAAGCTGAGATTTCAATGGTAAGGAGTCTTACCCAAGATATTTGGACATATGCATGGCCCCTTTGTTCTCATGGTGACCTCTGTCTCCTGACTCCTGCTTTTTTGCCACATCGATCCAAACCAGGCATTCAGCCAACCCCTTGACTTTGTTTTCCACCACAAAATATTCTGCCCCCCAAAATGTTTACAAGTAAATTAGAAGAAGAGAAAGTACATTTCTAATGCAGTAATGCAAAAGTTTACAATTTAATATCAGGCATCTTGAATTTTTTTCAAGCTATCTAATTATGAGCATTCTCCCTAACCCCTTTTTTATAGTAAATTCAACATGCCCCATGGCTGTTCTCTCCCTATCATTCTCTACTTTTTTCTCTCTCTTCACTCTTCTCCTCAGGCATACCACATATTCTTCCTCTGGTATCATGCCAAAGCTCTTCATAGTACTTCATAGTCCTGCATTTTTCAGACCCTTTTTTTCCCTCTCAGAATCTCAGCTACTCAAAGCAATGCTGCTCTGAGTAATTTCCCAAATAAGAAATACTCTAGTACTAGTAACTATTAAGGGAATGGGCATTTCATCTTCATATATGAGCACAATTCTTACTTTCTTTGAACCTCTTAGGGCCTGCATCATTATATAGATTCTTTTCTCTGTGGTGGAATGCTAATGGAGCAGACCAAATATGTTACACATCAAGGAGAGGCTATCCTCTGTTTCACAGAAAGGCATGCAGTGGATAGAAACCCACAGTTCTATTATAAGCACAAGACTTAAAATCTCACAGTATGGCAGTTTTAGATTAGGAGGACTTAAAAATCTAATGGGTCTAAAAAAGATCAATGTAAACTTTTTAGGTTATGAGTTTATTTTTCCTTAAAGTCACCTAAATGAGAATGGTTCTTATTTCTACATGAAGATAAACATCTGAGCCTTCATCCCCTAAGGTGCAATTGTTACCTATAGCGTCAACATTAATTTCTTGGGTAACTAAAACGAATGCAGAAAACTCTTTTAAGGACTGGCTTCTGTCATTTAAAATTTCTTCATAGTGATTCCCGAACAACGGTGTTCAGAATGCGCCAGAGTTCTCATTAAGACAGAGATTGCTGGGCCCAATCTTGGAGTTTCTGATTTAGTAAGTCTATGGTCAGAATTTGGTTTTTGAATACAAATTTTAAAAGATTTAAATAAAAGATCAAACTGTATGTGTGCATGCATGCACACACATGCCTGCACACTCCCACTGACCTTACATATCTCCTATTAATGTGGGCTTATTTTTCTCATCATGACCACGGCTCTTTTCAATTTTGTAGGCAGATTAGGAATAATTGGGAATCACAGAAGATGATAGCTCACCAGATTACCCCATTCTATTTTTCAGGTGGTGGCATTTAATCTAGTCCAGAAATATTTAACCACCTAACTGGCTTCATATCATCCCAGAAGACAGGACCATCTGTTGGACAATGTTTTTAGACCTTTCTAGACAAAGAAAAAAAGATAACATAATACCTATGATAGTTAAGCCACCAAACTGGGACTGTACTTCTAACTTTCAAGGATTCTTTGGCGCAGGAATCAAGTAAGTTATGGAGCAAGAAGAATATAAAGACTATAAATCAGTCAGTCCATATTCATGTCTACCTTTATCAGGACAACTTTTCCTAGAACTCTCTCAAGACTTTGAGATTTTTTCTTATCCTAAGCTTTCTTTGTGACCATCAACTCACCCTGATGACTGGCATCTGCCAGTCTTGACCAGTCTCACCATAGCAACCATTTTCCCCACTAGCTACTGTTTCTCATCCAGTGCTACTTTCTCTTAAAACTGAAAACACTTTGTATGTACTGCATGACTCCATTTTAACTGATTGTTTGATATAAGCCCATATTAAGAAATAGGTATTTTTTATGTTTAATTACAGACATCATGTCTCTCAGATAAAAAATTTCTGTAACCCAATGTCATTAAGAATAATTTAAGCTTTCTACTTGTCATTTGGTTCTTTCTTCAAAAGATAAAATGCCAAAATATACCCGTTGTTAAGTCAGCCAGAGGTTTAGCCCAGCTGGTTAAGTTGTACAGTGAAGAATAACTTTGTTATTAAGTATTCTATAACAACAAAAAGATGTGCTTAAAATAAAATCCACTTTAAATCATGAGAACTTGAGTTATCTTGCAGCTGAAAGGCAATGCTTATTTGAGCATGCATTGTTGAATTCCACACAAGTGTCTGCAAATGTGTTTTTTGCTGTCTCTGCACTAGTTCAAGGGGATAGTAAGAAAGAAAGCCCTTGGTGAAGAAGCAGTAGATTCACAAACGATTGCCATTGCTCTTTGCTCTTTCTTCATCTTTTGCTCTTACCTCATTGGCTATATCGTGCATTCTTGCTACTTTTCTGGAAGATTTAAGTCACTACTGTCACTTCGGCTATTATGAAATGAAAGATAGGTCTTGACAGTAACGCACACCCCTCTTCACCCTCTGACATTCTTTATCTCATCTCTGTTCTTCCCAAAATATTGCTATTCTTGGTCATGTTGTTTCTGAAAGAAAAAAAGTCTTCCGAAAATATATTTTTTGTTGATTTCATTAGAAGAAAAATGTAATGTATAAAAAATAATTTGAGTTTAAAGTTCTCTACTGTTATACTTACCAATCCTAACAGTTAACATTATTGAGTGCTGTAATATGCCAATTATTAGCAATTTGCCTCACACATGTTATCCCATGGAATCTTCACAAAATCTCTGGAGATAATCTCTAATGAGAAAACTGAGGCAGGGAAGATTAAATAAATTGCCTCATGTCACACAGCCATCAATAGGTCAATGTGACAGCAAAACCCATGCTGTCATCTAAAGGTGGTAACCCATTCTAGCCTCTCAATAGAGGGGAAAATCTGACACTCCAGGAGAAAAAATCTTCCATAATAGACCTTTCTGGCTGTGAAATAGACTATTTTATAGAGTGATATAAAAAGCAGACAGAAAGATGCTATTAACAACACTTGAGGCTCCGTGGTATCTCTGCATTTCCAGATGCTGACTGAGAAAATCTCTCTGTCCCTAATTACTTTTGAAAAATCTCAAAAATGAAGTTGGGTCAAAATTACACTCAGAATATTCAGTCAAAATATTCAGGCTGCTGCCAAATTTGCTACAAAAAGACAGAAAAGAATTTGATTTTAATGAATATGACTCAATAATTGCTAAATAAAAGTTGGCAGAGGCAAACCTGAAAATATAAATAGGAGGAACAATAATCATTATTATTATGGAGATGCAAGGTACATTCCTATAGAACCAGATAAATACCTAAGTCAGTGCTTAAATCATAGCTTCTAAATTTATCTGTCCTCTGTGAAGCTAAAGCAATGTTCTAACAACCTGCAGAGAAATGATGGAACTGAATAATGAAAACAATGAAATAGATAACTGTCCTTGAAACCTCTATGGCCTTTAAGTTTATTCTTCAAAAGAACTCATCTTTCATGGTGAGACATAGAAGCTGTTCAGAGAAACAAGTTTCTTTCTTGTCCTTTGAATCTGCCACATTCACATGAGCCTACATGTTTCCTCCTATTATTCGCCATGGCCCTGACACTCTTTTGCCTACCTGAGTTCTGCCATCATCCATGGTCCAGCTTAATTTTGCTCACCAAGCTCTCCTTCCCTGACCAACCACCATGACACAAATGGTCCATTCGATAGACAGTTATTACACATGGTCTTGTGGTCATGTTCAAATCATTGTTTTTAATGACAATTTAAATCTTGAATTATGTTTTAACTTATGGTATGTAGCAGCCGTGTTTCTTGATCAAGTTTGGAAATTCTTTAAGGTAAGTGTGTTCAGTGTGATTAGGTGGAGAGTGCAACCATTAACTCTGGTAGAAAAGGCAATGGTACTGTTGGACAGAAGTGGAAGGTAGAAGGGAAGATGAGATGACCTGAAAATGCTGGGGTAGAGATGGGATACACAGCAAACAATTTACAAAGTATAGAGCTCAAAAAAGAAGTCTGGTAGATCTAGATAAAGAAGTTAGTAAATAAATAAATAAATAAATAAATAAATAAATAAAGTTTGGAGGTAGAAATACTAGAAATTTGGAAGCAAAGGGAAAGATAAAATTAGCTGCTGATCCAAAGCTGAAGAAGATGAAGACAAACTTGGAAAATGATATAGAATTATTTAACAGGCTTAGGTGGTCAGACAGCTATACTTGGACTCTGGTTCTACCACCTCCAACTTGAGTCAGATCAGCCCTGTTCCTTCCGCTTACTGTGGTTTTCTCATCTGTAAAAAAGTGATAAAAGGAGTTATCTCAAAGCACTTCTGGGAGGATAAAATGAGATAGCATATATAAAGAGACCATCATGGTCTCTAACACCCTGCAGCTGTTAATTCTTTTCTTTCTACTAGAGGATAACTATTGACTATTGAAATTACAGGATTGGAAGTGGGTTCAGCAGGAAAATATAGTAGCTATTTTGAGATCCAAAGGCCAACCCAACATACATATAGTAGATCTCTGAGTTCCAATGAAACAATGAGTAACAATGAAAGCAAGGTGATGACAAGGAAAAGCAAGTGTTAATTACACATCTACTGCATCTCAAGCACTCTGTCATACTTTAGGTAGCTAAAGATGGTAAATAAGTCATGGTCTTTGAGGCCTTAATTCCAAATAACCAAAAATCTCATCACAGATTAAATGTTGAAGGTCTGAAAATTTTTAAATAATATTATTTAAAGCCAGAATATAAGCTGGAGTAACAAATTACATGTTAGCTAAATGTCATTTGTGGAAAAATACTATGAACAGTTTTGTGAAAGGAATAACTTGACAAGCATCAGGTAATTTGATTAGGAACACAAACTGTGCTTCTAATGGGAAAAGATATTATAACAGTTTACTGGTTGGCTTCCTTTGAAGTCATTTACTGCCATGATGTGTGATTTTAGACCAACATTCTTCTTAATAACTATATTGAATTAGGAGCACTAACCATATGAGAACTAATAGCTTAAGTTTATTTAAAGCATAGAAATCTAATAGAATAAAGAACAAAAAAGATAAAATCCAATTTTAAGAAATATAAATGTTGAAGGTGATATATTCTAGTAGAACTGCAGTTATTGTGGTGTCTATTTGGCAATAAAAAAATAATGAGGCTCAGTGAAAGGATAAACAAAAGAATAAATTAAGTGCATTAATACACTAAAGCATTATTTAATGAAGATGGTAAAGTGGAGCTCTCTGAGTCTAGAACTCTGGAGATGAACTTTCCCCAATGCTTCAGATAATTCATGGAATAATCACCCCCTTTGAATTTTTCTTGGCCCTCATCAAGGGCTCTGGTTGGCAACGCTAAGCAGTGGCTGAACATGACTCTGTCCAATGTGAGAACCAAATGAGGCAGTATGATGTTCAGCTCTCTCTCCAGGAGCTCTCTTAAGGCTCTAAGTAGAATGTAGTTGAAGTATGTTTGGCAATTCCTAGGTCAGCTTTATGTCAGATTTACTCCACTGTGGGTGTGGAATTATTCTCCTTCACATTGAATCAAGACCTCTGGAGCCTCATGCACTGTCATGTGGGTGTCAAGATTCCACCCCATCCTAGAGCAGTAGACTTATATCAATATTAACTTTATTTTCAATGGTGACCTTTCGCCTTACTCTAGCAATAACCTGCTGTGTAATCCTGGGAAGACCATATCATTTATCTTTGTCTTGTGGAGATAATCACAGCCATCTCAACGTGCTGTAGAGCTACAAAGTGCCTTCCTTCGACCAGTCTTCTTTCAGAGACCTTCCTAATCATAATATCCACACTACCTAGCTCACTAGTTTATATGGGGGTTGAAATAAGCTAATTCATATCAAAAGCTGTTGAAAAAGTTGGGCTTACTACACACATCAAAATAAGACTTTTTTTAACACTATTATTTTCTATGAGATCGGTGTTTTCACAAGAAGTAATATTACTGTAAACAATCTCTAAACCTTTGGTTCTGTTACAACAGACAATTTAAGTAAAACCTCCTATTTGTTCATTTTTTTTTTACTACAAAGCTAAAAACTAAGTGCTGAGATAAAAATTAATGATATGAAAACATTTGACTCTTAACTCCTGATAACTGGTACTATGTTTTATTCACCTTTGTCTCTCTAGGATCTAGTAAAATGCTGATCCCATAGTAGAAGCTTCATAAATAATTCTTGAATTAATTCAGGAGCATTCTTCAGGGCACACAGCTCATCAAAATAATACAAACCCTCAACTTATCATTTCTTTATGAAGAAAAAAAATGCACAATTTTTTTCACATAAATGTTTATGAAATGCCAACCAACATTTTAAAGAATTCAGTGAATTATCTTTTATTGTCTTCCTCTTTCTAATAATGATGGACATTTCCAAGTTCTCTCAAATATACGTGAAAGCCTTTTATTTCTTTCCTGATGGCCAGAGCATGGGTGGATTTTCTGTCAAAGTGATGGGCTCTAGGGATAACTTTACACATCTGACTGGTGCAATGTATGTCTGGGACTAAACAAGTAATTCATGGAAATGCTTATGGCAGCATATAGCAGGCTTCAATAAATACTAGATTCCATGGGTTAGAAGAAAAGTTGTGACTACAATTCAAATTTCTTCTAGCCCATCACCTTGAACTTTTGAGTCATTAACAAGAAAACTTCTCTATATTGGTCAGTCATTTCCCATACTTACTATCCCATACATACTTACCTACTCCCTACTTGTCATTCACACCTTCTCACAAGTAGCTGGGAGAGAAAGCAAATGATGCCAAAGGACTGACTCAGAGTGAAAGAAAAGTTCATCCTCCAGGAGCTGACTATAAGGTTAAATATGCAGCTTCACTTAAGTCCATTGAAACCTTTTATGACATTTTTGCTATTCCCCACCCCCCCAAAGGAGACAATGAACCTTCTGAGGTGGGGGCTTGGAGTAAGGAGAAACATAAAAGTAGCAAACTCAGAGAAGTCTCTGAAAACAAAAAGCAGAAACCTGTGCTCCATTTGGTTCACCTGCAATGGACCTAAACCAAACACTTAAGGTTACTGAGAAATGCTGCTTATTGTTACTATTCAATGCACTTTTATTTAATTATCCTGCTCTATCCACAAGTCCTTATCTCCAGATTGGCAACATGAACGATCTGTGCACCATCAGAGAAGCAGCCCAGTGCATAGTACAGGCAGCCTTTCAGAACACAAGCTGAGAAAGAATGGGTTGCCATAGCAACAAAATCCAGCACTACTGAATCCTTCCTCCTCTTAGCACCCTCCATTCCAGGCCTTTAATTTCCCTGGAATATTTCTTTATATTTTTACTTTATGATTTATTTGGACAAAGAGCTCAGAGGGGCAATTAATGTCACACAATGATAACCCCTGGATCTCTGTAGATAAAACACTAAAGATGAAAATGATAACTATGTCCAGTTATTCCCAAATCAAGATGTACATGAAATCATCTATTACTTGAAGCCCAGGTGCCTGGGCTCCAGATCTATGGACTTAGACTTCCTAGAAATACAGTGTAGGAATCCAGACTTCTTTAATAAGCTCCACAGATTTGGGGAGTCACTAATTTACTCTAATCCTTTTATTTTGTACATAAAGAAAATGAGACCTTAAAGCCCTGGCAAGTGAATAAACCCGATCCCCTAACTTCCCTGGAAACTTATTTATATTTGACAGGCAAACTGAGCTCAATTTAATGTCCCAAAGTTCCAGATGAAATATTTGTATGTTCCTGTTATGTGCCAAGTCTTATAGCAGCATATGCTTTTCTCAAATTCCTTGTCTCTAATTTGCTTGATTGATTAGCTGGTTGGCTTGTCTCTAAGTGTGGCTGATTATAAAGAATTTCTGGAAATCCTACGAGAAGCCATAGTTTATATTGGCTTCTGTATAGATTTTTCTATCAAATACATAAATCTACAAATTTTATTTCTGGGCTAAATAATGGCTAAAAATCCTCTCCTTCACTGTGAATATTTTATGATTTTTTAAAACTAGATTCAGAAATAACATATAGACAAAGGGTTCTGATTATCTATAAATTAAGAAAGATTTAGTTTCTAGTCTTTAAAAATAAATGTCAAATAACTTTTCTTTCATTCCCAAATTTATCTTTCAAAAATTTTCAGGAATTTCCACCAAGCCAGATCCTGGGTGGTCAGCAGTTCTAAGAATCAGACTGTAAACTGTTAGATTGTGAAATTATCAGTGTAAATGATGCCAATAAATAACAACTTCCTACCTCTGCTTAACTCAGATTCTTTTGTTGGGTTGGAGGTGCAAAGCACAATCCTATGAAATAGATCCTACTTTTTCCTAACTCCTTTCAGCTAAAGAAATATTGCATTTTAGAGTGGACAATTCTTTGTTGTGGAGTCTATTGCATTGTAGGGTATTTACCAGTATCCTTGGCCTCTATTCACTGGGTACCAGTAGCATTCCTTTTGGTTGTCACAACCAAAAATGTCTCCAGACATCACCAGATGTCTCCTGAGGAGCAAAGTCACCCTTGGTTGAGAATCAGTGCTCTAGAGTTTATTGACCTGGAATATCCCATCTGTGATTCTTCTCCCACAGCTACTTTTAGAATAATGTTCCCTTCATAAGTTTAGCCAAGCTACCTACTTAAGTCTTTCATTTTAACAACTTTATTGAGATACAATTTACATAGCACAGAATTCACTCAGTTGATGTACATAATTTAATGGTTTTAGTATATTCGCAGAGTTGGGCAGCCATTATCACAATCTAAGTTTAGAACATTTTTATCACCTCCAAAAGAAACTCTCTACCCATTAGCAGTCACTTGTCATTCCACCCTCCTTCCACTCTAAGGCATTCACCCATTAACTTACTTTCTATCCCTACAGACTTGCTTATTCTGGGCTTTTCACATACATAGAATCAAACAATATATGGTCTTTTGTGATTGTCTTCAGAATGCTTTCAAAGCTCATCTATGTTGTACTATTAATCAGTAATTAATTACTTTTTATTATTGAATAATACTTTATTGTATGGATATACTATATTTTGTTTATCCTGTCTTCAGTTCATAAAAATTGGGGTTACTTTTATTTTTTGGCTGTTATAAATAGTGCTGCTATGAACATTCATGTACATTTTGTGTGTGTTTGAATATATGTTTTCTTTTTTCAATTAGATATTATTTATTATATATTATTTTATTGTGGATGTATGTTTTCACTTTCTTTGGAAATATGCCTAGGAGTAGATTGCAGGTCATATAGTAATTCTACGTTTAACTTTTTGAAAAACTACCAGACTATTTTCCAATGACTACACTATTTTACATTCTCACCAGCAGTATGTGAGGGTTCCAATTGCTCTGCATGTTTACTTCATTCTTGTAATCCACCTCTAATTACTGGTGTGTCATCTTCTAGGTGCTTGTTAAATTTAGTGACATTACATACATGCTAGGCTGGGTATGTGCCCTTTGGTGATAAAATAAATGTAAAAAAAATAAGCATTGTCTTGTCTACAGATAGTGAGGTTTTATTATCACCACTTATGTCAGTTATTGTCAAAAAGAAGGGCTGGAGAACCAAATTTGGAACCAAAATTAAAAAAAAAAATTAAAATAAAACCAAAATCTTTGGTTTGGAAAACTACCTTATCTTTACCCACTGTCATTTAAGCTCTCTATATTTGACATCCTTATGAAACAAGTCACTTCATTCAAATGTACACTCAGCTACTTTCAGAAGAAGTTGACCCTTCAGAATTAGACCTTCTATTCATGCATTTGCTGAGCTTTATTTTATTATTTATATGTCCAAAGAGATAGTTGGTTACACAAGCTATAGAAGTTTTCCACAACCATTCAAGGAAAGAATAGTTTACCCTATTGTTCACATGGTTACATAAAAACGAAGATTATTTTCTGGGGAGAATTATGAACCACTGAATAAATACTTCCTCTGATTACCTTTAAGGGGAGATGAAGAAGTGTCAATTCAGAAATATGTTCTTTCCTTCACCTTTTAAATAATCTGAGTCCTACCCCCAAGCTCTTGAGTCATTTAGACCATGGTTCTATATTTAACTGACACCACAGGATTATGGCACCACAAGTAACAATGGACAACTGTTTCTTAGACACCTGTTCTTATCAGCTACTAGGATTCATTTTTTTTAAGTTTCTTTTTTTTAATTATCACAACAACCCTGTAAAGTACATATTATTTCACCCATTTGATAGGTAAAGAAACAGGGAGTTTGAATAACTTTTCCCTTATCTCCCAGTTAGGTAATGGTGGAGTTGGGATTTTAACTAGGCCAACCTATGCTCATATTCATTCTACTATCGACTCCTGATTGATACTAGTTAGAGTATATAATTTGAAACACTTTGTGACTCAATATCTTTAAATGCTCAGCAGAAAGAAACAGGATTTAATTAGAAATATATGATGGGTATGAAACCCTTTCATTCTCTTATATACTTTGAGATATCCCTGAATTAACCTAGATTTGTAAATAGCCACACACTCGAGCCACATTATTTTACTTCCCGCAAAGACTGCTTACTCTTTCCAAAGACTTCTTATTCTAAACTATGCGATTTTAATACCTTGACCCTATGCAGATGAGTATTGTCAAAAAGAGCCTGATGGCACTGCTTTGGTTTTTTCAATAGAAAGACAGTGTCGAGGTCATGGACAAACTTATTGGTATTGTTACCATCTCCTCTTTAAGAAAAGAAAAGCTTCATGACAATCATTGACAATTATTTGGCAATAATATTTTGCATATGGAATGAAAAACATGGGCAGCAAAAGAAAAAATATGACTCATAAAAATTAAAAACTTCTATGTATCAAAGGACATAATCAATAGAGTCAAAAGGCAACTCACAGATTCATAGAAAATATTGTATCTGATAAGAAGTTAATATCCAGACTATATAACTCCTACTACTCAACAACAACAACAACAACAACAACAACAAAATGCTCAATGAAAAATGGGCAAGGGACTTAAATTGACATTTCTCCAAAGAAGACCCAAATGACCACTAAGCATATGAAAAGATGCTCAACATCACTAATCATCAAAAAAATGCAAATCAAGACCACAGTAAGATATCACCTCACAACTATTAGAATGGCTAATATCAAATAACAATAAAAAAAATAATAAGTGTTGCAAGAATGTAAAGAGATTGGAACCCTTGCACTCTTAGTTGGAATGAAAAATGGTGCAGCCACTATGGAAAACAGTATGACAATTTCTCAAAACAAGTATTCCAAAAATTTCATTTTTGAGTATTTTCCCCAAAGAACTGAAAGTAGAGTTTTGAACTGGTATGTATATATCCATGTTCATAGCAGAATTATTCACAGTAGCCAAAATGTCCACGGATGGATAAGTAGATAAAAAAAAATGTGGTACATACATATAATAGAATATTCAGCCTTAAAAGGAAGGAAATTCTAATACATGCTACAACATGGATGAACCTTAAGGAGTATATAAGGAACTCCTACAACAATAACAACATGGTCCAACTAATACTAAAAGAAATAAGCTCATCACAAAGGGGCAGCTATTGTATGATTTTACTTATATGAGGTACGTAGTCAAAATCACAGAGACAGAAAGTAGAGCAGTAGTTGCCCATATTTGGGGGCAAGGGTATGGGGACAAGAGAATATGTAATTATTATTTAATGGACATGTAGTTTCAGTTTTGCAAGACAAAAAGAGTTCAATGTGAATGTACTTAATGCCAATAAACTGTACACATAAAAATGGTTAAGATGATAAAATTTTATGTTATGTGTATTTTACAAATTTAAAAATTAAGCCACATAAGACTCCCCAAATGCTTGAAAAATTTTTAAAACTTTTAAATTACTCAGAAGTTAGTTAAGAAATAAACTGTAATAAGTTCTTTAAAACCTTGGAACTGAATAATAATAAAAATTCTCCTTTTCATGTCAGGCTAGATATAGATAAAGTGCTGCTTTAAGTCTTTAAAACTATAGGGAAAAAATAAGAGAATTGTCTCTCAACTTCAAAAATAGGAAGTGAGTTCTTAGGACAAAGAGTGCAAACCTTAAAAGAAAGCATGGATATATCTATCAGAATCTATAATTTCTGTTCAACAATAACATTAAAAAGTGAAAGGGCAAGCCACAGCCAGGAAGAATATATCTGCAGCTCATGTAACAAAGAAAGAGCTGCTATCTAAACTACATAATTTCTATAAATTAATAGAATGAACCACAAAAAAAAAGATGGACAAAACATATGGAAGAAACAGTTACAGAAGACAGGACAAAGAACAGTAAATATATGAAAAGACATTCAATCTCACTACTAAATCTGAGAAATAAAAATTTAAACAATACAATAACATTTCAAAACCATCAGTTGGCTAATATGAGAAGTATGAGTTTACCAAGTGTTGAAAAAGATAAAGAGTAAAGGAATTCTCATTCACTGCTAATGGGAGGATAAACTGCTAATGGGAGGACAACCATTTGGAAAAAAACATTGACAGCATTCAATAAAGCATATATCCTATGACCTAGCAAATTCATTCCTAGTAAATATCTAGGTATATATCTAGAGATGCTCTTGTACACGTGGTCAAAAAGACAAAAACAAATGTTCTTAAGAGAATGTAATAGCAAACATTTGACAATAACATAATTCCATCAACAGGAGCCTGGGTGTATCAACTGTGGTACATTTATACAATGGAATATAATCCAGCAATGAAAATAAATAAACCAAAGCTTCACATAACAATATGGATAAATCTTACAAACATAAAGTTGAAGAAAAAAATTAAGTCGCAGCAGAATACATCACATTACTATTTTATCTATAGACATTTAAAAAATATGTAAAATTACATCTGCCTAAGAATGAAATTGCTGAGGAGTCCTAGAGTATGTTAACCTTAGTTTATGAGATAATACCAAATGTTTCTTAGAGATTGCTTTGCATTGTTTTATCAGATGGTCAGTAAGGTATGCTTACAAGAAAGAGTTACAGGGGAAGCACAAGGAAACAGAACCTGTGTATTATAGTCACAGGTTCTAAGGAGACTGAATAATGCCATACCATGAGGGGAGGGTTTACCCAAGTAGATAGGGAAGCTGAGAGAAAGAGAGAGAGAAAGAGAGAGATCTCGTGGATAAGTGCTTTTATAGGGAATGAGGGCATTTAAATCCCTCTTCTCACTAACCATTTATTTCAGTAAGGCCTGACTCACCTACACAGAAATAACAAGAGAGAGATCTTTGGGAAAGGGCATTAGACCTCAATGCCACATAAGACTCCCCACGGATAGAGAGACCAAATCAATTTCATCTACATAAAAAACACAAACCTCTTTACCTCAGCCAATAGTGGGGAAGACTGTGTAGTTGCAGGAGTCATGAAACCTTGTGTCTAGGGGAAGCTGGATATAGCTTTCATGGTGCATCTTCTAGGAAAATGGAAAACCTATGGAGTGTATAGTTTCCCATGTGAACCTCGTTGCCATTCTTAGGGTACATTGTACATTCAAAGCACAACTCTGAAGCAAGAAAGCTGCACTAGAATTGTAATTTACTTAACCAGGCAAGCCCTGGGATGTCCTTTGAAGTCTACAAAATGCTGGGCATCAGTTACATGTTCTTGTCTTTGAAAACACCACACACTTGCTCTCAGAGCCTATCTAACCTTGAATTGTGATTAACAAGCATCTGGAGCTCTAGGCTGCCCTTTCCTACCATGAATCCAAAGTGAGACCCTCTTTCTCTTTGCAAGAAGGGTACAACATTAACTCCCTCACTCAATGATATATAGAACAAGGGCCTCCTTGACTACATGCCATACAATGAAAACCCCCAGCACAACCAATTTTTGAGAATCAAGGCTCATTTTCACAATGGCAACATGACACCAATTTCCACTGAGGAAATGTCAAGTGCTCAGTAATTTTTAAGTCTCAGTTTGCTGTTCTGTTACAAAAACACAAGATGTGACTTAATTATCAGGATTAAGGAATTGAGTAGAGATCCACATTTGCATTTTTACAAAGAGTTTTCCATTTGATCCAGAGCGATCCACTACATAATTCTTCTTTCCCCCACTTATATTTAATGCTACTTTTAAATATAAGCAATTCCCACATGTATTTGGGACAGTTTCTGAACTCCCTATTTTATTTTGTTAAATTGGTTGTTTCTCCTATAATATACTGCTTTTAAATAGTTTAGATTTATATAATCGTTTAATAGCTCATAAGGGTCTTCACTTACTAGTCTTCATTTTCAGAATTTCACTGGCTATTCTCACATGTTTATTTCTCCAGCTAACCTCTAGTACCACTATGTCAAGTTCCAAAACAGTGCTGATAATATCCTTATTGGTATGACACTGAAAGTATAGATATCAGTAGACTTGATATCATTGTATTAATGATTCCTCTTTTGTGTCTTTCTATTAACCTGAGTGATCTCTTAAATACCTCAGTACCTCTCCAAACCGTTTTTGTGAGAACTTTTGAAGATACAGAAAAATTGAAACAATGGTAAAATGATAGTTTATATACTCACCACTTAGATCCAAATGTTATGAATATTTGCCACATTTTATTTCTATCCATGTTTTTTATTTATTTTATTTTTTTACTAAGCTATTTGTAAATAAATTACGGGCATCTTGATACTTTTTTCCTAAATATATCAACATATATCTCCTAGAAAAGGCATTCTCCTGTTAACCACAGTATTATTATCATACATATGTAATTTCCTTCAACTGTTTTGAAAATGCCACTTATAGTTTTTGAATTTTTGTTGTTCTTTGCAGCTTCACTACATTTATGTATGTATGTATGTATGTATGTATGTATGTATTATACTCTAAATGTCACTCTTTTAAAGTGTATAATTTAGTGAATTTTAGCATATTTACAAAGTTGTGCAACCATCACTACTACTTAATTTCAGAATAATTCCATTAACCCAGAAAGACACCCTGTTCCATTAGCAGTCACTCTCAATTTATTCACTCTTCATTTTCCCTCCCCCAGCTCATCTACCCTCTGTCTCTAAGGATTTGCCAATTCTGAACATTTCATATAAGTGAAATCATATACTATATAGTTTTTGTGTCTGGCTTTTTTTACTTATCCTATTTTTCAAGGTTTATCTATGTTACAAACAATATTTTTTCTACCTTCTTTCTGACATGTAAACCAAATGTCTTTTTCTTGTCTAATTATATTGGCTATTGCTTCCAGAACAATGTTAAAAATTAATAAAATAAAATTTAAAAAACTTATAAAGCAAATAATGATGATAAAGATAATAATAATAATAATAGTATATAGTCTTGTATTTTTCCTGACTTAAATGAAAATGTTTCTGTTTTTTTCCACCGTTAAGCAGTATATCATAGTGCCAGGCAAGAAGCTTGGTGCAAGCAACAAAAGCAGACTCTGCTTACTTTAAGCGAGAAGGAATTTTGGGAAATTTATCAAATACTTCCAGCATTCAGCAGGATGCTAGAAAATGGTTTGTCATTAGCTACTATCTAAAATATTTCATCCAGAATAAATAATTGTTCATTTTTTTCTTACCCTCTTGTTCATGATTTAAATTCTCAAACAAAAAGATAAAAATGCTAAGCTTAGGTTAAGTGCCTGTTAATCTCTCTACCTGTTGGCAAGAGGAGTGAACATTTCATCCTTTAAATTTCTGATATGAAAGAAAGGACTGTATTTTTCAATAACTCAATGGGAAACTTCTTTGAAACAGAAAATTTGAACACTGGGAATCATCTCACCCCTCCTCCACCCTGGGCACGCGTGCGCGCACACACACACACACACACACACACACACACACACACAATTGGCTTACAAGATTTTGAATTTAGTTTGATACATTTTAAAAGTCATTTTGGGTAATAAGCAAGTATATTGTAAAGCAATTTTGTTTGGTTTGATTTCCACAGAAATGGATATTGAATTTCCTAATTTTCCCCTCTAATTAATTCACAATTTTTTATGCTACTATTTTAATACTGATTTATGTCATTTTAATATATTATGGATATAATACATATATATTTCACTCTATTATATTTTATATCATATTAATATTATTAACTCCTAACCATTCTTATATTTTATAAATAAACTTCTTGATTTGGGGATGCTAATAGATTTTCATTTGCTTTTCTTTTTTTAATATTTTTTCATTATTTTGTATAAGTGACATTGAATTCAACCTATATTAAAACTTTCAATTTATTCATAAATAATGTAGTGAATTTTCCTTGAATCTGTCAAGCCTGTATCTTTTGCTCTCAGACATTCAGTTTGAAGGCTGTGTATTGAGGACTGTTCTCTAGCCTAGTGAATTAGGAATTGACATACTTCTACTTTCTCTTGAAATTTCGGCTGTCATGAACCAAGATTCACTCTGTTTGGTCTAGGAAGTACATATGAACATCTGCATATTTTAGATTGTTTTCCCAATTCAAAACTGGGTCTTAGGGCCATCACTTTCATCAAAGACCTTCAGTTGTTCCTTCCCCCAAATCAACTGCTTCTCTCTAAATAAATTTTACATACTTCCAATAAATGGAGAGAAAATATAAGTGAGAGCTGTGAGTTTGCAAGAGGAAGAAAGAAACTTCATCTGGAACCTTCATTACTCTTTCTCTCCCTTTCTCTTTCAAAGAATTTCTACTTGTATCTACTGCTCTGCTAGATTCATATTCATCTTTGGAGATAATTAGTTTAGAGTCATTATGATCATTTGGTTTTCTATTTTACCTTTTTGCCCAGCAGGAGAAACAAAATGGCAGAGCCTAATAGAATTTTTTTTTAATCTCTGTATAGCCCTCAGGGTGGTTATAGAATTTATTACAGATGTTTCATTTATTTCTGTACTTATCTTTTTAATTCATTCTTCTCAAAATTTTGGTAGATTTCTAAAGATTTTTTTTGCATACCTTCTTTTCTACACTGCCTTGGGATGTGGTAAGGGCACTGAATCATGTCAAGATCTTTCATGTCCTCACTTCTATCATTGCCATTTGTCAAATTTTAAAACATAAAGTGTTGTCTTCTTTTCTTATTTAACTTCTGATGGTCATCTTTCTTGCTGATATTTAACTTTAGTCCAACTTTCAGGTTTAAAAAGGAAAGAATTTGCATGTAGCACCATTTTTGCCATTTTACCTCAGACATGCAAGAGTAATCATTTTGAACTAATAATATATCAATGCAGAGCTAGTTACAGTTTAGCTTTATAAAAGGCTGTGTTATGTATCAAGCACAATTCACATTCACAGCTTATCATTTTAATTCAGTTGTGATATTTATATAATGCAATATTATGCTACCAAAATTATACCTTATGCAATGCATCAAAAACAGTCTGGCAATATTATTTTTTGAACAACCCTTAAAATGTTATTTAGTAATAACAGGCTATAGAAATACTGAGATGCTATAAACCCTGAAGCTCCATTTCAAGAGAGATAGATAACATAGATTCATCAAAAGTATCTGAAAATTTGATCAATAAATCTAGAAACTAGATCAACTTGATTATATATAACTTAATAAAATTCTTAATATCTTTGTTTTCTCACCTATAGAAGAAAAACTATACTGCTCAAATTCCTTTCATCTGGAATTTGTCTTCTAGCTCAGTAGGAATTAGTAAGTGAGTGATTGCATGCACATATGCTCACACATACACCAACAGCACAACTGTACTTTACAAAGAGTAATGTAATTGTTTTAGGAATCTCTGTTTTAAAACGTGACACATTTTTAGGAGGTTCTCTCTGAAAAGTTAATTTATTGTCATTAAAATGTCAAAATCCCAGAAAATTCCTATTGACTATAAGGGAGATAGAGGTGAACTGAGAAAGTCCACTGGAGGTTGGCTTTCATCCCAGTCCGTAGTGTGGCCTCGTGAAGCTAGGATTGCCTGGAAGTAGGAGGGTGATGCTTTGATCTGGTCACATTGACTTACTCCTGAATATGAGATCCATATATACACAAGGCAGGACCTTGGCAGCCAGTGCCCTCTGGTGGGTGCTGCTCCCTCAAGAGATAAGAATGTTGCCCCCTCGCTTGTCCTTGCTTGTCCTGCCTCAGGCCAGTCAGGCCTAGTCATATACACAAAGCCATAGGGGATGTGGAACCCATGGAAAAAACACTACAAAAAAAGTACCACTTTAGTCTACATCATTTAAATTACAACTTCTACTATTGAGAGTATATTTCTGTGATCCTTATTTAAACCAAGTCCAATATTCTCAGGGCTATCTTTTCACATCACTATTTTTTTGAGATGATTTGATTCCTTGGTCAATTTACTGAGTCATTGTTAGTTTTATTTTCTGGTGATTACTTCTATAAAGTCTAGTTTTTCTCAATTATTGCAGTTTTTAACACTTCCTTTATATTTTTTAAAATTTTTCTTCTGCAACAAATTTTATCATGTGAAGTTGCCAACAATGTCAACTCTATTTTGTATTGGTAATTTCTCCCAGTAATAACCACAGTCAGATGGTTTGAATTTATTTCTTAGCTATCCATTGAAAAAATGTCATCAACATTCTAGAACACTACAGAATTTCTTTTCTGTCCAGAAATTATTTATTTTGTTACTACTCACCTTGTCAACCTCTCTGATATATTTATAATTATTTTAAATATTGCTTACCATGTCCAATGGTAGCAGAACAAAGAGCAAATAGCATGAGTCAGAACAGTGGGGCGAAAACCAAAATGCATGGCAGAAAATTTTCTTCTTTTGGGTAAAAAAGTTTTGGCTGAGCCACATTTACAAAATAACATGAGACTCCATTATAATCTGTATTAAGTCATGCTGCAGCAAAGGTATGTAAAAAAACTTGCCCCAACCCAGAAGCTTAAAATCAGCATTAATTTCTTGCGTATGGGTTTATTAATCAATTTTAGGTCAATTGGCTTGCCTTGGCTGGTCTGGACACTAGGCTATGTGTCAATTTCAGGTTTGCTCTATATGTTTTTACTTTGGGATCCTGGTTGAATGAAACATGGCTACGTTGGGCATCCACTTCTCATGAGAGAACTTAAAAGCTCAAGAAGGTCAGCCAAAATATGTCATGCTTCTTGAAGCCTCTGTTCAGAGCTGTTGTACTCTCCCTTCCACCTATATTCCATTAGTCACAGTCCGAAAAGGTTGGAAATAAATTCATTCCTTAGGGAAGCCATGCTAAAGACATGGAGAGATAAAAAGAATTGTAAACAAATAATGCAATCTAACATAGAGGCTTTCCAGGGGCCAAAACTTTTATAAGTGAGATGGCTACCTTAGTACAAACAAAAAATCTATTCTGTAGAGACCCCATGTTTCTGCCTATACAAAAATCAACTGACATAATTTTTATGTTAAATTTATCCTCACTGGGCACCTTGTTATGATAACTAAATAATAAAAATAATGAAAACCCCAGAATTTTTCTGGAGCAAACAAAGGGTCTTTTTCCAATTAAGCTACATTGAGAACAATTTTTCTCTGCTGACTACAATTTCCCTATACTTCTTTGTGCTTTTCCCTATGTCACCTGAAAGTCCCCTTGAGCAATCTGGGTTTACAACCAGGATTCACTGAGCCTGGAGGCAGCTAGTAGGTTGGCAAGGGACACAAATGGTAATTGATGGGGACCCACCTTGGATAAAGAAATTCCACTTGAGATGAAAAGAGGTACACTGAAGGAAGAGTAGTTAAGATTTGATGGTAGGTTTAGTATTGTAATAAGGGAAGACAGGATCAAGGAGGACTAAAATATTTCTAATTTAGAAGAATAGACAATTAGAGGTATCTCTAAAAAAGAAAAACAACAATTATTGCAAAAGGTCATTCTAATGTTGAAACCATCTGCAACATAAGAACCAAATTGTTATATTACTCCAACATTGTGGGTTAAAACTGGTGACCTGTCATCAAGAATCATAAGCAATTTTCACATTCTAGAAGTAGTTGATTTTAAAGTCAGTTCCAGTAAACTCTTTTTCCCTCATTGACTTTCTCTGAAAACTAAGAAATAAGTTTACAAAGGGAAACAAACAAAATAAACAAATTGAACAATACCAAACTAAAAGTTTTGCACAACAACAACAACAAAACCACCAAAAAAAAAAAATGAAAAGACAACCTACTTAATGGGAGAAGATATTTGCCTATAATACATTTGGTAAGGAATTAATATCCAAAATTTACAAAGAACTCATACAAATCAACATCATAAAAGCAAAAAATCAGAGGAACTAAATAAGCATTTCTCCAAAAAAGACATACAGATAGACATATGAAAAGATGCTCACTAATGCATCACTAATTAGGTGCATCACTAATCATCAGAGAAATGCTAATTAAAACCACAATAAGAAATCATCACACACCCGTCAGAATGGCTATCATCAAAAAATTTAAAAACATGTCTTAGCCACTGTGAATAATGCTGCTATAAACATTATGGTGGGAAACAGTTTAGGGGGTACCAAAGAGGAGTGAGAATGAGGGAGGTAGATAAAAGTAAAGGTGATCAAATATATGATGACAGAAGAAAATTTAAACTTGGGTGACGAACACATAGTGCAATATACATATAACATATTATTGACTTGTACACTTGAAACCTATATAATTTTATTAAGCAATGTCACCCTAATAAATTTATTTAAAAAAATTTAAAAACAGCAAATGTTGGTGAGGGAACCCTCATACACTGTTGGTGGGATTGAAAATTGGAATAGCCTCTATGGAAAACAATTTGGAGTTTCCTCAAAAAAAAATTAAAAATAGAACTACCTTATGACCCAGCAATTTCACTTCTAGGTATTTAGCTAAAGTAAATCAAAACACTAATTTGAAAAATATATGCACCCCTGTGTTCACTGCAATGCTATTTACAATAGTCAAGATATAAAAGCAACCTAAGTATCCATCAATAGACAATTGAATAAAGAGGTTGTGGTACATATATACAATAGAATATTACTCAGCAATAGAAAAACAAAATCTTACCATTTGCAACAACATTGATAGGCCTAGAGGGTATTATACTAAGTGAAATAAGTCAGACAAATACCGTATGATCTCACTTATGTGTGGAATCTGAAGAACAAAATAAACAAACAAAATGAAAGCAGATTCATAAATACAGAGAACAAACTGGTGATTGCCAGATGAGAGGAGGTTGGGGAGCTGGGTGAAAAAAGTGAAGGAATTGAGTACAACTTGGTAGTTACCAAATAGTCATGGGATGTGAAGTACAGCATTAGGGAACATAGTCAATAATATTGTAATAACTATGCATAGTGCCAGATGAGTACTAGACTAATTGGGGGAATCTATACTTTGTAAATTATGTAAATGTAACTACTATGCTATATACCAGAAATATAAAATAATAATGAATGTCAACTATAATTGAAAACTAAAATAAATAAAATAAAAATTAAAAATTAAAAAAGAAGAAATAAATTTTTATAAGAAGGAATAATCAGAATCTCCCAATGAACCTGATTTTCTGTTTTTTTTTTTTTTTTGTATTTTTGTTTTTGGACAATAGCACTGTTGTAAAATGGCAGGAACATCTTGAAACCTCTTCCCGATGATGATATCTTTCGTCCACTGCTACTACTTTACTCACCACAAGAATCTGAGACCTCAGACTCCTTACATGAAAACTTAACTAATCTCTTCTTTTTAGCCTAGTTGCTTCTGTGTTTAATAGATTTAGAATAAATTAAGCTACATTAAGAGAATTTTTTCTTTGAAGAGGAAGAAGAGTTATCATTGGCTATGGTGGATTCATTTGCATAGGAAAGAAATAGATATTACTGAAAGTGAAAGAAGGAAGACAATTCAGCTAGAACTTCATGGTCAAGCTGCAATGGATGTTGACTTTCAAACGAGTTCATAACAGCTTCTACACAACCTTTCTATCAGACATTGTAGGTGCCGTGCCCACATCTTCTTGATTGCTTTTACCATTTTTTACCCCTTTCTTGATTTGTGCTTGTTTTTGCTCTTAATGGCCTTTACTTGGATTCTCTCTGAAGGCTTGTCATTGTGTTTACTTGAGCCACCTTGCCCACATGTGCAAATTTGAAAATGCCTTTGAGTTTAAGTCCCTTTGGGTGGCTGTTCGTAAAGACTGGTGAGTATGGGAAGATGAAAACACAGCTCCTTATACTCTAGAGCTCCTCTTAAGCTGTATCAGGCCTGAAATCACACCTTTTCATGTCTCCTTTTGCTACCCCTCTCTTACTTCTTCTTCATCCCTTCACTGGTTTCTCTTGGGAGAACTTCCCTAATACATTCCTGACAAATTCTAACTTTGTATCTTCCCCTAGGAATCCAATCTAAGATCCTCTCTAATGAATAGTCCTATCTATCCATGTGTTCAGTGGAGCTTTTCTTCTTAACATTGGTTCTTGGTTTTAGATTATAGACTCTCATAAGTAGAGCCCGAACACATTTTATCAAAACATCCTGGGAAAGTGAAGAGTATTCTGCACTCCCTTTCATTAGAAAAACCATAACTAGAATAATAAAGAGCCTCAATCTTCCAATGAAAGGAATAAAACATGACTTTTTCATTTTAAGAAATATGACTAGAAAAGTTGATAAGTTGACTGTCTTGTTAAACAAAAGAATACCTCCTTCTCTCAGTCAAAAGAAGTTAATAGCTTTCCTATTGAAATTTATTCAAATTAGAGGTGAGTTAAAAACTAATTCTGACTCTGAAGTTCTGAAGAAAGGAATCGTAATTAGCTTACTTGGAACATTTCATTATATATTGGTTACCATGGATCATAAGTATAGGAAACTTGCCCTGAGAATTAAGGGTATCAGGGAGTGAATTTATCCAAACACAAAGAGGACATCTGAATTTTCTTACTCTAGAGCTCAAAGTCACAGTTGCTGATATTAGGAGAAAATGCAATTCATTATTTGTCCCTTACATTTACTTTCTTAATGGAAGTTTCTTAGGAAGACTGCCCCTAGTCAAATTTATGTTCTTTGACTTTGTATGAGGAAACTATTGTATCATTTAATCTGCAGGACTTCTCAGAACCTTCGTTTTGCTAATGTGAGTTACAAATCTCTCACTATATTTTCCAAACTTAGTGTCATAAAATCCTGTTTTTCAGAGCATATTTGGGGCTATAGAAAAGATTGTCAACTGATAACATTTTTTTTTTTTACATTTCTCTACTTGATTTTTTTATCTCTTTACATGGATTTCTTATATGAACCATCTGGTATGAAAATAAGTATGAGAAATATAAGTCTATTATCTTCTTTGTCATTTACTGTTGTAAACTCAAATATTCTTTCTATAAAAATTCAAAATGTATTTTTTAAGGGACAGAGAATCTATTGCATTCTAAAATGGTTTTATGTTTTGTTATTCTTCATGTATATGTCTCTGTCTCCAATTAGATTAGAAATCCCTAAATAACAGAGATTTCTTTTTTTAAAAAAATAAATATTGATGTTCATATTCAATTAATACAATTAATACAATAGTTCCAAAAGTTACAAAGAAGAAAGTGTGACAATACCTTTGGGAAATAGTCTTAAAATATAAGGCCTCAGCGTTTGCTCTTCACTGTCCTGAAACAGTTCTCCCAGAGAATTTCTTATCACTATCTGATTATATGTATATATATATATATATATATATATATATATATATATATATATATATATAAAATCTCTTCCCTCCAGAATGTAGGTTCTATAGGCTCAAAGACTTTATTTTGTTTGCTGCAGTATCGTCAGTGCAAGGCACATGGCAGATGCTCAATATGTAACTGTGAGAAGAAGGAAAGAAGAAAAGAAGAAAGGAAGGAAGGAAGGAAGGAAGGAAGGAAGGAAGGAAGGAAGGAAGGAAGGAAGGAAGGAAGGAAGGAAGGGAGGGAGAAATCCAACATGTATATATGATCAGAGTACTTTTGTGCTTTTTGTCAGGATGAGGCTATGCTTTACATTCATATTTAAAATATAATTAAGTAAATGTTAATTTATATCATTAAATAGTGATATAAGTGGTCTTCTAGAACTTGAGTGACTTAAGGGTTAAGATAATTCTGTTGGCAGAATAGTTAAGGAATTAACTGAATTGAAAGCTGCAGTGAACATCTCTTGTTTTGGCAAGTTTACTTGAAACATATACATTATGTAGTTTCCTTTGCTTTTATAGTTCCTTCTCTATGAGTCTGGAAGTAATAGTTCTTTTGCAATAATCCACCTTTACATCTTATTTCTAATTGCATATTTGCATTGTGTAGCAATGAAGATAGACTTTTATGGAGAAGCCAGTTCACAGCACTGGACATAGTTATGTGAAATTAGCTGCTTAAGTGATGCTAGACTCTGTGCCACTTACTCTTAATCCAAGAGGATTTCTATAGGAATGAGTAAATTTCACTTTCCTTCAGAAAAATATGCCTTTTGTTAGCACTCTGGAAAGTAGCACCAATATACGAGTCATTAGCTTATGTATATTCTAATATAATCTGTGAGTTAAAAATTATTTATTCAGATATTTGTGGATCTTACAACTCATTTAAAAACATTTTTCTCTTATTTTCATTTTATTATTTGGCTACAGAATCAGAATTAGAAAATAAAGTGAATATTTTATGGCCCATACTGTCTCTTATTTCCCTTATGTATAACACCAAGTATTTGCAGTTAAATAAAGGCAAATAATTTCAAAAAAATAATAACATTCAAAACTAAAGAAGCTCAGAAAAAGTTGGCCTTCTAGTACATGGAGTCTTTATTCATATCTAACTCATGTTTCCCCTTAAAACCAGGAATCATATTCACATCCCATCTAATAAAGCAGACCCCCTAATGCCCTGTAAAATAAACCCCCTACATATTTACATCTTTCTGGGCAACCACAGTGGTGTCACGCAGTTGTTCACAAATATTAGAAGATAAGTGGGTAATGCATTTTGTTCCTTTTCTCTTTCAATCCTCCTCAATGATGTCCACTGAGGCTTCAGATGATAGGGAAGCTTCAGGAAGGTATCTCTCTCATCCCTGGAACTGTTAGCACAGCTGCCCCTTCAGGTCCATTTTTTTGGATACTAATGCTTCTTAGCTAATGTTCAGGAACCCTCCTCCCCAAAACTGAGCTCAAGAAGCAGTGAGATAGTGTCAAAAATTCTGGAGCCCTTAAATTTCTAGAACTATGTTGTGTTTCAAAAAAATATTTCTCCCATTTTTCTACTACATACTGTTACCCAAATAATATTAACTATTGGGGCTTTAGTATTTATATTAGTGTTTGCTTATAAAGCTTCTTCTTTGAACAAAAAATGAAAGAGTTTTTCATAAAATTTTGTTGCAAAATTATGGGCAATATGATTTTATTCTTTGCTTCCTAAGTAAAATCTTCACTAATTATTAGTGTTTTGGGAGTTACCTTGGAACTTCGAAGGATGAAAGAGAAAAAATAAGAGGAAGGCAACATTAAAGGCATGAATAGTCCCCATAAAGAAAACACAACGGTGTATGATCTTCATGAGTACATGAAAAGAAGGGAGTCTTCTTCTGAATATATTGTTAAATATATTCTTTTCTGAATATATGGTTGGAGAAAAATTAGCTATTTCAATCCTAACCCAAGTGTCAAGTGCTAAGAAAAGTAAAGATACATCCCTTTGTGTAAAAATATATTGAAAGTGTCTTTGCCAATAAGCTTCTTCCCACCCACGGTGTGTTTCTCTAGCTCCCATAATGGCTTGGAGAATGTCAAAGGAAATTTATTTTAAGCTGTCTGTCAGAGTAATGAGTATTTTTGTGGCTACTGGCTGTGTTATAATGAACTCCAGTTATAAAAGGTGAAAGGGGGCATGAAACTTACTGGAAAGTTATAAGGTTGAGTAATTTGCCTCCATATTTGTCTAATAGCAGACTAAGAAGAGAAACAATGACAAAGGAAGAAAAATGTTGAAAAGCCATGGAATTCTTGAGCCAGGAAGAGGAAAGATCTTGGCAATAAAGCAGTGCAGAAAGTCTGAGAATATCACCAACATTGAAGAGATGAAGTAAGAAACTGGATCAGTCAACACCTCAGCAGAAATGGCTGGTAGCTTTGACCATATTAGATGTATAGTTATGTACTACCATAACACTACTTAACACATCTCCACAAAATTGAATCACTTAGAAAGAAGAAGTATAAATTTAGCCCATGAGTCTGTGGGTTTACAATTTGTGCTGAGCTCAGCTACATGGTTCTTCTGCTCTCTAATGGGCTCACTCACATGTGTGGGGGATAGCGTCCTATTGACAGATTGTGACTGGATTCACCTACTGTTTCTAAGGTGACTTGGCTGTCATTCTCCAGCACTACCCAAGGCTTCATGGCAAAGACAGCAAAAAAAAAAAGAGAAAACAAGCTAAAATATGCGAAGCCAACTTCAAGCCTTTGCTTGCATTGTATCTGCTAACATCCTATTTGGCAAAGCAAGTCACAGAGCTAAGCCTAGATTCAAGGAGTGTGGTAGGTTTTGCATGGTGGGAAAGTATTATAAAGCAAAGTCTAGTGGTGAAAGAGTTGATTTAAGGAGGGGGAAATTGGGTTATTTTTACAATCTACTATGCTAATTATTCAATTTATGTTGATCTGTCAATTTTGTGTTATCAGATTTCATAAGCCAAATGGTGGTATGACAGACACCAGAAATAATTCATATTTAAAATAAAGCTGAGTGACCAGGAAATCTACTCAATAAAAAATACTTTTAACTGGTGGTGCAAGGAGAAAAGTAATATCAGTTCTAAGCACTAATACACCTCAATCTGTTTTCTCCAGGTACCTTTAAAAAGAGTATTCTATGTTTGTTATTTAACATTTGCATAACATTTCCCTATGTGCCATGTGCCCTACAACAATATTTAGGAATTATCCTCAAAACAGCCTAGGGAGAGTGCTGCTATGCTTATTTCAGTTTATTATAGTGGTGGTTGAGATGACAGATGTGTCCCAGCAACACCAAACTAGGGAACTGAAATATAGAAAGCTTCAACAGTCTCCTGGGGATTCAGTTTATATAAGCAAACATGTTTTTGGCTGAACTGACTGATGATTGGACTGAAGTAAATAAACCAAACAGATGTTTTAGCAACATGTTTTCAAAGCTTCAAAGCATATTAAGGATTTTAAAAACACCAATTCTTTTGCCTCAAAATGAGATAGATGGTATTATAACTAATGACATATAAGGTTTATATGTGGTAAATCACCCTATGACCTAAAATATATAACAGTGAACTTGGGATTTCATACTGTTGTGAATTCAATTCCTCCAGAAGTGGATTGGAGACAGATTCCAGTGAAAGTATTTTATTTAGTAGGCGATCCCAGAAAACTCTGGAAGTCAGATATGGGAAAGGATACTGCCTATAAAATATGCATTGTTAAGCCAGCTACAACTGTGGGTGACTGGAGCTTCACCTCATGAAGAATTCTGGGAGATCACGTAAAACACACACCTCAAAGTTACCCTGCCTGCAGGGCAAAGGATCTGTGACATTCGTACCCTGAATTTTGTTTGTCACTAGCTGACTCCTGCTCTTGAGGTATATTAATTTCTTGGCACTTCTGATCCGCCATGTGCTTGGGCAGATGTTAGACAAAATGATTTTCAGTAGTTAACATGACCAGTGCCATTTTAGGAAGTAAGCTGACTGGCAGTTCACCCCAGGAGAGGTGGGGCTGTATCACCTGAAAGAAATGATCTTGCATAGATAAGTGGGCCCATTAAGCTGTTTACAGCTTGGATTATACAGCTCTTAACAAGCACAAGCCAGATGGCTACAAACCACTATGTTAGCATGAGCCACTGGCTACAATATACAACACACGTTGCACCCCTTTGTGTGCAGAAATCCACCATTTTGCTGCCACACAAGACTCTGCTTCTGTCTGTAAGTTCCCTTAATAAATTCTTTGTTTAATTCTGAAATTGTTACTCTCTTTCTTCTGTCTTTTGGCCCTGGAAATTATCACAACAATCGAGCAACTTTCTGCAGCTTCAGAGAAAGCCCCCAGTAAGGAGATTTAGATGTCACAGTTGGAAGCAGGTAGGTATGCTGAAGTGGTGGGGCCCAAGGGATATAAGTAATGCAACAAAGTTGCTGCACATACTTAATGATGCCAGAACAAATAAGCTTAAATGTGAAATAGTCATGTTTGCTCAAGCCCCCTTTCTTAAATCATATATAACCATGAGGAGAACAAAAGTAATTTTTTAATAAGAGAGAGAAAGAGAATATATTGGTGAATGTCCTAACAGGAGACAAAAGCCACCTTGGTGATTCAAATAAGGAAAAGTTAATCTAAATAATAATTAGCTAATAGTAGAAGGTGGTTAACTTCCAGAAGAGGTAAAAGAGAATTCTAAGAAAGTCTAAAAGCACAAGTATAAAAATCATCTTGCCATATCTAGGGTGAGTGGCCAATGAAGGAACTAAGAATGAGGAAAGGTTTCTTCCCACCCCAACCTCAAAACAGAGATTTAAGCAAGAGCACCACCACAGCGATGGAAGATGAAAATTATATGTTTCAGTGATATCAACTCCAAAGAAGCTTCCCTGGTGCAAGGTGGTAGTCATTATAGGAAAGAACAAACGCTGGGGCCCTGAGCTGTATGTTCAAGTACCAACAAAACCCATATTCATGCCACCCTCGTTAGGTTTCCTATGTGAATCCCTTTTCATTGTTTCCCTCCCAACACTCATCTTTCAAAGTCTGCCCCAGATGTTTCCATCTCCATAGAACCTTCTCAAATTCTCATGAATACAAGTACTTTCATGGGCTTAGTCCCTATTTCTGTGTGCATATTCTTTCTTACTTTCTTAAATGGTAATCATGTAGACCCACATCTCCTGGTTATTTATCACTTCTCTAAGAGGCTGGACATCCTCTCTTTTTTAACTTTGTAACTCTTTAGAACATCACAGTCCAACTGGAGCTATTTGAGTATCTGAAATGTGGTCAATCCAAATTCATATGTGCTACAAGTGCAAAATAGGAACCAGATTTTACTATCTTAGTATAAAAAAAGAATATCCATTAACAACATTTTTATGCTGATTATATGTCAAAATAATATTTTGAATGCAGCATGTTACATAAAATACATTATTAAAATTAAACACCTGTTTCTTTTTACTTTATAAAAATGTACCTACTTTTTTAAAATTTAAAATTACATAGATGGCTCACATTTGTGGCTCACACTGTATTTCTCTTCCATGGCACTGCCTTAGAACATCCACATATAAATAGATACTCAACAAATGTTTGAATAAATGAGTGAAGTGAGCATCTTCTCTAGAGATTCTAAAATGTTTGAATTTCTTGGTTCAGTATGTGTGTATTTTATTAATTTAATATGGTGATCACTTTTTCCCATTTTACCCAAATTAACTGTAAAACCAAAGACGTTGTCTGTTATAAACATTGCTTTATAAAAGAAAGAAAACATTTTAACACTCATGTAGGCAATAAGTGATCTCAAAGGGAACAAGGTCAATGTTACACAATTATTTTAAAACAAACAAAAGATATAGAATAGAAAGCTAAATTTTCAAGTGGAGAACAAGTACAATGTAAAATGCTACTCTGAGTTATTACATTGTGAGCCATTGTTTCTTATACACAATGATCAGTTATGCCATAGGTCAACAGGAAGTGGAATTTTTTGGCCCAGCTTGTTAGCTCTTTGTTTTGATTATACATGCTGAAAGTTCAGTTTGGCATAGGAACAGCAGTGAAAATGGAATGGATGTAGTTAACATAATTTCAATCCATTTGGAATATTTTGGGGTTATTGATTGCTGCCAGAGAATAACAAGGCTCAATCCTCATACTTAAGGCACTCTAGTCTTTCTGGCTACAGTTACCAAACACACCTATGTTCTCTTTCCAGTTGGAGTAGACCAGGGGTTTATCTTTACAGGGCTACCGGAAGGGAGTTGTGGAGCTGACCACTGCACCAATGACTGCCCCACTCAGACTGTGGTGGCTCAACATGGAAAAGCAGGAATTTGTATGATAAGGATGCTGTTTCCATGAATAGTCACAGAACAAACACTGGCATATTTGGGACTGCCATTGTCTAACCTGATGAAAATACTACCTGAAAATGCTTATTGTTGTCAAAATAAAGTCAGAGTCAGCAGAAGTTAAAGCAGTGGAAATAGATTTTATTCAATAAACTATTACAATAGGTGAAGAGGAACTTGAGGATAAAACTAGACTTGATTCCAAATACGGCCAGAACAAGTGGGGATTTATAGTGAAGAAAAACAAAGTTTTCCATTCCAAAATATGCCTTTTGAGATAGTGATTATTTTAAGCTGGTTATTTTCAATAAACAAAAGATTCAGGAAAAAGCTTTGACCTTCCACCTAACTGTCTACAAAAATTTAGACAAAATCTGCTAGTAGCATCCAGAACAGGAGCTATCATCATGCATAATTATAGTTTAATATGAATTAGTTTAATAAACAGGGAGGACCTCCAAGGCTCATTTGATCAAAATCCTCTCTGTGTCCCACAGTCTCTGCATGGCCCAACAAACATTTGCTTACCAAACATTTGCTTTTCCATCTCCATGTAAATTGCCTTCCTGCCCCCTGAAGTCCCAAATTACTATCCCTCTTTCTCTTTAGCTCAAGAATGGCATATAAGACTTAACTGCCCCATATTTCTTTGGGTCCCTTATTCTTATGAAACCCCTGCATGTACATGCATAATAAATCTGGTCACTTTCTCCTGTTAATCTCTCATGTTAATTTGATTATTAGTCTACCCAAAATAATTCAGAAGGGTAGAAATAAAATTATTTTTCCTCTCCCACAATAGCCAAGGATCAAGTTGAACGAATGGAGGGTGGCAATGATGGATAAAAACTACAAAGGAAAGACATCAAGTCTGGGGAGATTCTGGCTGAACTGATCTAATATGATTCTTGCTGAAGGCAGGCCAAAGTGATCACCTATCACCTGGGGTTGATTGTAGGGATGAAGAGTTTGATCAGATACCAAAGGTGGGAAATTCTCGCTAAGCTGACTTGGCAAGATTCTTGCTAAAAATTAATTCTAAAAGAAAAAACATCAATGGGCTTTGTTGGGAAAAGGGTTCAGAGGAGCCTGACTAAAGTACGGTCAGGAAAAGAATCTTTGTCAGTGTTTCATCAATAAGTTGACATGATTACTGCTTTATCTGCATCCACAAGTGGATCTATAATCATTCACTTTCCAATCAGCCCAAAGATTAATATAATCACTGTCTTCAGTCTCCTCTGTCCCTCATCTGAGACTTCTATACTCCCTGCATCTGAATGTCCTCTGCTCATAAGGGCACTAGATGCGAGGGGAAGGCTAAAAACTGTGGAAAATCAAAGGAGGTAGTTATTTTAGCTACAGCTTCTTGGGTTCCTAAGCTGTCAGTTTTTTTTGGAATATCATCACCAGCCAATTGAAAAACTCCTAGGCTGGAGGGAACAAACATTATTCTCTATATGGGAAACTGAACTTTTTAATCAGAGCTTCTGTTCATTTCACAGCTCTCCAGGAGGCAAGGACATTTTCTCAAAGCCTCCCTCCAATGAGAAAAGAAAAAGTAATGAAAAATAAAAATTTTCGTAAAAATTTATTTTCCAGGAAAGTGTTTGCCATTGATCCATTGATGCTGCCTGTTTTTTTTTTTCTTTCTTTTTTTTTCTGACTGTTTCTTGGGCTGCTCCTGCAACATTTCTTATTTTTAAATATCTGAAAAATATAAAGTTTTTTTCTGAAAGAAAAATGACATTTCTTTCTTTTCTGCATTGATTTTAGGAATCCAGTGGTGGAATCTAGGAACCTGATATTTGCAATCAAACACATCGAGATCCAAGTATACAATACAAGCATTTGTTCTCTTATAGGTGTGGTTATGTGGGTGGTCCTCCCAAAGGTAAGAGTAGAGCCTTCTTTTGCTGTATGGCCCAGCACCAACCTGAAAATATTTCTAAGGTAGCACAAGAAGAAAGTTGTCAACTATGTATTTCCTTTAAGTGTATAATTATTAATTAGCATAATCAATATTATATTTTCACTATGGCTAATGGCTGTGTATAAATACACAAATATGTAGATTAAAATAGAGTCGGAACCAATACTATAATTTTTTTTCTGTCTCATATCACACTTCTCCTATTTCCAGTCACACTGGGGTCTACCATGATAAGAATATTTCTGCCATCTTTGTAATGTGCTAGAAAAATAAGGACCGAGAAACACAATTTGGTCACTCTGTGGCTGGCTGCAGGTGTGGCTCTGATTTCCCCTTCATCTGCTTTCTTTCTTCTTTGAGAAGTGTCATTTCTCAACACATCTTGTTAGCATATTTTCTAACTATGCCAGAACTGTTTTTTTCATTCATTCATTCATTCATTTATTCATTTAGAAAACCTCTTTGCCCCAAGTGATTTGGCCAGAGAAGAAAATCACCCTGGAATACATTACACAGTCAGAGTTTCCTGTTCTTTGAAGCTTAAATGGTTTAAATTAGGTCCAAATGCCAAAAATCAACCTTTAACCATGTCAGAATCCTCCATCTCATTCTAAATCTGTTTCTAAAAGATGTTTCTTTTTCCTTCCATTTTTAATACATTTAAATGGAGTAGTCTTCACACAGAGCTTGCTGGCTCTCACAAGCATACATTTCGAGTACTAAATAGGAGAAATATACCACTTCTCTTTTGTGGATTTTTAAAATAGTCAACCTTCACAATTCTGCCTGATGGTAATCTGTTACACATTTGTGTAGCAGAATTCAGAGCAGATTTAGCTGTTTAGAAAGTACTCAAATTTTCTTCCATTCCTGGGAATTTAAGTCTGTCAAAAATACTACAAATTTAGTCATGAGGAGGAAAAAGCAGACAGATGTCATGTGGGCCTCCCACAGTCTCTGGCTCAAAACCCACTCAGTTCTGAAATAATCTTCTCCCACATAATCTCACAGATTTGTACGAATGCAAAGCAAGCTACACCAAGTTATTACAAAACTAAGAGTCAAATCAAGATTATCATGAGTGCCCTTTATTCAAAATTCTGATATTTACAAAAGAAGCACATCATACTACATTTACAAAATAATTTGCAAAAGTCTGATCTTCATCTGGTTGTTCTTCTTTTTTCCAGTTCTTATCCTTAAAGATTTAAGGATAAGACTCTTAATTTAAAGATTAAACAAGAAGCCCTAAGGACATAGAATGAATATCAACAAACATGGTATTCCCTTAATTTAGTCTTGAAAAGAAGCAGTAAAATATTTTATAGTTCTAGTTATTATCTCCATAGGAGGAGAAAGAGATTAAAATGCATGAATTTAAAATTACATATTACTCAAAGCATGCTTGGTTTTCACCCTAGATAAATATACCACTTAAGAGGCTGATTTGGCATGCAGTTGCTGGTAGTTCTACCTGGGAATGAAGAGTTAGCGTGTAAGAATACCCCAAAAGCTAAACAAATCTGAAGATCTAGAACAATGGCAGGTTTGGTCAGAGGTCAGATTTTGAGATAAAAGAGATGTCAAAAATGAAGATCCGTGATGTAGCTAAAGTTGATACATATAAAATCCAAGAAATTATTCCTTCCTGGTTCTGCAAGTAGATGAGATGATAGGGAGGTGAGCACAGAATCAAAGTTTTGATGACTATAAAATTTATCATTCAAATCAAGCACTTTGAAGCAATCTTGGCAAAAAGTCTTCCTTTGTTCTACAGGTGCCTCCTGGTCTGGCTGCAGAACTGATTAGCATATTGCAGTCCCTGAATATAGCTTGATTTAACATTTTAGTTCTCTTGCCTCCTCCCTACGTTAATACTGGATTAGGGTGGGCTGTCGACCCAAGGACTGATGTCCTTATAATAAGAGGGAAGATATAGAAGACACAAAGAAGATACCATGTGAAGAGGTCAGAGTGATGGGTCTATAAGCACCAAGAATTGCCAGCAACCACTAGAAGCTAGGAGAGAGACATGGAAAAGATTTTCCCTTAGAACTTTCAAAAGAACCAACCTTATTGACAATTATGTTCTGAACTTTAACCTCCAGAATGGAAAGAAAATAAATATCTCTTGTTTGAAACCATTGAGTTTACAGTATTCAAAAATGAATAAATGGGGTCAATAGGCATACACCAGAATGGTGCTATCCAAACTGGAACGTGGCCACCCAGGTCAAAGATGATGTCAATGATTTAGGTCTGGGTGGCTAAGATGGCAAGTTCTGAAGGTTTTGGACACCAGGGACTGAGGCACTAAAGGACATTCACCTAATTAAAAATTCAGGTGAGTTTTATATAAGCCAACCATGCAGGGGGAAAGACCAGGCTTTATTATGCACTGCTATTCTTGGCTTTGAATAGAACTCTTATTTTTTAAAAAGTTTTCACATCGATTGTGAAAATATTTCCAATTGATTTTAATGGGAGCCCTAGAAGGCATAATTATCTTCAATTTATTGATAGTAAAGTGAAGTTTTGAGAGTCTTGGTAACTTGTCCATGGTTACATAAAGAGCTAAGTTATCAGCAGAGCTAGAACAGAAACCCAAGACACTTCCTTCTAATTAATTTTTTTCACTATTGTTATCTGCCCCCTTTTAATGTTCAAATTCATAATAATGTAATTTTTTGTTGAATTGGCCATTAAGCAGTGAAAAAGGGTGAATAACATTAAATCCTTGAAGAACAAACAAGAGAGTTATTACTAAATTAATGTGAAAACATAATAAGAAAACAGAAGTCCTATTAAATTATTAAAGTTTCTCTGAAAAATAACTTCAAAATAGTCATGAATAATAGAACCAGGAATTGAAGAAGAGGCAAAAATATAAAGAATTTTGACCAGGGACTTTGTGTATGACAAAGATGATGGTAGAAACTCAAATATTGTGAGGCAGGAGAAGGTCAAGGATGGATGCTGGTAGTGTTGGGAAACTATAAAGTTTTAAAATGAATAATGCTCTTAGAAAAAATGAAATAAGAACCACTGCATAGAGAAATAAACATGATTCAATAAATTACAGTTTATGTGAACTCACTGAATTCTATGTGAAGGTCTTCTCATTTTATTTTAAATTTAATTCAACAATTGAAATTTAATTTTTAATTTAGTTCAAAATACTTGTTATTCATAACTTCTGGGCATTATGGAGATATACATGAGAGATATAAAACTGGGTATCTACCCCACAGAGCTTGATTTTATTATGCACTCAAGACATATACTTCAGCCAAATCATTTCGCATGATGGTGTGGCTTGCCCAAGATCAAAGAGCTGATAACAGAGATAGGGGCAGAAACCTCCCATGGTTTTCCATCACAAAAAGTTTAGAGGAAGGAAAAAAAAACTACAATAGCCACTGTAGGTCCTACTGAAAAGAATCATTTTCCATATGACCTGAGATATATTAGTGAAGATGAATGGCTCACACCAGATGAATAATTTTATGTCATCAAATTATGTCAATTAAACCACATTTTATGCTTTCTAATAGTTGAATTAAAGTCTGTTAGAAAACCAATAACACACTCAAACAAGTTGTGATTTGTGCTTCAACACCCATTTTATTAAAGTGATAGCTCACAAGGCTTAACATATTAGTTAATATTTAAAACTCTCTTTAAGATGGAGCAAGCAAGGTGTTCTATGAGCAATCTTAGTGTGGTTTGTGGAACATGCACCTCAAGCAGCATCTCTCTCGTATACTTTTTAAAATTAATTCAGCAATTACTGTGTATTTATTAAATTATGATTGTGTTTACCTATGGCCTTTCTCCACCCCCACCAACTACCTTCCCATTATCAAAAATTTAGTGAGAAATTACAAAGCAATATGTTTCTAGAAATGGGGTTTTTTAGTCATGAATATATATATATATCCCTTCCTTCTCTGAGGTTCAGAGAGAGTAGAAGAAAAAACACCTGTGGGAAGCAGGTAGAGATCATTAAAAAAACGTGAAACAAGGGTAAAAAAGAGCTAGTAAATAATAAAGAAAAACAAAGCTAGTGTTGAAAAAGAAATTTATGTAAAACTCAGTAGTGTTGACTCACCCCCATGTGTATAGAACCCCAGTATGCAAGGGCCAAGAGCAGATTCTGATTGATCTGAGAGGTGGAAGACATGGAAGGGAAATTTAGATCCCCTATAGTAAACAGAGATTACACTGAGTGAGTAGATCGGGACAGGTCCAGTGAGAGAATCCTGGACCTATTATTTTTAAGCTACTCAAAGCTGAGAAATGATGTGTTTCCAGCAAGACCAAGAGGTTCTGTAAGAGTATTTACTAAGATATTTTTAGTGGAAGCCAAAGTAATAAGTTGGACACAAAAGAATCCCTTTCATCTATGGTTTTCAACTATTTCCTTTTGAACAAAGGTGCCTCAGGGACTACTCGCTGGTAGAGAAGAGGAGAGAAGGGAAGAGAGTGAAGCTCCTGCCCCACTCCTTTTCTGCTTCTGCTTCTACCAAAGAAACCCACTGCCATCTGTGAGCTCCATATCAGAGTCTGTGCTGCTCAGGAAAAAAAAAAAAAAGGCAGAAAATAAAAGAAAAACGCTTATTTTATCTATAGAGAAATGCACTTTTCACACACATTGTCCCTTCCCACGAGATGACTAACGGGAGCTCCGACCAGACGTGTGAGACTCGAGGAGACAATATGCAAGAGAATGGGGGACAGGAGACGCAAAGAGTGGAGGCAAGACAAAGTTCTGATCAAGCCTCAAAGTTTATTTTCACACAAGGGTATATATATTTTCAAAGAACAGAGGGAGGCAGGCATGGGGTGATCTGACGTGGCGCCGTCAGCCATTAATGGTCCGCTGGTAGGTGGTTAAGCAAACAGGATACCTTGGGTTGCAGGTAGCTGCAGTCATCTCCAGGCTTATCTTGTGTTTGCCCTTTTGGACTTTCCTAGGAGCCTAGCGAGACTTGTGGGACTTATGTTCAAAGGTTAACTTCTCAGTTAAACTTTCCTATGAGTTGGCTCCCAGCAACACATGACATTATTTGTTAGTAGTAGTTGTGTTATTAAGCTTTATAACTACCATCTGAAGCAGTCTAAATAATTTGAACAAATGAAGGTGTGATAAAGGCAACACAAAAGCATAGGCATCTCGACCCAGAATTTTATCTACTCTACAGGCTTTCTGAATATTTTAAAAAATGTTTTCATTACTTTGGGATAATAGGAGAGGAAAAACAGTGCTTTTGTTTAGTTGAGGTATATTTTATTTACATTAAGTATACAGATTACAAGGGTGCAGTTTGATAAGTTTTGAAAAGTATAAACACTTGTAGAACCATTACCCAAAACAAGATATAGGACATTTCCATCACCTCTGGAAGTCTTCTCATGACTATTTCCAGTATGAGTCACAGAGTCAACCATTGTTCAGATGTATATCATTATAAATTAATTTTGTCTGTTCTTGACCTTCACATAATGGGAATCATATACCAAATATCTTTAGGTCTGTTTGCTTTCTTGCAACATATTTTGGAGATTTGTCCATGTTGTTCTTTATATCAGTTGTTTATTCATTTTTATAAATGAGTAATTTCCCACTTATGAATATACCATACTTTGTTTACACATTCACCTGTCGATGAACTTTTGGATTGTTTCCAATTTGGAGCTACTATTAATGAAGCTGCTAGGAACATTCTATATTCTTGTAGTGCAGGCATGCATGTGTGTACATGTATTTTTATTTCTCTTCTGTAAATATTTAGTAATGTAATTTCTGGTTCATATAATTGTATGTTTAATTTATAAGAAATTGTCAGCTAGTTTTCCAAGATGGTTGCAGCATTTTATAATCTTATCGTAGAATAAAAGAGAGTTTTAATTGTTCTTCATCCTTGACAAAGCTGAGTATTAACAGTCTTTTAAAAATTTTTAACCATTACTGTGGGTGTAGTGGTATTTCAATGTTTTAATTTCCATACTTATTGGCCATTCTTCTATCTTCTTTTGTCTTTGGCCATTTTCATTGTTATTTTCTTAATTATTGATTTGTGGGTATTATATAAGAAGTTCTTTATCTTTTCCTACAATTTATGGCTTGCTTATTCACTTTCTTAATGATGTCTTGGTTGAGAAGTTTGTGATTTTGATTAAATTTTATATATAAATATATATAATTATATATATTATATTGATTAAATTATATATATACAATTTGATTTGATTATATATGAAATATATATAATTATATATAATTATATATATAATTTTATATATATATATATATATATATATATATATAATTTAATCCCACAACACACAGAGGAGCTTCCACGCTGTCTCTGAGTATACTATTCTCAAATCTCTAAGTGTCTATCAATTTCAAAACTCTCTGAACTCCCTCTTTTGGGTTTTTATGGAGGCTTCATTATTACATAAAGTGTGATTGATAAAATGATAAAAGCTTTGGTTATTGGTCCTTGATTCAACTTCCAGACCCATTTCCCTTCCCTAGAAAGGGTGAAACTAAAAATGCTAAACTTCTAGTCACTCAGTTCCCCTGGCAACCAACCCCCACCTGTCCTTGGGGGATTCTGTAAGTTATCTCATTAACATTAACCCAGTTGTAGAAGAGTCTTGTTAGGAATAACAAAACACCCATTTTACCTTTAGGCCTCTGAAGCAATTTCAGGAACTAAGAATAAAAGACCAAATATTATCAAAGATGCTCCCATTGCTCTTATCACTCAGGAAATTCCAAGAATTTTGGAAGCTGTGAGCAGGAAACCTTGGATGAAGACCAAATACATATGTGAAATATATTCTGGTCATCTGAATGACCACATATATATTTATTCTAAATCACAATATTGCAGGTATCTAGTTGTTCCATCACTATTTGTTAAAAATAACTTTATTAAATCTCATGTGTCCTTCGTTTAGAATAATTTCACTATATATTTGACCATCCTATTTCTAGGCTGTCTATTTTGTTCTATTTATCTAAATGTCTTGATTGCTGTATCTTTATAATAAGTCTCGAAATTAAGTAGTGTAAGTCCTTGAATTTTGCTGTCTTTTCCAAAATTCTAAGATTTTTTATTTACATAAAATTGTTGAATGTCCATTCGTGCAGAAATCCTGTTTGGGTCTTACTAATATTGCATCAAAACTATAGCTCAGTTTATGAAGAATTACCATTTTTAACAATTTTGAGTCTTCCAATTTATAAATATGAAATTTTACTTTAGTTTTTTATTTAGCAACATTTGTAGTTTTCAGTATAGAGGTCTTGCACATACTTTATTACATTTATTACAATATAATTAATGTCTTGAATGATAATGTAAATAATATTATTATTTTTACTATCATTTTTCCAATTGTTTGCTCTTGGCTTAAAAATACTTTACCATTTTTATATTACTCTTGTATCTTGTGACTTTGATAAATTAACTTATTTTTTCTAATCAATTCCTTTAATTCTTTCTATATACAATATGTTTTCTGCAAATAGAAATAGATTTACTTCTTTTCCAATATTTACACCTTTATTTTTTTCTTGACTTAATGCATTGGCTAGGACTTCAAATACAATGTTAAATAGAAGAAGGAAGGATGACAAACGGTCTTGTGAGTTTTCCTCTGTTATCTCTCTTCCAGGAGGGAGGGGCAGAAATACATTGTCTTTTCATACTGTGTATGGTCTGCCCTGCCACAGTTTTCTATATCACCAGGTTTATTTCTTCTGTAAAATATCGCCACTATAAAAATCCTTTTCTCATCCTTTATGCTTCAACTTAAATAACATCTTACCATAGAGCCCTTATTTGACAACTTGAAGTAGTATCTCTCCCTTCTCTGAAAAATCATACCACATGGGTAATTTCCACCTATTATTTTCACTTTTATTTATTTAGTTGTTAGTGATCTGTGTCTTCCACTAAAATTTAAGCTACTCCTAGCAAGAATCTTGCTTGTCTGCTTTACTAATGTGTCCTAGAGACCTAGCAAAGAGCCTACTGTCCAAATAGATGTGTAGCAGACGAAATAACAAAACTTTGCAAGCCACGTGTCCTACTCAGAGAAGAAATCATGAACACTCCCTTTGCTCCACAAGGGGGACAGCAACAATGAGGACATACTGCTTAAACTCTGGCAATGTGGTTGATAATCCTCAAGTATGAGGAGTGTGGATTAAGCCACACCTTTCCTCCAAAATTTCACAAGCCTCAGATAAAGAACAGGAATAAGATTGGAAAGGTTAGGGCAGGAGGAAGGAGATGGATTAGGTCGTGAAAGGCCTTGAGAGTGCAGATATCAGAGGATTTTGAATGGGAATTCACATTAAATCTGAGTTTAAGAAGGTCATCTCCAGGAGTCATGTAGCATGCTGAAAATGAAGGCAGTACGCCAAGGAGAAATTTAAAAAAAAAAAAAAATAGTAAAAGGCAAGTGATGGCGGTGAGCAAAACTAGCCGGTGACAATGAATTCAGATTAAAGGGAAATTATCAACAGAACCTGTGACCACTACAGTGTAGGGGCCAAGAGATCAGAACAGGGATAAAGATGGTGCTTTAGTGTTAACTCTGAAAAAAAATAAAATAAAGAGTATTAGGTCCAAACTCTCCTAATCTAACCTACCCTCTTGACTTCCAGCAGAATCCCCAACCACGGTCTGCCAGAAAATCAGGGCTGCCTTTTCCCAGCTGTGCCAGATTCCTCACTGTTAGAAGTTCTCACAAGGTCTAAACAAGTCTCACACACTATAACACAAAAGGAACAAACAGCTTACTTAAAGCTCAGATATATATATATATATATATATATATATATATATATATTTATTTTTTACTAGAGGCTAGTTTGTCTTTGTTCTTAACGTTCTGAAGAGAAAAAAAAAATCTCAAAGATTTATTCCTTCTTCCTTGACCACTCAGGTTTTCTTCAGAAAAAAAACACTCAGGATAAAATCAGATTTGCATTAGGCACTTCTTTCTCTGCAAAGTCACAGATACAGATCTCTGTTTTGGTAGCAGTTTTTGGATCCCCCTACAAGAGCATTTGGATGATAAAAGCAGTTAGATAATAAAAGAAAAGGCCATTACCCTCCACACACACCCACTACCAGCTGCACTGAGAAAGCACACGTGGATCCTGTCAAGCAGTTAGGAAAGGAAGCCCAGTCCCAGATCCAAGCCACGAGCACTACAAATTACATTGCTTTCCCTGTATTGTGTAGCTTCTCTTTCTTTGGAAGGGGAGGGGCTGTTGTTTGTTCTCAAACCACCCTGCAGAAGAACAGAAGAGTCTTGGTTGGTTTTTCCGTACTGCCTGGGGAGATTGATGTTGTAAGAATGAGGCAGGAGAGATGGTCTTTCTGAAGATAGAGAGTGACCTGCAGAATGTTTAGAACCATAATTGGTGCTCTGACATCAGTGGGCGCTGCAGTGCTGGAGCACAGGGTCTCTACACCAAGTACGCCCCAAAGAGAAGTTTAAGGGCAAAAAGATGTCTTCAAACTTTTCAGACTTGTCAGCCTTTCACAGTATCTGAAAACCTCAAATGTTTTCCATCTCAAACTAAATGACTTAGTTTTTTTAAAGGGACGTAAAATAAAGATTCAGAAAAAGAATTTTATTTCTCAAACTAAAATGAATTCCAGGCACGCAAAATAACACAGTATAGAACAAGAAGATACCCTACGTCTTTCTCACAGTTCTGCCATGAATTAGCTGTGTGACTTTGGAAAATTCACATAGCCTTTCTGTTTTTTCATTTCCTCATCTCTAAAATTTAGTCATCTATAGATGATTGGTACCATCTCTTTCAACAATAATACTCTGAAAAGAAAATTTTTCTCTGTCATTTCTGCCAAGTTAACATCTAGTTTCTATTTGAATGTTTCCAGTGTCAGGAAGCTTGCTACCTAATTAAAGTGGCTCAGTTTGAGTGCTGCAATTTTCTCCTTTGCATCTCTCTTTTTTTTCATGCTCTGGGAATGCAAAAGTAAACATGGTCTGAAGGAGTTATATTTCTAGGGTTACCACTAATATTCTGGAGTTCTAAAAGCACCACATCACTTTGGTAAGAGCTACCCAGCATTTCTTTACTTGCTGCCAGTTCCCCTTTAATTTTCTTAGTTCAAATCTCAAAATATTTATGCAAATTAAATCAAGAAGGAAGAGAAGGCAAAGCAAAACACAGTGGTTGTTTTGCTTTTACTACCTGAATGGTAATTGTTTTTAAGAACACCATTTCTCACAAAATCAAAAATTGTTAGAGCTAGAAAACCTTCTGTTGGTGAACTTCATCCAGTTCTTTCTTTGATCCACTAAAAACCAGAAACTGATGTGACTTACCCAAGATCAACACAGCTGAGATTAGGCTCACGCTTCTGGATTTTTAGCTCTCAACCTACAATACCCTTAGGTGTTTTCCAAAGGGTACACCATGAAACACAGATTCCCTAGAATATCAGGCGTTTCTTGTGGCTCAGGGGTTGGAGTACAATAGTGAGATAGGTTCTGTGGTCAAATATGTTTTCAAATTTGGGAAATGCTAGTTTAAAGTATTTTGTTTTGTTTTATAGCAAGGTTCCTCAGAAGCTTACCTATGCAATACCGTTGGGGCCCAGTCAGGTAGTAGCAACCACATTAAGATTCTAGCAGAAAAGAATTAACTACAAGGGGATTGGAAATTTAAAAACTGATTGAAAAGGCTGTACCTGCAAAGATCAGGGAGGTTCCATTAGATTTAAGGATCACCAGAGTTAGGAAGTTGCAAGAGCTACTACTACTGCTTCCAGCCCCAAGGCCAATGTCCAGAGGAATATCTGGGAAGGATGATAAAGCCTCAGATTCATTAAACTCATATATGCTCCTGACACTTGGTGGAGAAACAACAGCAGACGCTTCCCATCTTTCTTTTATTTCTTGAATAAATGCCTCTTCTTATCAGCATCTAATAAAAATCCTGACTCCCCACCTCCCACTTCCCAGGAATCTTAGCAATACAGTTTTCAGGCTTATAGTCTCTATAATTTTGCAGAGATTATAGAAGGGGGTGATATATTTTGTCGTTGTTGCTTTAGAAATGCTGTCTTGACTCAGTGCTGAGGCCTTGGCTAGAGACTGGTCAGGTTCCTTCATTAAGTCCACACCCAACCTTTTCCCTTACCAGGTTCTCACACTCACCCTTGGTCATTATCGGCTTACACATATTGACTGGGGTCAGGTACTAGACATTTAGGGACAGCCCCTATGCTTGTGAACCCACAAAATTATTTAAATTAGCCAGTTTACAGAAGCCTGTGACACCTAGCTAACTCTCACCCTGCTTGCCATACATAAGCAGCCTCCTACATCTCTAGTTTGCTATTACCCTATCCCCTGGTACAACCCTATAAGGCAGGCTTTTCTCATCTGAACTATAAGAAGAACCCTGATTTTCCTCTAGCTAACAGTCTGCCATGTACTATGTCAGGCCACCAAAGAATCTTGAAGTCTTTTAAAAAAAGGTGGCAGGAATGGGGCTACTACCAAAATCAATCTGAGTCATCCACTAATGTACATTGAAAATCTCCACTGGGGATATGGTGTGTAGTCTTTCCTAAGCTTTATTGTCCGCATGTTTTTATTTTGTGGTAAGACCTATTGATATACTTCAAAAGGTTTCAAGGTCCCATGGAATTCACTGTGGGTAATTTTATGTGTTCATTACTTTGAAGGCTTGTGACTCAGAAGGGAGCAAGAGTAGTGACTGAGGCCTGAGCAATGTGATCAGTGTATTCATGATTTTGGTCTGAGCCCAAGTGTACTGTGAGTTTCACCATATGTAGACACTCTGCTGAGGCTGTCCCAGCTAGCTGATTGGTACATGACTTCCTGAACTCATATTTCTTCTACTTGCAAAGCCATCCTCATCCTCTTCCTATCTAAATCCTACTCAGCCATTGAAGCCCAACTGAAGTTCCTTTTCAACAGGAAATTTAATGATTACTTTGGCTTTTTTTCTTCTCTTCTTTCTCTGAAATCTTGACATACTGTCAGCGCTTGTCAGAGATCTGCCTGTGACATCTCTTGTACTACTTCCCTGCTCTATTTAGCAGCTCTTAGTGTCATTCTCTTATCCCCAACTGCATTATTATCTTCTTGAAGGCACAGATTGGACCTTACTTACACTGCTGTGTATTTCCCCAAACATTTAGAACAATACTTAGCACATTATGGGTACACAGATATTTGTGGACAGAATAAATTAATTAACTAGCTGCGTTAGTTTCTAGCACAAGTTTTCTTTCTTTTCTTTTTTTTCCAGAATTTTAGTTGATTCAGAACTTAATTTACATATGAGTATATTTGTCATGCAGATGAGAATAAAAATGGAGTTCCATAAAGACTACTATTTAATCAAGTGGTGGGAATGAATTTCCTTAGTAACATCTCTTAGCTACTATGATGTTCTTAAACCATGAAGAGCAATGTGATACTTATGAAGTCCAAAATGACTTTCTTACTTTCAAGAATTATTTCAGGCTTGGATTCCCAGCAATTCAGAAGCAATTTCTATTTCTGCTGTGTTCATACTTTGCATCTGTATGGATTTATATATATATATATATATATATATATATATATATATATATATATATATATATATATATATAGTTTGTTACTCTTTCAGCAAATGACCTTATGATCTGGATCAAACTAACACAACATTATTGTCCTTACTTAAGCACTGAGGAACAGAGGCACAGAGATGCTATCTAGTTGGTGGCAAAATTGAAGCTTCCACTCAAATCCCCTGTCTCTTACTCCATTGCTCTTTCTAATGTGTTCCAAGTAGAGAGAATTCTGTATATGAATGCAAATGTGCATGTGGTATGATTAATTAATCAGATAATGAAAAAAAATTGACGTAGAAAATATTCAATTTTTCTTAACTTATAGTGGGTTTCCCAGTAAAAAGATAACCATACACCCAACCCCAAACTGATTTCTTTTTTATCTTAGTAACAACAACAAAATGTGCCTCCTTTCTTTATCTCTCAAATTGTCTTTAGGAATTTTATAGCCTGCAGATTTTCTTAGTATACTAAGGCTACCGTAACAAAATGTCACAGACTGGCTGACTTACACAACAGACATTTATTTTCTTACAATTTTGCATACTAGATGTCCAAGATTAAGGTGACAGCATGGTCATTTTCTGGTAAGAGTTCTCTTCTGGCTTGTAAACAACTGATTTCTAACTGTGCCCTCACATGAGAAAGAGAGAGAGAGAGACGGGGAGAGAGAGAAAGAGAGAGAGAGAGAGAGAGCGAGAAAGAGCACATGCTCTCTGGTGTTGTTTCTTATAAGGTCACTAATCTCATCCTGAGGGCCCTGTATGACTTCATCTAAACCTAATTACCTCCCAAAGGTCCCACCTTCTAATACCATCACTGGGAGATAGGGTGTAAATATATGAATTTTGAGAGAACAAAATTCAGTCCATAGCACATACAGAATCATGTTTTTAGAAGTTTATGCATACCTATAAGTTGCATGCAGCTAGCTGATGCAGGTAAAAGAATCCTGGAGAGTAATTTTAAACCAACTTCCATTAGCCAAAATCTTTTTTTAAATTCATCCTTCACACAGACATCAAAGTGAAAAGATTTAATCATGTTACACTGCCATTGACTCTCCAGCAGTAAGACAAGGCCCAGTTCTGCCATTTGAGAAACTTCCTTATATGTGTCTCTCCAGCTTCATCCACCATTTCCAACTTTAAACTATACTTTATACCAAAATACATTCAATTCTTATTATTTGTTGGAGTTATGTTCTAGAAAGTCATTGTGATCAATGACTTATAGAATATGGAACAATTGCTCCTAGAAGAAAACAGGATTTAGTTTCTGTGATCCTCTGGTTGCAACATTTCCACCCACCAACTGAACAATATATGATATTGTTTTACGTGATTTTTATTAGAAGACATCTTAAATAATATATATTATTGAGTCATTAACATAGAATTCACAGCCAACAGCACCACAATTCAGGCTTGAATGAAGCTTATTTAACACACATATTTTTTTTCCAATGAGGCATATTACACCTTTCTCGCACTTAAGAACACTAGATATAGTATTTCGGTGCTATGCTTAAGGTGGCCGTTTTAAACAGCAAACCCACCAAAAAGAAAACACAAAAGTATGAAAAATGTGTCATAGTATGTAGACCATGGAAACGACACTTGTTTACAGTCTGAAAGCTGAAACAATAAGCAGAACATCATCTTGTTCAAACTCACCTGAGAATGTGCATGTCAAGTGACTCTAATTTTTCACCATCCTGCACTTGTCATGAAAGCACAATGAGAACTGATTTTTGCATTGCAGATAAATTTAAATTAGTAGGAAAATTTGAAAATGTGAAATCCATGAATAATGAGGTTTAGTCTACTTGAAACTCCCTACTTTTGGCTCCTAGCATCTTGCCTTTGTGGCTCTGCACCCACAGTCAGGTGAAAACACTGATAGTCACGGAATGCACTCTGTAGGTACACAGAACGCAGACATTTGTTAAATATCTGCTGAACTGAATTAAGCTTCATATATATTATACCTTCATGGTATGGTGGCCAGGAGTCATTTAAGGCAGGTTGGCTCTAACAGCTGGTGCCCTTTGACACCCACAAGGAGGTTCTTGCCTGGGATCTGGAACCCTCACATCAGGTTTGATGACTGGATCTCATGAGTTAGAAAGGAGTAGAAGAGCTGATTGTTTATCTGGTACATGTGGCTTCCTCAGACAGTGCTTTCTGCAGAGATGGTTGTCCCACCCAGTTGCCTCTGATGTTTAAAGTCTCTTGTTAGAAATTTATTTCTTAGGTTAAGCATTTCCATTCAGACAATTATAAAGGAGAGTGAAACTAATATCTTTAAGGGTCTCATATGTGCAGGTACTTTGCATGTATTATTTCTTTTGATCTATACAGCAACCTCAGAAAGTAGATACAAATACCCCTGTAGAGATGAGCATACCAAGAGGCAGTGAAATAAGAGATACTCTAAAAGAGAGTATGTGGTCTAGCCAACATTTATAACCAAATTTGTTTGTTTGAGCATAAAGACCTGGTTATTATTGTTATCTCATGCATAAATACTCTTGGGCAGAAAGTCATATAGCCATTATCAGTCACAAGTTATTTCTTTTATTCTTTCAACAAAATTGGTAGAGAACTTAACAATGTGCAAAGCAGTACGCTGAGGGTAAGAAGTAATACAAAGTTGAATTGAGCATGGCTCTCAGTCTCAAGGGAGAACATGCATATAAATAATTAGGATATGAGGTAGAAATTATAGATGCCACAAAAAATATGAAAGGGGATTTCTTCTTAGCTGGAAAAGCAATGAGGTCTCCACAGAGAAGGGAAACCATACTTGCAAGAAGGGCCGTGATTAAGGAAGAATGATTTTAACTTGGAAACAACAAAGGCACAGGCAAAGGGATGAGAAAGTGTGGGTTAAAATTGGTGATTGGGGTAGCTGAATGAAAAAGCATGTAGGACACAATAAGGTAAGTTTGGAGAGGATTATACTATGAAAATAAATTCACTGCTAGAATCAAGCCTTTGTACTTTATTCATTAGGCAGCAGAAAGACACTGTCAGATTCTGAGGAAGGAGTAGAGTGATTCTTTGGGGTAGCAGGGCATATTAGTTTGCTAGGGCTGCCATCGCAAAGTACTACAGATTAAAGGTTTTAAAACAATAGAAATTTATTTTCTCACCCTCTGGAAGCTGGAAGTCTGAGATCAAGATGACAGCAGAGTTGCTCCTTCTGAGGCCTCTCTCCTTGGCTCATAGATGGCCATCTATCTTCTCGCTGTGCCTTCACATGGCTTTCTATCTGTACCTGTCTATGTCCTAAACTCCAATTCCTAATAAGGAAAGACATGTTGGATTAGGGCCCACTCTAGCAACCTCATTTTACCTTAATTTCCTCTTTAAAGGCCCTATCTTCAAATGCAGTCACATTCTGAGGTACTGAGGTTAGGGATTCAACATATGAAATTTTGGGAGACACGTTCTATAGCACAGAGTAAGATGGATCATGAGAGGGAGAAAGTGGGGAGGCCAGTGAGGACGTATTGTGGGACTTGTGAGAAGGCAGTGGCAATAGAAGAGCAGCCAGGATGACACTGACAAACATTAGTCTGATGGCTTCCCTCTTTGTGTAGAGTAAGACAACAATAATAAAGTTTTGTAAAGGACACAATAAGAGAAAAGGGCAGCCAGAACTAACTTGGTGAATTTTCCTCAACCAACAGAGACATTCCCAGAGCCATCACTTTTCACTGCCTCCCTTTCACCAGAGGGTTGCTTCTGATTCCCAACCCACGCAGGACAAAATGTCTCATTACTCTATGGTCTCAGTGTTTATATCACATTTTTTCATGCCCAGAACCTGAATTACAGCCAGGACATTTCTGCATGACAGTTCTCATGGACTAATTATTAATGTTCCTGGCTCAAAGTCTGGGAGGCATTTATTTCCATTACCCAAGCCTGGTGATGAATTCTTTGTGTAGGTTGCATAATTTCTCCATTTCTCCATAAGTCTGTGCCTTCTGCTGGCATTTTAAGGAATGTATTTTTATGGAGTTTGGAGCTATTCAGTGATTTTCCAGGAGGGCACATTGCCCAGGCCAGATGAACAGACTTTTTTTTCTGGTTCCAGCTGGTGAAGTTCTGTCTGATAAGATCCTATACTATCCTACTTGAACAGAGATTCAAAATTCACTTGTGAGGTAGGTGGTGAAAAATGACTTAATTTGTAGTTTGTCTTGGTGGTTTGTGGGAGGGCTACCTTATTACCTAAAACATCCCTAACTCAAGCAATGCCACAGAAGGGACATCTTCTTTCTAAGATGAACCGATATTATAACAAGGAATGTAATGGGACAGGAAGTAGAGAAGCCTTTCTATACAAATAGAGAGACTTGTGTTTCTCTCTAAATCCATTTGTCTTTAGAAAGAGAAAGAGAAAGAAGCCTGGTTTACTTAAGTGTGATGGAGAGGAATGAACTTTGACTTTCTGAGAAGGGTCATTTAAAATTTTCAGTTATACTGTATTACACGATCACTCATCATTGATTATATTCTTCATTTATTGGGACAAAGCCTCCTGGCTCATTGAGTCCTCACTAGGGAGTTATGAGCACCAAAGAAAGGGAGCAAGTAAAGTTCCTGGCACAAGGCAGGAGTTCCCTGTATGAAAATCCTTGGATTCTGTGTAGGGGATCTTCTTTCTTACTTTTTTTTAAAAATTAACTTTCTAAAGGGAACTGAGGCCAGACAATACTTTCATTAAAAAAATCTTTCCATGGGAAGTGTTATGACAGTATTGAAGAATGAAAGTGTATGGCTTTTCTTACTTTTTAATGTTTGGACTTTCTCTTAAATTTATTAAATATTAATCATTTTTGTATCTTTTTCTAGACTTTTCTCTTCCTTCTTTGGAGTCCAGCCTTGTTAAGGGAAAGCAGATTTCTTTGAATTCTCTCTGCTATTGTTTCTCCTTGTCTTCCTGTATATGAGGATCCTAGGATAACACAAATTCCAATTCTTCTGCTGTAGATCCTCATTTCCCTTTTGCCACTTCAACTTGCTGCTGTTCACCTAAAACTCTCAAAGCTCAACCACTTTTTTTCTTCTCTCTGCAGCCAAAGATCTTGACACATCCAGGAGGAGGTACAAAAATTTTTCAAGACAAGACTATTGTTTCCATTAAAAGATAAGAAAACAAAGTCATGAAAGGTTAAGTGAATTGTTCTAGGTATGACTTTAGAAATCAAGACATATATATTTCTTTCAGAAACTCTGACAGAGGAAAATAATTTAGGCAACATAGGTTAACCAACAACCAATCAAGGAAGAAAGAAAGAAAGAAAGAAAGAAAGAAAGAAAGAAAGAAAGAAAGAAAGAAAGAAAGAAAGAAAGAAAGAAAGAAATAAAGAAAGAAAGAAAAAGAAAGAAAGAAAGGAAGGAAGGAAGGAAGGAAGGAAGGAAGGAAGGAAGGAAGGAAGGAAGGAAGGAAGGAAGGAAGGAAGAAAGAAAGAAAGAAAGAAAGAAAGAAAGAAAGAAAGAAAGAAAGAAAGAAAGAAAGAAAGAAAGAAAGAAAGAAAGAAAGAAAAGTTAACATGAACCATAAAAGAAATAGATGGTGAATTGAACTTTATCAAAATTTTGAAGTTAAGATATGGAAAGAGAAGCCACAGTCTGAAAGATAATACTTACAAATCATCTAATAAAAAGCTTATATCTAGACTATTAAAGAATTCTCAAAAATTAATAACAAAAAACTAAGAAATTCACAAAATATTTGAATAGACACTTCACCAGAGGAGATATACAGATGGAAAATAGCACATAGAAAGATGCCTAACACCATTAGTCTAAAATTATGGAGATTAAAATCACACTATAGTTACTTAAGTGTTTTTGTGAGGATGAGAAGCGACTTTCCTACCTTTCTAGCCAGTATGCAAAATGTACAACCACTCTGGAATGTGGTCTGGCAGTTTCTAATAATGTTCACTATACACTTACCATATGACCCAGCTTTTCACTCCTAGGTATGTATCCAGGATAAATGAAGACTTAAGTCCACACAAAAACTAGTTCATTAATGTTTGTACTAGCTTTATTAATAATGCTCAGAACTAAAAAAAGCTCAATGTCCAATGGCTGGTGATTGGATAATCTATGGTAAATTCATAAAATGAAATAGTTCTCAAGAATAAAAAGAATTGAAGTACTGATAGCAACCATAACATGGATGAATTTTAGAAGTATTATGGGAAGTGACATATTTTATGATTTCATTTATATGACATTCTGGAAAAGGTAAAACAGAGAGTGGATCAGTGTTTGCCAAAAGAGAGATGTGGAGGTGAAAGCATGACTACAAAGGGCACAGGAGTACTTTAGGGATGATGCAAAATTTCTATATCTTGACATGAAAATGATTACCTGATGGTACATTTGTCAAAATTCATAGAATTGTACATCAAAATACTGAACTTTACTGTATGTGTTGTACCTTAAAATATTTTTAAATGTTAAATGTAGAGAAAGATTTTGTGACAAATACTCTATTTTATTTTCATTCCTTCTCCATCAATCCCTACCCAGGGAGGTTCTATATGCCAGATGCTGCCTAATAGCTCAGAAACATAAAGATAAATAATGAGTTCTTTACTCACAGTGTGTCAGGTGAAGAAATTTGGCTATTTTATGATAGTATATTCTTTACTGTGACAGAGAGAGCACAGAGAAGTGCTAAGGTTGTTGTGGAAGATGAAAGACAAGAAAGCTCCCTGCTCAGTATTTGCTGTAGCTAAGGCTGGTAGAACAATTAAAAGGTGAGGAGGAAGAGTTTTGGGATGTAAAGAACAGCAGGAAAGAAAATGAAAAGAGCAGCAAAGAGCCCAAGGGAGTGGACATTCTCCTCCTCCTCCTTCAGCTGCATCTGTGGGGATCAAACAACCAATGAGAGCTTTACTAACCAGCACTGACCCCTAGAAGAAAAGAAGGAAGGCTGATTCCCTGACCCACTTCCCTCACAGCACAGACATTTAGCAAACACTTACTAAATTCTGCCTTACATCAAATTCCAACTGATGAACATAGAAAACATAAAAGATATGATGAAAACAGAAAATCACCTTTAGTGGGGAAAGGAAAGTTTCTTTTAAAAAATGGCATTGGGAAATTGGACAACCACATGAAAAAGAATGAAACTGGATCACTATCTTACACCATACACAAAAATGAACTTAAAATAAATTAAGGACTTGAATGTAAAACCTGAAACCATAAAACTCCTATAGAAAACATAGGCAGTAAGCTACTTGACATTGATCTTGGTGATGATTTTTTTAATCTAGCACTGAAAGTAAAGGCAACAAAAGCAAAAATATACCACTGGTATGACTTCAAACTAAAAAAGTTTCTGTACAGAAAAGAAATAAAAAGGCAACCTACTAAATAGGAGAAAATATTTACAAATCATATATCTGATAAGGGGTTAATATCCAAATTACATAAAGAACTCATACTACTCAATTGCAGAAAAATGGGTAGATCTGGATAGACATTTTTCCAAAGAAGACATACAGAGGGCAAACAGATACATGAAAAGATGCTCTACATCATTAATTATCTAAGAAATGCAAATCAAAAAACCTCAATGAGACATTACCTTAGACCTATCAAATGGCTATTATCAAAAAGATTAAAAATAACAAGTGTTGACAAGGATGTGGAGAAAAGAAAACCCTTTTGAATGTTTGATGGGAATAAAAATTGGTGAGGCCACTATGGAAAACAGCATGGTGATTTCTCAAAAAATTAAAAACCAAACTACCATATGACCCAGCAATTCCACTTCTGAGAAATTTTACTACCCATCCCCCCCAAAAAAAAACAAAAACCCTATGGAAACAACCTAAGCATTCATTAATAGATGAATGAATAAAGAAATTGTGATATATATATATATATATATATATATATATATATATATATATATATATGTGTGTGTGTGTGTGTGTGTGTAGTGGAATATTATTCAGCCATAAAAAAGTGTACACACACACACACACACACACACACACACACACACACACACACACTCACTCATAGGTTCAGAAAACAAAGAACTAATTGGTGGTTGCCAGAGACAGGTGGGCTGAGGGGAGAGAAATGGGTGAACTGGTTTTTTTTTTTCCTGTTTTTTAGTTTAAATAAATTGAAACAAAAGAGAGAGAGAGAGAGAGAGAGAGAGAGAGAGAGAGAGAGAGAAAATCACCTTTAGGTAGATAATTATTGAAAATAAGAATCTTTGATGAGTGCTAAAATTAATGAGTTAAAGTATGACAAGAAATAGTCTCAAAATATTTTCCTACAACATTTTACTAAAGGGAAAACAGGAACTACAGTGAAGAAACCCTGTGGATACCACCTTCTTCAAGTGATAAAAGTAAGCCTCACCATAAATAAGAGTTTGACACCACGTTTCCCTAATATGATGCACTAAAAGGGCACAATATTACTTCAGGCTTATATTACAAATTACCATAGATTGAGTGGCTTAAACAACAAACTTAGAAATCTAAGTTTAAATGTATTTGACCCAGTTGCAAAATATCACTCCACAGATTTGTCAATAGCAACAGGAAATGTACCTTTATGATAGAGAAATCTACAAGATACCACCTAAAAACTTATTATATATAGTGAAAAAAGTCTGACTTTATATGCCTCTTGATGTAATAATGCAAAATAAATTAGGCGGTGTCATTTATGATGGATTATTGCCTATAATATTTAATATGATTATAATTAAATCAACCCTATAGATATCATTCCCAGCCTATAGGATATACAAGGGAGAGAGAGACTTGTTAAATACCTTGAAAAAACAGACAAATCTGAAATAAGAACCATGCTACAAGACAACAGGCCTGATCTCTTGAAGAAACAACTGTGTGTGTGTATGCGAGTAGGAGGAGGCTCCAGTTAGATGGCAGAGAAAGTAGATATTGTGCTTGCCTCCTCTCATGACCACACCAAAATTATAATGAAACCACAGAGCAACAATCACTGAGAATTGCCTGAGATCTGGCTGAACAGAAGTCCTATAACTGGGAACATATAGAGGTCACCTCAAGACTAGTGGGAGAGATAGAAACACTAAACAAGCTGGTCCCACAACCACATGTGGTGGTCAAAAATTGGGAAGGCTATCTTGGCTGCAGAGTCCTCTTCCCCAGAGGAGAGAGAGGTCCTGTTTTCACCCTGGGCTCTTCAGCCCAGGGTTCCAGTGCCTGGAGAAGTGCCCACAATTTCTGGCTGTGAAAACCAGCAAAGATTGTGGCCAAGTGAGATAAGGGGCTGTAAGAGTCACAAACATTCCTCTTAAGGGGTCTGCACAAAAAGTCACGTGATTTGATCTTTAGTGCCAGGACAGCTGCTCGAGGAGCAACATAAACATACAGGGAGGAATTGAATTGTCAAGCTTCAGGGTGAGAGCTGAAGGGGTAGCTTTCTTCCAGACAGAAGTGCTGGCAGTATCCATATTTCCTTTATTGAGCTCTCCGTATTCCTAGCGTATGGATGTTGATGGCCCCCATACCTGACTTTCCATCAACCTGGCTAACACAGGCCACTCTTCCCAGGTGATTCCTGAGACCCCACCTCTCCCAACTTGCAGGCCCACCCAATCTGCCTCCAGTGGTCTAATCCATATAAATGGCCTGTCTTAGCTCATGCTTCAAACTTTCCTAAAATCTCTCAAAGGCTCACAAAACCTAAAGAAGTAGCATCTGGCCTTGGCATATACCATACCTCTGGCTGAACAGCTCCAAGACCAGCATTTGCAGAAGCTGATCTCAATTCTTAGCTTGGTCTCTTCAGGTACCTATAAGCCCAGCAATGGTGGCAGCCATTTGCAAATTTCTTGCTCATTATTACCAGGTGGCCCCAGAAGTACACAGGCTGTGGCCGCACTTGGCCTGCAACTTAGGCTGGCACACCCAGTAGCTTGCTTCAACCAGAGCTGGAATACACCATGGGCAGCATCTGAAGAGTACACACCCAAAGAGCAGAGAACATTGTGAGGATTACCAGATGAGAGGATGGTCTTTTGGGGGAGGGTAAATGGGAAAGGGATTGAGAGGTAAAAATTGGTAGTTATAAAATTGTCAAGGAGATATAAAGTATAGCATAAGAAATATAGTCAATAATATTGTAATAACTATGTACGGTGTCAGATGGGTACTAGATTTATAAATGTCTAATCACTATGTTGTATACCTGAAACTAGTGTAATATTGTATATCAATTATAATTGAAAAATAAAAAATATTATTTTAAAAAAGAGAAAGAAATGTTATAAAAAATGTGTGAAGAAGACTACTCTAAACTATGAGACTAATGTAATACATAAAATTTATTTACTTCTGGTTTGAAAGAAATTGCTATAAAAGATATTTTGGGTATTATGGAGAAATTTGAATATAGTCTAGTTGTTAGATAATATTTAAAAATGATTGTGAGGTTTTTTACATGGAAAAATTATATTGCAATTTTATAGAAAAATATTCTTTCAGAAGATAAATGAAAAAAATATTTAAAGATGATGTCAGTGACTAGAAAAATATAAACATATACAAAAAATGAAAGAAATATGGAAATAGGTTATTTGTTAAACCTAGGTGGTGAGTTTATTGTACTGCTATTTTGACTTTTCTGCATATTTGAAGGTTTTTGTAAGAAAAAATTGAGAAAATAATTACATTTAATAAGAACATTTTGTATTTAAATTTTCTATTTAATTTACCTTTTTTATCAAGATAATATGAAGGTAAGAAAATATGTATTTTATCACAAGATACAATCAAGTTTTTTTAAAATTAAATTCTATATCACATGTTATTTAATGGTTAATTACAAAAAGAAAAATAATTTCTCAAAAGAAAAATAGTTGTCACCTAGCCCTATAAATAAGATGTGAACTTGAATAACCATGAAATTTATAAGAATATTTGTTATGACATCACTAACAATTTGATACAGAAACACAATTCATTCCACATAAAAAATATTTTTTTCTTAATTATGGCACTTTTATAGGATAGAAAATAAATATAAATTTATAAATTCTCCAGTCCTCAACAAAAAATGACTTTCAGTGTTTTCAGATAACCAATGCAAGATATGATTCAATGTTTAAAGAAAAACAATCTCTCATAATTAGGGAAATAGAAGAGTAGATGGAGGAACCATCCATAGCTGTTACTCAGGTAGCCTTGGCTACATCTTAACATTTTTGGCCATTTGTGTTTTTAGCCTGATGACCACAGTTCCTTCCCCTATTTTTTCATTATATATCAATTCATTATTAAGTAAGGGAATGAAGGAAGTCTCTGAACACTGTATCTGTCTGAGCCTGACTCTGATGGAAGTACTCACCAGGAAAATTTTTAGGTCCTGCAGACAGAAGGAGAACAAGCTTCATAACCCGGTGTGGCAAATGTTATTGATGCCTCATTTATTGCTCCTTCACAATCACCATTCCTGAGCATACCACCTCTCTGTATGAGGGCTTTCTGTAGCTGTGAGAGTCCATAGCCAAAGTGTGAGGCAAACAGAGAATGCTAGGAAGCTTATTCAACCTAGGAGCAGTTTTCAACTAATAACTGACAGGATTCTGAAGATAAATACCCAAGATCCCTTGCCCCTTGGTTGGACAACTCTAAGGCATGTTCTACACTGTCTCCTTCAGCAGGATTGAACCCCACTTTCCCATAGCAGTAATATTCTCAATACATACTCCCTATAGGCTTCTTCCTCTTCCTTGTCTCATTTTCTTACTCTCTTACCAATATTCCATATATAATTTTCTACATAAATTATTTGAATTAACTTTCATGTATGTAAGTATTATTTGGAAGGAGACAACCCAAGCTATCTAGACTCCAGAACTCTCAATTATATGGGCATCCACATGGACAAAATATGTAGCTCTTTCATATGATGCAGGTGCTATAGAGATTAAACTTGGATTAAAGTGGTAATCCAGGCTTAACCTTTATTAATGGGTTTAACCTCCATTAAGAAAGCAGCTCAGAAAGGAGAGGGGGAAGTTGTGGTGAAAAAGGTTAATTAGATAAGAACAGTCCTTTCGACTTAAAACATTTTCCTCCCCAAGGAACTATCCAAGGTGTTAAATTATCTCTAAGCAAACAAACACCTTTGTCTTTATTTCTAATTTATAGTATCAGTCTGTCTACTTGAAACCCTATTCTTCTTATTTTACTCTCCTGATAACTCAGTGCACTGAGTCACATCTGGCTATAGCCAACCTCTATAATCAGCTTCCTGACCTCTGCTTAGCATGACCCAACTTCTGCAAATGTACTGGAAGCCTAGCTCTGCATCTAATCATCTGACTCTATCTACTTTTGTACAGACCCCTAAATTATTGTTCTTTAAAATCAATATATCCTACATAGAAAACTTTTTTTCTAGAGGATTTCCTACAACATCTTCATGCTGATCTAAAATCATCAGCCATATTTAATCCTGAAGCAACATGACACATAAACATTTTATTTCAGAAGAAAATTAAAGTGTTCAAAATTGCAGAAATATGTTTCTGAAGCTTCATATTTTGGTTTACCCAAATTCTACTAGCCATAATCATTACAATAAGATTTGCACTTCACTTATTTTCTTTTCAGTAGTGCATGGTAACATTTAAGCTTTTAAAAAATTTCAGAGTATAAAGAAATCATCTATATGGGATCACTTGCAGACTCCTTGGGAATGGAAGAGCTATGCCAAACCATAAAATCATATTTTAATTCTAAAGCAACATTTTAATTGTTTTCATTATATTATTAAAGCTTTAAAATAAAGATAAGTGAAACATATATATAAAAAAGGAAGAGAGTAAAAACAAACTCACAAAATATTTCTCTCCTAAACTTTAACAGGAGAATAAACTTAGAAAATAGCCAAAATTCACCCAAATAATTAAATAGTTAGAAAACAAGGAAAAGAGTGCAACCTATGCCTTAGACTTTTATGGTCAAGCCCTCTCTCAAAAAGAAAAAGGAGAAGGAAGGAAGGAAGAAAGGAAGGAAGGAAGGAAGGAAGGAAGGAAGGAAGGAAGGAAGGAAGGAAGGAAGGAAGAGGGAAAGAAAGGGAAAGAGATAAGGAGGGAGGAATTACTGATGTTGTACATTACAACCTTTAATGCCATCAATGAGATATTAGGAACTCATGTTAAGGTGAGAAAATACTGGAAATTCTCATTAATATAATCCAATATAAGTAAAATAGACTGAGGGGTTAATAATATGGTCCTGGAAATGTTAAAAAAAAAAACTTTCAAAACAGAGGCTGCTATATTCTATGCAGTACCATAGCAGACGTAGGAAGAGTAACTCAGGCTTGCCATGTTTCAGTATACTGTGCTGAACTGGGAGAAGGATTTGAAATTCACAGGGGTTTCTTACGGTGCTAAAGAGAGAGTAAAATCTGTGTTTCCAGAAATAGCTGCACACAAATGCAATAGAATGCATCTCTTTACCTCACCTGTGAACCCTCAACCCCAGAAAGCTGAAGAGAAAACTTCAAATTGCAATTCAGAAAGAAAAAGCCAACAAGTTCTGTACAAAGTCTTTTTATACAGCAGATGGGTAAAAGCAAACTCAGTACAATCAAAACTATGGCAAGCACAAAACCAGTGGTCTCCCCTTGGTATGGGTCTGTACCCTGATCTCCTCTTCTTATAAAGACACCAACCATATTGGATTAGGACTCACCCATTTAACCTCATTTTCACTCAGTTGCATCTTTAAAGACACTACCTCTAAATATAGTCACATTCTGGGTACTAGGGGTTAGGACTTTAAAATACAAATTTTAGAGGGACACAATCCAGTCCAGAACTCATTCCACCTCTGCCACTTACTAAATGCTGGATGTTAAAGAAGTTCTATGTTTTTCTCTATAGATTGTGAATGGTAACACCCAACTTACAGGGCTATTGTTAGCATTTATGTATGAAATAATAACATAGTACTTAACATCTAATAGGTGATCTAGAGATATTTGCTGATATTGACAGTGAAATAGTGCCACATCAGCCCATCTAAAAGTACTCTACTGTATTTCTTTCAAATTTCTTTCAAGTTTGGTACAAACTTTTTCTTAACCAATTTCTTCCTTTTAAATCACAATAATAAACTTTAACTATTTGTATGTTATTGTGCTTGATTGTATAAGGTCAAGATTGATGGAAGTAGACCAGAAAGGTAGGAAAAAAGTGAAAAAACTTTTCCAAGAGAATAAATTTGTTTCTTTAATTGAAATTGGTATAAAGTGAAAGTAATTTAGCTCTGTGAAAAGGCCTTTGCATTCTATGACCTGAGTTTTATTTTAATAACCAGAAGCTGTGACATAAACATACTTTCATGACCAAATTAAATTTATTTCCATTAGCGCCAAAGTATGGGACACATGCTATCATCAGGACTGTTGGTGTGCTCCTCTGGTCCCTCCAATACATGAGCTCAGTAATAAGTAGTCTGGGGAGAATGTTCTATGCCGTGTTTTGTGCCCTACTGTGAATCAGGAGATCATGAAATTTATAAAATTTTATTAAACTTATATGGCCAATTAAAGTAGAACTAGATGCTTATCTTCCCCACCTCTAAGTCTCCACCTTCCCAGATGTGACCAAGGTTGAAGTGACCTGATCTCACTGTCCATCTCTTCCATAAGGAATCCTTATACCTAAGTGACTGCAATCAACAATAGTTTTTATAAATGAGACCTACACATACACAAAAAGCTGACTAAGAATTTCTAAAGGATTACACCAAAAGTCCTGTGTGGTTTTGGCTTATATATTTTGTATTATGTGGAATAAAAAGAGGGAAAGTTGTCACTCCATGTCAAATCTCAGACATGAGAGCCAGACATGGAGATTTGTTTGTTTGTTTGTTTGTTTGTTTGTTTTTCCTGAATCCTACCAGGATACCTGGAAGCATCACAGAGAGCTACATAAATAGTTTGAGTTGGAAAGAACTGGTGAAGGGCTAGGTGATTTTAGTTTTGTGGGATGGAAATAAGGTTGAGTTCTCATTTTTCTTGAGAGTGTGGGGTTGGTGTGGGGGGGGACAACCACTTGAAAGAAGGCAGAAGAGTAATAAATGCTTGGAAAAGTTTCTGTATGAAACAGAGAGTGTGGTGTGGGGGACACTGAGAATAAGTAAAATCATTGGTGAATATCAAGGTGACCTTGGTGAGGTTAGAAGTCATATGTTTAGAAGATTGCCAATCAGTTGGTTATGAGAGACTTTCTTATGGAAAACTTGAGTGGGATTGAACTCAGGTTAAAGGAGACAAGACAGGAACAGAGAGCACAATGAAGAAACAAGAATGGCAGGAGTTAAAAATTCTGGCTGCAGAGAACTCAATTCTCTTTTCTGTGTGGTACTCTGAGAAGCTGGGGATGGTTTTAGTAGAGAACATATGCTACCCTTTCTATTCCCTGAGGTGTGAAAACTGAGGCCACAGCTGAGTCATGCCATGAATAACAACATCCCATGCTGGCTGAGCTTATCCTTTCTCATTGGATGTATGCCAGTGGCTTTCTGAGTTGGCACCTCAGCTGCATTGCCCCGTGAATGCAACGCTAAGTCCAAAATCTGTCTTTCTTGTTTGGTGCCTACATTTTTATAAACTTGATACACATATTTAAAAAAATGAGGAGCCTCAAGATTAAAGAGGGCTTGAATGATCATGTAGAGATGGGCATCCTCTAGCTCCTCTCTCTTCCACCAAGTGCAATAACATGCTAGGCCAAACAAAGATATTAGAATGTAATTCAATACAAGCACTCTCCAAGCCTCAGTTTTATTTCCTGTAGAATAAAATAAAAACTGCATTTAATAGTAATAATCTCTTCATAAGATGGTTGTTCAATGACATATAAAGCACTTGGCAAAATTGTAGGGCACTTAGTAGGTGCTCAACAAATGGTAGCTAAAAATTAGGTAATGAGCAAACAAAATAAATATATCTAGTTTTACTTCTTTTTGTTAAGACTATATTGTCTTAGTTTGAGTTTTTCAGAAAATAGCATGTGGAGCAACAGCTCTTCTGCAACTCTTTTATTAGAAAACCAGAGGTGAAGGAAAGAGATGGTGGAAAGAAGACAACAGAGCAAAAATGAGGTGGTGTGCTAGTGAGATGGTCACTGCTTTATAGTAAAACTAAGTAATTGAACCACCTCATGGGGCTTCAGAAAGGCCATAAAGGCTACTGCATCTGAAGATAGTCTGAGGGGAGAAGAGTAAAGCAAAAGGGAGGATTTATCTACTAATTTTCAACTCCTACTAAACAAAGTTTTATCCCATGATGCATTAATTCCTGTGCTCTTTGGAGTGTGCTTCTGTGAGTGCCAAGTAGGTTATGATATATCTTAGGCTGCAGTGGCAACAGGGAAGCCCTGTGTTGAAGACAAGAGGTTCAAGGTATGAGCTTGAGACATGGCGTTGTCAGGTAATTCTTATACATTGTCAATTGTGGTCATGGCAGTATTAAGAATCTATGTGAAGTTACAAAGTGAAAGCTGAGGAGGAATAAGTGGTCAATTGTCCTAGTGAACCTGGGATAATTTGAAGTAGGACTAAAAGTTCCTGACATAGCTAGGTTTTGAAAACCCATTTTAAATCTACTGAATATTTTTTTTTACTTAAATATTCTGGAAGATGGAAATACAGTTCCAATCTTCAGGAGTTCCTAATATTTAAGCTTTCTTTAATTTGGTAGGTGTCTTAAACGGTATCAAATAACTGTTGGTACAAAAATCAAGAGTTAAGTACTAGAGAGGTACTTATATCAAAGATTTTGTAAGAAAAAGTCTTTATAATATGAATAATTACCCTTTAACCATTATGTTCTGATACACTGGATTTCCTACTGATAAAATGCTTTTACACATGCCTTACTTTGGGGGGCTATTTTCATTCAGTTTATTATTACATTTTGTGAAATTGGGAATTCTTATAACCTTCTCTTGAAATGTAAAGGCTATTTGTTACACAATATATCTGACTCAGATATTCAGTCTCAAACTCCTTGAGAGCAAAGCAGCAGTTCCTTATATATCTTGCATTCCTCCTCGGCATTTTTAAAGGATAACAAATTCTCAATTAGTGTATGTTGAGTGGGAACCAATCTAAATACCAAATATTAGGAGAATTTAAATAAATTGTAGGGTGATCATACAATGGAATTTTATATAGGACAGTTGTAAAAATATACATAGATTTAGGGAGATGGAAGATAGTTATTTTAAGCAAAGTAAGTGCATTGTAAAACAATATGTATAAAATAACTCTATTTTGATTATATATTCATACACACTTAAATGTGAATATTTAGATCTGGAAGACAAGTGTACCTACTATACTAAAATTGTTAAAAATTATTATCTCAAGAGATGAGATTGGTAGGAGGGAAATAATTTTTTCGTTTTACTTGTATCATTTGTATTTGTGCAACAAACATTTATTACTTATGTAATCTAAAAATGAACAAGTAAAACATGCAGTGTTTTAAATGATTCATTGGTATTTGATGACACAGTAGAAAAAAATAGGCAAGTGGATAAAATAATTACTTAGTTTTGACACTGCATTGGTCGGGTACCATCCTTCATTTAATCCTGTACTGAGAAAATTTTAGTTCCCTCTTTTTAAATCCCTTGAGAGTTATTGGAACCTCTGCATTCTTAATTCCCTCCAAAATAAGTGTTCTTGGCTGACTTACTTGGCTATATGTCATTGTGTTTATAGTATCATTCTGCAGAGAATTCTGTTTATAATTTTAATGCATAGCGAAAACTTCTTAGCCAACATAGGTCATCAGCTATATATAATTAGCAGTTTCTTGCTTTTAATTCTCAGATTTTCATTACCTAATTGAAATATTTTTATGCACTCCAGACACTTAAACAATAATATAGGAGTCATATATTTTGGCATAATGGTCTCTATACTCCCAATGAATCCCCCATAGCAAAGCATGATAGATGCCTACTTAAAGTCCTTGGAAAAAGGAATCTGTTATTTCAGGCTGAGGTCATTTCTTGAATCTTTGTGTGATATGCCCTATGATATATATATATAACTACCTAGCAAGGACAGGGTGCAACTTTTTCCAAGAAGGGCAAAGAAATGGAATGAAATATAACTGCTTTCTGGGTTTGCATCAGCAGCCCCAACACTCAGCCCCACCAACATTTTCTAAACACTGACAAAAACATATCTTTATTACCCTGGAAGAACTGGGATCTCATACCACCATTCTTCATCTGTCCTTATTTATTTACTTCCTGTCCTCATTCCTACTCACCCCAGAACTTTTATTCTTAGTACACCAATTACATATAATAACCTAATGTGTTAGAATGGTAGACATCAGGGAATCCTTTGGAAATATTTAGAAATAGATAATATCAAGTAAGGCTTATCTGAGTCCTGTGAAGAAAAGATTAGGATCAAATACAGCTCTCTGAAGCTTTAGCAAAATGCCAAAGAACCTCAGATTTGAGCTAAGAGGAACATTGTGTTACACTAAACCTTAGCAAACAACGCACAGCCCATAAGAAAATCTCAAGCAATAAGAGCCAACAAGAATTTGAAAGAACATATATTCATCAAGATGAAACCACTATTTCCCTAGGTTTTTGACACATCTTTGCTTTTCTGAAGAAACAAAACAAAACAAAACAAGGAATGCAGCCATAACCCATGTGCATATTTTTCCCAAGTTCAGAACACCCAACTGAGACCAGCCATAAGATAGTTATCTCTATAAAATGTTTGTAGTTGGAACCACTAGCTTTTGGAGTAGTTTGTTATACAGCAATAAATTTTGTGTGTGTGTGTGTGTGTGTGTCTACTTCCCTACTACTGTTATTCAACATTTTACTCTAAAACAACCTTTTTGCTTATATAAATTCATTTTTAACCAGTCTTTATGGCACTCTGCAAATAGAGAAAAAAATATTTTCACTTGACAAATAGAAGCAAACCAAAAGCAAATACAATAAAAACACTGAACAATGTTATTAAATTTTAGCTTGATATGTTGTCTGGGAAGGTCCTTTATTAAAAAGAAAAGTGCTGAAAGTATGAGAAAGACACATGACTGTGAAAGTGAGACCTTCACCTTGATGAAGGCAGAAAGACTACATGAGAAGTATGATTCTAAGTTATCTAATTCTCTTATCTTTTTTCTTTTACAATTAGAATTTCTAGTGGGTGGCCTTAACCCATAATTTGTAAAGAACTGGTCAGAACAATGTGGTCTAATTGGACTTACAAAAAAAATAGATTCTTTGTATAAAGGGGAGCTTTATTTCCTAATACTGAAATGAAATGGCATAGACCTGAGGGCACTTGGGCCACAGTGTAGATATTCAGTGTAAGGAGTCTTGGCTATTCCCACACCAACCAGTTCTTCTCATTAATAAGAAAAATGAGGCCCAATCAAATTAGACACCTTGGCCAGGTTCCTACAATGAGTCAGGAGCAAAGGTTCTGGTTTGCAAAAATAATTTAAAAAAATTTTATTCTTGCCATCACAGGACAGAGAAACCAGCTCTTATATCCTATAGTTGTTCAGATTTTGTCTGTTAAATTAAAGGCATTAATATAAAAGACCCAGAATTCCTCCAAGTTTTGTCTTTAAACCTATGAGTTTAAATATCATATCAAAAAACCCCAAAAATTATTAAGGAATAATAAGGGAAGAAGGTAATGAATTAAATAACTTTGACTCAAATATTGAAAACTTCATTCTCCTTTTACTCTCTTGTCCCTCTGCCTTGATTAAGGTGAAGTATTTAGCATTGAGCTTGGCATATATATCAATAAATGTTATCTATACTTCATACTGATAATGTTAATATTAATAATATTAACAAATAGCTCAGAAGTTAAAAACATGGGTGCTAGATTTGAAATTTGTCTACCTGCAAATCCTAAATTTCTATCTGAGAAAGTGAATTAACTTCTCTGTGCCTCAATTTCTTTATCTGCAAAATGTGCATTAAAAAAAGTATTTGTATCATACTTTGTTCTGAGGATTAAAGGAGATAATAGGCAAAAAGTATTTAAAACTCTTCCTGGTACATAGTAAGTCTTTATAAAGTAACCATATTATATATTAAATATACTAAGTATTCAACATATTGATGATGATGATGATGGTGATAATGATAATGAGCAATAGCAGTTTATCAGCAGCAAACCATTATTAAACCAAAGACTTTGAAATAAGCTTCCCTTTCTAAAACAAACTCTATTTCCTTATGTATCAAAGGTAGAATCTTGGCATTATTCTTTTGATTCATAATACAATTATGAATGCAATTCCAGATGCTCAGAAAACCCATGACTTTTGCTGTTGTTGATCATCTTTACTTTGTGACATTTTAAAAATAGTTGTTTTATTTTTCAACTATAGTTGGCATACAATATTATATTAGTTTCAGGTGTACAACATAGTGATTAAACATTTAGATAACTTATGAAGTAATCACCCCCAATAAATCTCCTCATCTGATACTATACATAGTTATTATAATATTATTAACTATATTCCTTATACTATACATTCTCATGACTATTTTGTAACTATCAATTTGTACTTCTTAATCCCTTCACTTTTCACCTGCCCTGAAAACCCCCTCCCACCTGGTAACCCTCAAAATGTTCTCTGTATTCATAAGTTTGTTTCTGTTTTGTTTGTTCATCCATTTTTTTTTTAAATTCCACATATAAGTTAAATTACATGGCATTTGTCTTCCATCTGACCTACTCTACTCAGCACAATAGCTCCCAGGTCCATCCATGTCAATTAGCAAGACCTCATTTTTTATTATTATTTTTATGACTGAGTAATATTTCATCACACATATATACCACCTCCTCACCATTCAATCATCCATTGATAGACACTCAGGCTGCCCTATATCCTGGCCATCATAAACAGTGCTACAATAAATATATGGATGCACACATCCTTTTAAAGCAGTATTTTAGGTTTCTTCAAGTAAACACCCAAAATTGGGATTACTGTGTCTTTGTCTCTTGTTATAAGCTTTGTTTAAAATATATATATATATATTTCTTACTGTTAACGTGTACAGCTGAAACTTACTGGATTTCGTTAACCAATGTCACCATAAAAATAAATTAATTAATTAAAAAAATAAAGTCTATTTTGTTTGGCATAAGTATTGCTACCATAGCTATTTATTTTGTTGTTTTCATTTTTATAAAATATTTTTTTCCATTTCTTTACTTTTGCTTTATGTGTGTCTTTCAATCCGAAGTGAGTCTCTGTAGGCAGCATATGTAAGGGTCTTATTTCCTTATCCATTCAGCCACCCTGTCTTTTATTTAGAGCATTTAATCTTTTTTCATTTGAATAACTTGTTGATAGATATGTATTTTGCCATTTTATTATTCATATATTTTGATTCTTTTTCCATCTTCTTAAAGAAGATTCTCTAACATTACTTGTAATACTGATTTGATGGTGATTAACTGCTTTAGCTTTTTCTTGTCTGAGAATATCTTTATCTTTTGATTCTTTGCTGGATAGAGTAATCTTGGTGGTAGGTCTTTGTTTTTTATTATTTTAAATATTTCATGCCAATTCACACTGGCCTGCAAGGTTTCTGTTGAGAAATCAGCTGACAGTCTTATGGGAGCTCCCTTGTAGATAACTAATTGCTCTTCCCTTGTTGCTTTTAAGATTCTCTTTTTGTCTTTAACCTTTAGCATTTTAATTATGATGTGTCTTGGCATGGACCTGGTTAGGTTCATCTTGTTTGGTACTCTCTGAGCTTCCTGGGTTTGTCCATTTATCTTTTTTGCCTGTTTAAAAGAAGTTTTCTGTCATTTTTTCAAAGATTTTCAATTTCTTGCTTTCTCTCTTCTCTTTCTGGTACCCCTATGATGCAAATGTTGGTATGGTTGATGTTGTCCCTGAGACCCCTTAAATTATCCTATTTTTTTCAGATTCTATTTTTTTTGCCTGTTGCTGTTCTGATTGGGTGTATTCTACTACCTTACCTTCTAAATCACTGATTCAGTCCTCCACTTCATCTAAACTACTGTTATTTTCCCCTAATATATTCATCATTTCAGTTATTGTATTCTTCATTTCTGACTTATTTATGTTTTTTATCTCCATTTTTATATTTCTTATCTCTTTGTTAAAGTTCTCACTGAGTTCATCTATTCTTCCTTTAAGTTCATTGAGCAGACTTATAACAAGTGTTTTGAACTCAGCATCTGATAGATTGTTTATCTCCATTTTGTTTAGTTGTTTTTTATGGAGCTTTATTTTGTTCTTTCATTTGGGACATGTTTATTTGTCTCTCCACTTTGGCTGCCTCCCTGTGTTAGTTTCTCTGTACTAGGTAGGGCTCCTAAATATCCCAGTCTTAGTAAAGTGGGTTTTTGTAGTAGGTGTCCAGTGAGGCCCAGTGGTGTAGTCTTCCCTAGTCACCTGAGCTGGGTGCATCATTTGCATGGGTTGTATGTTCCCTCCTGTTGCAGTTGAGCCTTGGTTGCTGTTTGCACATCAGTGGAAGAGATGGACCCTTGGGCTGATTGGTTGTGAGGACAAGCTGGTGAGGGGCTTATCTTACAGAGTATGATTCATTTTAGCAGGGCTCTGGTGCTAGCCTTTGAAAGTATTCTCTGATGCAGCCCTGGGTGATGCTCCAGTTCTGTCAAAGTCATCCACTGGACATGCTGGCCCCGGGATCTCCAGGGAGTGGTTCTTCCATAGGCCAAGTTCAGCTGCAGTCTATGTACTGCCAATGGCCACCTGGCAAGAGTCACCAAGCAATCTGTAGATGGTCACCACTCATGCTGGGCTTAGAGGTACCTTGAGAGGCCAAGCTGAGAACTTAGGTCACTGCTACTAGTGCCAGGCTTGGGGATGGTCAGCAAAAGGTACTGAACACACCAAGACCAGATGCTGTTTGCTGGTTTTTTTTGAACCTTTGAGACATGTTAGGAAAGTCTGAAGCATGAGCCAAGACATTTCATTTGTACAGAAAAGCCCCCTGGAATTGGCTTGGGTGGGCTTGCCAATTGGGAGGGGTGGGGTTGCAGGGAATCACCAGGGTGTCTCAACTAGTGTTAACAGGTAGATAGAGACTCAGATATGGTTGCCACCTGCATCTGCATGATGGCCGTGGGTGAGGGAGGGCTCAACAAAGGAACAATGGATACTGCCAGCATTTCTGCCTGGGGAAAAGCTGCCCTTCTAGCCCTCACTCTGAAGCCAGACAATTCATTTCCTCCCAGTATGTCCCTGGTGCTTTTTGAGCAGCTGCCCCAACTCTGGAGGTTAGAGTGAGTTCATCAATGAGTAACTCCTTGTGGGGTCCTTTAAGAGAAATGTCTGTTACTCCTGCAGCCCTCCATCTCACTCAGTCACAATCTCCACTGGTTTTTATAGTCAGAGGTTGTGGGAACTTCTCTTCCTCGCACTGAAACCCTGGGCTGGGGAGTCCACTGTGGTACCAGGACTCCTTGTTCTCTTTGGGGACCTCTGCAACCAAGATATCCCTCTTGACCACCACATGCAGGTGTGGGACCAACCTGTTTTGTGTCACTGCCCCTACTACCAGTCTCCAGGCGGCCTCTTATGTATGTCTCCCATTGTAGAATTTGTTTATCCAGACCTCAGGTGACTGCCAATGTTAGTTTTTCTGTAGATTAGTTGTAATTTTATGTGGTCATGAGGGAAGTTGAGCAAAACATCAACCTACTACACCATCTTAACTGGAAGTCTCTGTGACAACATTTTAACAATGCTGACGTATATGCTCCATCAGTGCAAAAGATTTACATGAAAATTTTAAGAGTGTGAAAATTATTTGGCATTAAGATTCTATTTACCCTGACCACACTTTCTTCTCTGTTACTCAGCTCCTTTCTCCTTGTTACCATGTGCTAGATTCTTCCATGAAAACATGCAATATAACAACATTTGGGATCCAAGAGCAACTCTGGCATTTGAACAAGATTCATATATGGCATGCTATTTTGGTAAAAACCATTTTCCAAAAACAGTATTATGAGAAAATGAGGCCAAAAAGAACTTGCTGTTCTCTCTCACGCTGGCACAGTATGATGTCTGCTTACCCTACTGTGGGCTCAGGTATTTAAAATCCATAGTACATTTTTTTTTGCTTTAAATGGCATCACAGCTTTAGCCTGTTGCCAAGTCTGACTTAAATTAAACCCAGATATGCAAGGATATATTTCTTTTGGTACTTGTATGAGACCAGGTAGTAACATTACTACGGTGATCATTTTTAGCAATGAAATTGAATGAGGATAAAAAGAAAATTTTTTGGAGTCAGATCTAAGTTTAAACTCATATTTAACTCTTTTATGTTTGAATGAGCAATTTACTTGACCTTTCTTAGCACATATTCTCATAGGCAAATGAGTTTAATAATACCTACCTGGGAGAGTTATAGTCTTGATTAATTCTCAGAACAACCTTCTGGGGTAGGTATCATTAGCACCATTTTAAAGATAAGTTATATAATTTTCCCAAAGACACACAGTTAGTCAATGAAAGAGTCAGGAGGAGTCCCAACTCATGATTTTGGAGGGTTAACTGGGCTCAGATAAGGGGTTTTCACATTGGTCCCTCATGGGGTTTCAGACAGACAGTGGCTGGGCTGGAGGTACCACAAAGGTTTCCTTACTCTCACAGTGGCTGTTACCAGCTGTTGATGGCAGGGTTACAAGAGAAAGCATTTTAAGAGAGGTCAGAGTAGGGTGTACTGCTTTTTATGATATAGTCTAAGATGTTAAGCAGTATCACTTTTTATTTATTATAAGCAAGTCACTAAATCTGGTCCACAGTCAGACAAACTAACATCCTACATACAAGATGACAGGTTACTATCTTCAAAGTGTTGATGGAAAATAATTAATCTTAGAATACAGAGCTGATCTAACACCTAATCACAGCTTTCTTTCATAAATTGATCTAATCTAAGGCATTTGAAATTGATCTTATTATTTATTCATTAAAATATTAAGATCACTTAGTTAATTAACCTTATTGTTAGCAGGTTTGTGACTTGGTGTGGAGTATAATTGCTTCATCAACATTAGAAGGTAGAAAAAAGAACAAAGAGAATAGATGTAGAAAATAACAAAGATAAAAGCAGAAAATAATAAGGTACTGTGATGGTTAATTTTACATGTTGACTTGAATGAGCTAAGGGTTACCCAGATAGCAGGTAAAACATTATTCTTGATGTGTCTGTGAGGGTGTTTCCAGGAGAGATTAGAATTAGAATCAGTAAAGCATGTAAAAAGATCTGCTCTCACCAATGTAAGTAGCATCGTCTAATCCACTGAGGGCCTTCATAGAACAAAAAGGCAGAGGAAGGGTGAATTTTCTCTCTGCTTGAGCTGGGACATTCATTTTCTCTTGCCCTTGGACATTGGCACTCCTGGTTCTTAGGCATTCCAACTCAGAGCAGGGTTCATATCATTGGCTCCCCCAATTTTCAGACTTTTGGACTCAGACTAAATTACTCTACTAGCTTTCCTGGTTCTTTAGCTCTTAGATGGAAGATCATTGGATTCCTTGGCCTTCTTAATTTAATGAGCCAATTTCTATAAAATACATGTATATATTTTCCCCTTCTAGAGAACCTTTACTAATATAAATACAAAACAAAACAAAAATGCATAATAGTCAATTAAGATAATTAAAAATATATACTTTGAAGATTAATAAAATAGATGACTTTGGCAAGTATGAGAGAGAGAGAGAGAGAGAGAGAGAGAGAGAGAGAGAGAGAGAGAGAATACTCATAGGAGGAAAAAGTCATAATTAACAAATAGAAAAGAATTTTAAAAATAAGAGAATACTATATACAAATTTATACCAACAATTACTAAAACATAGATAAAGTAGATAAAATGAATCATCAAAATTGGCAGGAAAAAAATAGAAAAGCTGAATAGATTAGTAATTATAGAAGAAAATGTCATAATAGTCAAAAATCTACCCTCCAAAAATGCAATAAATCTAAAATTATTCCACTAAACTTTTGATATTGGGAGCCATTCTTGCTGAATGCCCTACAGCTCAATGCCCTACAGCTGGAGGCCTTACAGACCGGGTTAAAGTTGCCTGCAAACTAGAAGTTTGCAGAGCAGGCGAGCTCCGTGTAGATGGAGGAAGTTTGGCTTAATGGAAAACAGGTTAGAGAAGTTACGTAAATGTCAAGCAATCGTTTACAGGTGTGTGGGTTTTGCTTTTCATGCATTGTCATAAATAGGGTATAAATAGGCTGTGTTAAGTAAGCTGGGGCCACAGTATTCACTGTGAGCCCTCACGACTCTATCTCTCTCTATTTCTATCTCTCTCTATTTCTATCTCTCTCTATTTCTATCTCTCTCTATTTCTATCTCTCTATTTCTCTCTCTCTCTCTCTCTCTCTCTCTCTCTCTCTCTCTGTCTCTCTGTCTGTCTCTCTATGTCTCTCTGTCTTTCTGTCTTTCTGTCTTTCTGTCTCTCTGTCTCTCTATCTCTTTTTTCTCAGTCCTCACTCCCCTTTTCGGGAACTGTTCAATCTCAGCCGGCAGGCTCTGGCAAAGAAGAAAAGAATTTTCATCCTAATCACATTATTTCAGAGCATCACCTAACTCATTTTATAAGGCAAGTAAAACTTTTTATACATAAACCATAAAACAGTTGCAAAGGAAGAGAAGAATCATAGGCAAGTCTCACTTATGAATAGAGATGGAAAATTTTATATAAAATATCAGCATACTGAATATATATTAAGACAAAATGATTACAACTAAGAAAGATTTATTGAAGAAACAAGACTTCTCCAATATTATTACTGTGAACTACTTTATCAACAGATTTAAAAAAATATATAACAATCGTCATATTTGCCAGAGAAATATTAGAAAAAAATAATTCTTCATAAACCAAAAAAAAGAAGAGATTTACAAAATTATTTCAACAAACATCACATTTAAATTGAAACATCATAGCAATTTCATTAAATAAAAACAAGGAAAAGATGCCAGTTGTCACTATTACTATTCAAAGTTGTCCTGGAGATTTAAGCCAATCAATTTTTAAAGGAGGAAGGAGAGACAAATGTTTATTATTTTCAATTTTATGTTTATCTACCTCGAAAATTCAATACAGTTCACTACAAACTATTTAAAATCTTGAAAAAATTCAGTATGATGTTTAGAAATATGATTGATACACTAAAATAAAATACCTTCCTATAGAGCAACGATAAACAAAGAGCTTTTATTATACTATCTGCATGAGATATTTATCCCCTGGGCTGGCTTTGCATTCAGGTCTCAGACCAAAGTCAGCTCCTCAGGAAGGTCTTCCCTCTCTATCCATCCCCAAAGTTCCCACTCTTCCCAGTCACTCTGAATCTATCATTCAATTTACTTTCTTCAGAGCACTCAGTACACCTTAAATCATCTTGTCATTCATTTCTTAACTTCTTTTCTATCTCCCTCCACTAGAAAGTAAATATCACAAGTCCAACACACAGTTAATGTTTCACAAATATTTGTTGAATGAATAAGTGAATGAATAAATGGACAAGCAAGGCTGGATAATTCTGACGTGGAATACACGCTTTCTTCATGTTAAGATGCCTTCTGATTTAGTGTACAAACTTACTCTTTGTTATCCATCATGGCTAAAATCATTAATAACAAAAAAATACTTTTTAAAACAATGAAGTACAAGTCAAAATAGCACCTGATAGCTTTTTCTAAAGTTCACGTCCACTGAGGACAAGAGTCACAGCGTGCAGAAATTGAATCGTTAGCGGAATTGGCAATATTGATGAGCTTTGATTTTTCCAGTTACTGAGAACACATTATCTCCTTAACAAAGATTTATTTATAGGATTCAGTTTTCCTTACAACATTTGTTCCTCGATGGATAGAGTAACCATTTTTCTACCAGAACATCTTTTGTGTGGTCCAGCTTGAAGTCACAAGCTAGATTAAGAGACTCAGAGGACCCCCAGGATCCACTCTGTCGCTTGGGATATTATTTCTTCTCACCATGTTATTATCAAGCTTTCTCATCTCTGACCTCAGATAGCCTCTCTCAGCCTTTATTTTTTTCTGTTTCCCCTCTTTGGGTGACTCATATATTCTCTGTGCTTCCCTCAGTTCCTCCCTCCTTCACCTGCAACCCCTTCTCCACTGAACCTTTCTTTTCCTTAGCTTTGCTGAGGTATTCACCCCTGCTCCATATCCACTTATAGTCCCTGTCTTGCCCTTATTCCTTGTCCCTCTGGGAGAGATCAGCTCCCATTTCCCCTCCTTGAACTATATGTATGAAGCTCTGTCAAATTACAGATAAAGATATGCGGAGTTTCATAAACTTGCTCCCCCCAAATATTTTGATGTTTTGTTTTGGTGTTTTGAATGGACTTATTGATTTCCAGTGGTGGAGGAGTGAGATTTTGTTGGCTTCTCAGACTCCTGCAGAAATTATCTGTCAGGATGGCAAATGATTGTTTGTTTGTTTTTTCCCCCTCTCTGAAGCCTATTCCATGTAAGTTTCAAAATAAATAAATATACAAACAAACAAATTGATTGTCATACTCTGGGTATTTGATACACTTACCAAGTACCATGTTCTGTGTTTATTTACTTTTTATAACAACTTTATAAAAGATGATTTATTATTTCTGGTTTATAGCTAAGGAAATGGGAAATGTACTGAGAGAGATTATGCTACCTGCCTACAATGTTTCACTCTAAATTTCTCTCTTTCTCCAGATATGTAAGAATGTAGAAAGTAAATTCATAAAACCAGTCTCTTTAGATTCCTGGCCTTTCTCTAACCCTACCTCCACACTCCAGCCACAGAACCCCAGTTCTGGAATATCCCAGGCCAAAAAGCCTGATTAATAATTCACATTTCAGATGGGTATCACATTGTAACTTCTCTTGCATATCAAAAGGGAAGTTTGAATAGCCAAGTTTAAATAAAAATGAGCAAGGCAGGCAGCTTTCTAGTTATCAGATGGAAATTTTTATAATGCATTTCCAAAATGTTTAATTATGAATATTTCAAGCATGCAGACCATGTCTGCTCTGCATATGTGCATGAGCACACAAGCACGCCTCCCCCACACACACACACACACACACCTACACACTACCACCACCACCATCACCAGGAGTAATCGCTATTTGGAAAATAGTATGTTTATTTCCTGAAAATGTTTTTGTGCTTTCATATACGTATATACACATAGACAACACATACATAAAAACACAATTATCAATTTATATACGTGTGTGTAATTTATACACATATATGTATATGTGTATGTATATATATGCATAAGCAGTATATCACATTACTTCATGTTTTAAATTTTCATAAATTGTATCACATTGTATTTACCTATCTTTTGCAACTTTCATTTCATTTTTGCTTTTTTCACCCATTATGTTTTTTGAAATTTACTTTAATTGAACATATATATACATATGTGTGTGTGTGTGTATGTGTGTGTGTGTGTGTGTGTGTGTGTAATCATTTTGATCCTTGTATAGTAATAGCGTAATTACCATTTTTAAGTGCACCAAAAAACAGAGATAATGAATAGGACAAACAAACAGAGACTTATGGATATGGACTATAAACTAGTGGTTACCAGATGGTAGGTAGTAGGGGAGGGGAGGGGAGGTAGATAGTATAAAGTGGGTCAAATATAAGGGGGAAGAGGAAGGGTGAAGTTGGTAAAGGGGTTCAAATATACGGTAGTTGAAGGAAACTGGACTTTGGGTGGTAAACACATAATACAGTATACAGATGTCAAACTATAATGTACACCTGAAAATTATATAATTGTGTTAAGCAATGTTACCCCAATAAACTTAATAAAATAATAAAATAATAAAATTTAATTTAATTCAATTTGATTTTCTTCTCTTCTCTCTTTTTCTCCCATCTTTTTTCTTACATCAAGTGTAAAGGATGTGGTTAATATGCCTCCATTCATGGCACCACTATGACAATGTAAAGCCCCATTTCTATTTTATTACATTTTCTTTTGTACTACTTCCCCAGTCTCATTCCCCTCTTCAACAATATGCACCTCAAACATCCTAATAGTTTTATGTCTGTCCTTTTGTTTGTGTGTGTTTGCAAAATGTATATATTTTTTTGTTTACATAAATAGAGTTGTGCTTAGAAATTATACCTTACATAATATTATACCTGTAACCCTTGTCTTTGTTGCTGTGAGCACCTCCAGACCTTGCTTCCCAGAAGTGGGCATCTATCATGTTTTTTTTTGCATCCCCCAGTGATGGGCTTCCAGATATCTCTACTACTTGCCTCTCACCACGACCATAGGCAATGCTGCAGGATCATTCTTCCTGTTTTCCATGGACCTGTAGGAGTTTCTTTGAGAACTATCATCCAGAGTGGAATTGCTGAGTCATATCATATCCCATTTTTCTGAGTACTGATAGATTGCCCTTCAGAAGGGTTGTCTTTTTTAGAAAATCCACATAGCAGTATAAAAAGCCACAGTACTGAAGACTACAGAAGACCTGGGTTTGAAAACAACCTGTGCCACTTCCCATTAACCTGTTTTATTCTCAAGTAAGTGCTAACTCTGCAAACCTCAACTTCCCCTTTCTACAGAATGGATATCAACATACCTGCTGTCACATAAAAACCAAACTTAGTAAAATTATTGCTGAGGAAGGAATTATTGCAATAAGCACAGAGGACTATTCCAATAGAAGGAATACTGTAACTTGCAAGAACTAAAAACTTTGCAAGAGTTAGGAAGAAAGTAGTTTTATAGGGAGAGGAATGAACAAAGCTAGAAAGAACAGGTATGGGGAAGAGGAAGGAAGTGTGGTATGATGGGATAGTAGATCAGAGAATATTTTACCCTGAAGTCAGTCTATTTTCTGGGAGAGATCTTTGAGGAGAGGCAGTGTTCAGTCTCAGGCTGAAGGTGAGCTAAAGATCAGGGGTCTGGGGAAAGAAGAGAAGCATAATTGAAGTTCTGCTAACAAGCATTTTGTTTCAGTTGATCAAGGGAGACAAGCACTCTAGCTAATCACTTAGGAGGCAAAGAAAGAGAACTTGTAGGGTCTGTGTCTGGTCTTGTCATCAGTAAAGAAGAGAAGAATTCCTGTATTTTTAGATAAATCATATGAGAAAAAAATGGTTATTTTGCAGTAAGCCATTTTCTAGAACACAAAGGGCTGAGGGGATTTTTTAACCATCAGGTAAAAATTCAACATAGTCATAACACTACCTCTCATAGAATTGGCAAAAAACTAAAATAAGGACTGCAAAAATAATGGTATAGGTAATACAGGCTCTGTTCATTCTTCTAGCAACCAAATAAAATTTGTGACAGAAACAAGGAGCAAACAGCAAGGAAAAATCACCTGGGATCTAGATAAACAAGTCCTACAACTAGGGAGAAATCTAAGAAATCACCCTGCAGTGGCAGAAGGTAGGATGGGGTGAGAATGTGAGACTGCCTTGTCCGGAGTGACTGAGTGAGACAGAGGCCATAGCAGTGGCAGCCAGTAGCTGTCGACACCTCTTAAAGGGGCCATGTCTGAGAGTGGACTTTCGTGGTGGTGGACATGCTCCAGTGCTGGTTCAGCTGCTTAGAGGGCACCAGGGACTTACAGGGGAACACTGAGTTGTCAGAGTGAGGGCCAAGGTGAGACTCACTCTACAGAAGTGCCAGTTGTATTCATTGTTCCTCTGTTGAGCCCTCCCTGCTTCCAGTGTGCTGACACAGCCTCGCTATAGCTGAGATGTCATCAAACTGGATAACAGAGGCTGCTCCATCCATGAGGATTGGGTGGATTCCAGGAAACTCCTCCACCCCCAACTCTTGACTCACCCAAACCACTTCCAGGTGTGTCCTTCACTTAGTCAGGTGCCCTTTGCTGAGTAGCACCTAGACTCACAGTGGTGGCAATTGGCCTCGACTTCTAATGTAGCCTTTTGAGACAACTATAGGCATAGCATATGTGGATTGCTTGATGAATCTTAACAGGTGGCCCCAAAGGGACATAGGCTGGGGCTAAATTTGGCCTGCAGCTGAACCCCTCTCAGGACTGTGTTGCTGGACACCTCCTCCACAAAGCCACACTAATAAGACTGGGAGAATTAGGAGCTTTAGTACATAGAAACAGGCACAAAAAGGCAGCCAAAATAAGAAGACAAAGAAGCAGAAACCATGTGAGAGAACAAAACAGATGCAGAAATAATGAAGTCAAGTAATCTAACAGATGCAGAGTTCAAAACACTGGTTATAAATATGCTCAATGAACTTATAGGAAGTGTAGATCAATTCAGTGAGAACTTCAACAAAAAGATAAAAAACATAAAAGTGGAAATGAAATTATAAAAGGGAACCAAACAGAAATGAAGAACACATCATCTGAGATGAGAAGTATATTAAATGGAATAAACAGAGTGAATAAAGAAGAGGATCAAATCACCTATGTAGAGGATGAGAAAGCCAAGGACATGCAATCAGAATGGCAAGGGGAAAGAAAAGAAGCCAAGATTATAATAATAATACAAGGAGCCTATGGGACTCTATTAAAGGTAAAAATATCTGTGTCATAGGGGTACCTGAAGGAAAACAAGAGGCTGAAGAGCTATTTGAAGAAATAAAGATAGAAAACTTCCCTAACCTGGTGAAGAAAATAGACATACAACCCAAGGAAGCTCAGAGGGTCCCCCGAAACAAGAACCTAAAGCGGCCCACATCAAGACACATCATAATTAAAATGCCAAAGGTTAAAAACAAAGAGAGAATCTTAAAAAGCAGCAAGAAAAAAGCAGTTAGTTACCTACAAGGGAGCACCCATAAAACTGGCCCCTGATTTCTCAAAAAAGCTATGCAGGATAGAAGGACTTGGCACAAAATATTCAACATGATAAAAACCCAGGATCTATAACCAAGAATACTTTATCCAGCAAAGCTACCATTTTGAGTCGAAGGACAGATAAAGAGCTTCCCAGACAAAAATAAGCTAAAAGAATCTATTATTACCAAGCCAGTATTACTAGAAATATTGGAGGGACTTCTTTAAGAAGAAAGAACATATATCAAACACATAAATAAAGACTGGTAATAACTACATTCCTGTCAACAATTACCTCAGATGGAAAAAAAATAAGTGCTCAAACCAAAAGATAGAGTGGCTGAATGAATAAGAAAACAAGACCCCTACATATGCTGCCTAAAAAAGACTCACTTCAGATTAAAAGATACATACAGACTAAAAGGAAGGGAATAGAAAAAGATATTGCCTTGATGGACTTAGAGGGTATATTGTACTGAATGAAATGGGTCAGATAGAGAAAAACAAATATTGCATGATTTCATGTACATGTAAAATCCAAAGAAAAATCTCAACAACAACAGCAACCAAAAGCAGAAATAAAGTCATAGATACAGAGAATATTTAGAAGAATATTAGATGAAGGGGAATGGAAGGGGACAAAAAAAGGCAAAGGGATTAAAAGGTACAAATAGTTAGTTGCAGAATAGACATGGAGATGTAGAGTGTAGCATGGAGAAGATGGTTAATAACATTTTAATAAATATGTAACGTGGAAAGGGGTACTAGATTTACTGGGGTGATCTCTTACAAGTCATGTGAGTCTCTGATCATCATGCTATGCAACTGAAATTGGTATATTATTGTGTATCAACTATAATTGAAAAAAAATCATTGAATTGTACAATGTAAATACAAACAACTAATAGTCTATTATATTTCAATAAAGATGAAAAATCATAAAAAAAAGCTAAAATAAGGTAACTGTGTGTAAACACTTTATGATTTAGTAAGAAGTTTGATAGGTGCGGGACCAAAACAGAAATCTGGGTCTGCCAGCTTCTAACTTGTTAGGATTTCTTGAGCACACCCTATCCTCTCCTCATTTCACACAGAGAAGCTCCATTTCCATCCCCTTTACAGACTGAGTAAGAATTCAACCAATAATAAAGATCTCTGCAATGTGTGTGCGTGTGTGCGTGTGTGTGTGTGTGTGTGTGTGTGTGTGTGTGTGTGTGAGAGAGAGAGAGAGAGAGAGAGAGAGAGAGAGAGAGAGAGAGAAATTGAAAACCACTGAAGAGCAACTGCCAGTTTCTTATATTCTATGATTCTATAAAATATTTAAGAAAATTCTTTAAATCACACCAGGATGGTTGTATAATTAGGGTGTTGTCAAATGATAAACTCATAATATCACATTTCAGATCCTTCAGGCAGATTTTCTGGAACACCGGTGTCAGCCAGTTCCTTACAGAGGATAAGGTACAAAAGGTGGGCACAAGAAGCCAATTCAGAGATAGCCCATCCACTGGTGTTCAGAGCTGGAAGTCCTGGAAGTTGTTGCTCCTGCTGTCCAGATCTGGACCATCCACAGACTCCACAGTATCACCACTATCCTAGGACCAGTCTTTGAGGTGTCCTTCTTATCTCTTCTATATTAATTATACTGAGGCTGGAGTCTCAGAGCCCTGCATACCAACCTCTTGCCCCTCTTTCTTTATTGTTTTTTCCTATTCTTTTTTTCTTCTCATCTCTTGAAAGAAATTTTCCCCACAAAATAAAAGTTCTCTATCCCTGATTTCAATCACCCTGGCAGAAACAGGTTTGAAATATGTATTTGAGTCATGGTAAAATAAATCAAGTATATTTACTACACTCCTGAGTTGGGAGATTGAAATATATATATTTCTTATTTTTTTTCCTTAATACTACATCTATAAGTTCTTTGTTGGTTGCATAATATAACTAGAAATCTGAGAATGTGCTCAAAATGTGCAGTTTCTCCTTGTAGCTGCTCTGCATTAATGCTGACATGTAGTTACTGTGGTATGTCTTACTGCCACCTGAAGCTAATAAATAAAACTTACTATTTTTACTCCACAACCCAGAATTACTTAAATATGTCCTTGTCAAAATAACCCAAGTTGAACAAGCACTAGTAAAATTGTTACTTTTCCCCCCTTTAATCTAGAAGAATTTTACTTCCTGGAACACTGAATAGCAGTGATATAATCAGAACCACCTCAGAGAAGCACTTACTCTCATTTCATGAAGCTCTTTATGCCACTCTTAAGTTCCCTTTCCTGGGGCCTGATCACCTTTCTGTGGTCATATCAAAATTTTTATGAGTTTGGCTGAAGTTTTATGAGATCCAGAGCTTAAGGAGAGAAGATAAGTTGCCCTTCTTAAAAAAATAACAAGTCAGCAGGTTAGAATGAGTTTCTAGTGATTTACCCTGGTATTATTTGAGTGTAAATTTCATAAAGTCATGTTGCCAATGTATCATATTTATTTAATCTGAAACTCTGAAATACATGGAACAATAATTTTGTTTAGTTAGACATTGAAACTAGAACTACCCTCAAAATTGAGCAGGTTATATCAAAGATAAGATGGTTTCAATGCAAAGCAAGGTATTATAAGTTTTTTTAAAAATATATGTGTGTGGACATGCTGTATAGGTCAATAAATAGATATTGTGTTTCTTGCCCTAATTTTACATAACTAGGTTTGTATCAAAGGGAATATGAAAGGTTGTCATTGTTTGTTTTCATCTATGCTCACCTCCTACCTATGCTATCATCAAAAGAGAGAGAGAGAGAGAGAGAGAGAGAGAGAGAGAGAGAGAGAAAAGAAGGAAAGAAGGAAGGAAGGAAGGAAGGAAGGAAGGAAGGAAGGAAGGAAGGAAGGAAGGAAGGAAGGAAGGAGAAAAGAAAGAAGGGAAGAAAGAAAGAAGAAAAGAAAACTAGAAGATCCCAAGACATGGATTTTGGTACATACTGTTAATTTGACAGGTGTTAGCATAGTAAAGAACTGTAAAAATGAGACAGGAAGGAAAAAGAGTTAATAAAAAGAACAATAATTAACAAGTTACCACTATGGACAATGGGATCAGTCTTATTGGAGACATTCTGAGAGTCTATGTGCAACACAGCTGATTGGACAAAAACAAGGGTATTTATTTACCACCTCCTGTCCACATTGGCTAAATGGTCCTTCCTTGAGCATTCACTTTATGAAACTTCCTGCTGAACAAAAAAGCTGTCACCATATGCCCAATTAATAGACACGGTAAAATTATTTGACAAATATTTGAAAGTAGTCATCATAAAAAACACTTCAATAAACAATTTTAATAAACAATTATAAACAGACTTGAAACAAATGAAAAAAGTAGAAAATCTCAGCAAAGAAATAAAATATATAAAAAATCAAATGGAAATTTTAGGACTGAAAAATATAAAAACTGAAATTAAAAATTCAAGGTATTGACTCAACAGCAGATAGGAGGGAACAGAGAAAAGAATAAGTTTACCGAAAAGGGGAACAATAGAAATTATTCAATGTAGCCAACAGGAAGAAAAAACACAGTGAGTGAGAAATGGCAACTTACCTATGAGGAAAAATCAATAGGAATGACAGATTTTTCATCTGAAACCATAGAGGCTAAACGAAGTGGCCTTACATTTTTCATGTGCCTAAATAAAATAATTGACAATGCAGAGTTCTCTATCAAGTGAAAATATCTTTAGAAATGAAAGGGAAATCAAGATATTATCAGATCAAGAAAATCATACTGAAAAAAATAGCTAATTAACATTCTCTAAAAGGAAAGGAATGGATAATAAAAGAAGTCTTTGAAGACAGGAAGAAAGAAATAACTCAGTAAATAAAACTATGGATAAAGAATAAACTTTCCTTCTCTTAAATTTTCTTAATTATGTTGATAGTTGCAGCAAAAATTATATAACACTGTCTGATATAGTTCTAAATATATGTAAAGAAGATATTTAAGAATTATATATTAACAAGAGGTAAAGAGATATAAAGAGAGGTGAGTTTACGCACTTTACTAGAACTATAGTGATAAGACCAATAGAATGTGAAAAATAAGTACAGATAATGTAAAACACTAAAGAACTTATACAAAAAATACATTCAGAAATAAATAAATCAAAGGTAATTCTAAAAGATATTAAAGTAACCCATGAGAAGATTAAAAAAATGGAGAAAACGAAACAAAAAAATATAAAGAAAAAAATATTGACAGCTTTTTCACACAGATTCAGAATTACATTAAATGTAAGTGACCTAAATACTCTAGTCAAAATACAGAGATTGGCAGTTGGGATTTAAAAACCCAACTCAACTACATGTTGCCAACAGGAAACTCACTTAAGCATAAAAATATGGGCAGATGAAAAATAAATAGATTTTTAAAAAGCTCATATTATGAAAACATACATTAATCAAAATAAAGCAGGAGTGGCCATATAATTTTCCCTATAACCTATTGCCTTCTCATTGGTTCAATGGTACCATTAAAAAATGACAGTCTCACAATCATGATAGCTATAGAAATCAGCAGCCTAAGAGCTATTGGATGGGAAATAGAGGGTTAAAAACATATTTAAAATAACAGAGAACTGTTTCACTATTCTGGCATCTACCTACAAAAGCCTGATTTGCAGGATTTGCTTTCATTTTACCAGATTCAGAGCTCCTTAAGGCAAAAAAGTCTTGTCCCCAGGCCACCTGTAAAATAACAATCAAAAGGTTTCAATTTTGTCATGGCAATGTGAACTCCATGAACCTATTTCCCAAAGAGACTGGTAAAAGTTATTTTTAAAACATTGAAAGTGTCTGGAAATTGTCCTAAGAATATCCAGCAAAGAAAGGAACATTCACTGAAGAAAACGTGCTAAACCTTAGTAAGAACAAAAAGTGTCTGTTTCATTTGAACCAAGACCCTCTGGTTTTTTCCTCAATCTGAAGGGAACAAGAAAGAAACTTCATTCCACACTGATGCAACCAAAAACACACCTTCTTTTCTCCTCTAAGCTCACACTAGGAGGTCTATCTTCCTGGAGAGGGCAAGACATAAACAATTTCTATCTTGCCTCCACCTGTTGCTAATGCTACTCAACCTGTCACTGAGGCTACACTCTGGGTAAGTGTAGTTGAGAAGTGATGTCTCCCTTTTTTCACCCAGTCCCAATTGTTGGGATGAAAGTTCTACTTTGTGTGTGGTTTTGTTGAGAATAATTAGGCTACAATTGCCCTTGCCCAAGCTTGTAAGACTTGGGCTTCATGATGATAATAGCAAGCTAAGAAGACCAGAAGCCACTGCCTCTCCTCTACTGAGTTTTCCCTAACCAGAGATATCACTCAGTGAGAAGGGCACTGGCACTAGCATCCCTACCCCAATCTCGAGAGCCATGACTCAGAGATTTTGCCAGGGGAAGAAGAGAGATATAAAACAGAGAGCTCTGAATCTCTTTGGAAAAAAATTAACAGTTTCTAAAAGAATTGACTTCACTTGCAACAGTGTGTGGAGAAGTTCAACCTTAGGGCACTCTCAATAGTGAGTATTGTTATGAAAGGCAATTGGAAGGAGAATGATAGTAGTCTTGCTACTTTGCAGTGGAGAACTGAGGAAGGAGACAACTGGGAGGAGCCCTCCAAGTCTGTCTGTTGGAGTCCCATAAAGAAGAGGCTCAGGTGCCTTAAAAGCAAAAGCATACATGGGTACAGGGAAGATACAATGATGTGGCAGTGAGAGAACACCAGATTGTTGGCTGCATATAACCTACAAATTTAAGTCCAATGACCTAGAAAGAAATTGGTTGCCTTTCACCAGCTGATTCTAACCTTGTACTCATCCACCCTATCTCCATCTACAAGACCCCACTGTACAGCTTCTCCAAACTTTTTAATATTCTTCTAATAAGCCATGCCCTCTCAAGTTTTTATGTCTTTCTCTATTCCTCCTTTATTATTAATATTAATTTTAATATACAGCTGAAACATCGCCTCCTCCATGAACCCTTTTTAAATTTTTACATCAATATTTTCATAAATCATTCCATCCTCCCTATTCCCCTAGTATTATATTTTTATTGTAGCTCATGAATACTATGTTATTAAAGATGTGAATGCTGTCCTCTTCCCTTGACATGTTTAAGACAGAAAATGCAGCAATCACTGTTGCATTCTAAGTCGGATATAAAAAACTGTGGATCATGAGATTTAATAAAGGTAAATTCAATTTGTTTGAATAGAAAAGGGTAGAATGTAAGTATGCACAGAATGGTGGGGGGACAGGGTCTTACAAATGCATGGCTATACTAAGTTAAATGTAAAAAATAGTAGGATATTTCTCTCTTCTTTTTCTACTCTCAGGCATTCTGAAATGTCAGAAAAGCAGTCTTATATACTGCAAGAAAAATACCACTTGACATATCCAAATTTAGACACCAAGTTTATACCTCAGAGAGATGTTCCTCCGAATATCTGAGTTTTTTCTTTCTGAGAAAGCTAAGCAAAGGTTATTTCCTGGCAAAGTAACTTAAATCCATCCACAAAGGTGTAGTTGGTATTAAAAGTTTTGCACATTGAAAAGTTAGACAACTTTAGATACAAAAGTAAGAGAAAAAAACAGAACTCAATTCAAGTGGGATGTTGCACTTTGAAGAGTAATTTCTACAGTGCAGGCTAAAGAATGAACTACAGTGAGAAAGCACTGGAATAGGAGGATCAAATGGGAAAAATTTGAGAATATGAATATAATTAATCTATAAGTAGCACTTACACTGAAATTCATGGCACTACTGAAATTTAGAACTAAAAGTACCTTAGAAACAGTATACCTGTAAGATACAAGCTTCCAGTTATACAATAAATAAGTCATACAGATATGATGTACAACATGGTGATTATAGTTAGTGCTGTATTGTTTATTTGAAAGTTGCTGAGAGTAGATCTCAAAAGTTATCATCACAAGAAAAAAAGTAACTATGTATGGTGACAGATGTTAACTAGACATTGTGGTGATCATGTGCAATATATACAAAGATTGAATTATTATGTCATATACCTAAAATTAATGTAATGTTATATGTCAGTTATACCTCAATTTTTAAAAAAAGTAATATACTTGTGATGGTTAATTTTATGATACCCAGTTTTTGGTCAAATGCCAGTCTAGATGTTTCTGTAAAGATAATTTTTAGATGTGATTAATATTTAAATCAGTAGACTTTGAGTAAAGCAGGTTACCTTTCCTAATGTGGGTGGGCCTCCTTCAATCAGTTGAAGACCTTAAGAGAAAATACTGAGCTCCCCAGAGGAACTACAACATCTACTCCTCTCTGGGTCTCCAGCTTGCCTTCCAGTTCCCACACTCAAGTGAGTCAATTTTTCAAAATCAAAATAAATTTCTCTCTCTCTCTCTCTCTCTCTCTCTCTCTCTCTCTCTCTCTCTCTCTCTCTCTCTCTCTCTCTCTCTCCCTCCTTCCCTCCCTCCCTCTCCTCTCTCCTCTTGCTTTCTTTTTCAAATATACATGTTTGTGTGTATTTCTATTGGTTTCTGTTTCTCTGGAGAACTCTAGCTATTATAATGCCAAACTCCAAAATTGATAGATAAGAAAGATGAGAATTAAGACAATAATGTTAACAAGAAACATTCATTGAGTACTTAAAGCTGAGACTGTCCCAGGCTGAATCCTCACATTACCTAAGTTAAGTCCAACAATCAGAAGGTGAGTTTGAATATGTCTGATTGACAAATGAGAAAATTCAGAGCCACAGGGATTCAGAGGCTTTTCAGAGGTGAAACAATTACTTGGTAACATATTTTGGGACTGATTCTATATCTGTTCTCTTTTGACTGTGCAACTCTTTATGCCACACACCGGAATAAAATAGTTCTGTGTTTTTTAAATTATATGATAAAAATTTTCTATTTGGTATTATAGATACTCAATTATTAAGAAATTATGGCATCAACCAATGACAGGATAGCTGAAGCCCTGAAACAAATCCTAGAATTTGTAAGAATTGGTATACAATAAAGGAAGCATCAACAAAACAATAGGAAGAAATAGGTGGTTCAAAATTGGTGTTTTAAAGTTGGCTGCGTGAGAAGAAAATTGTTAGTTTATCATGTCACACTTTACATAAATTGGATACTGGATAAATAAAAGAGTTAATACAAAATAAACCATAAATTATTCTAGAGGAAAGTATTTTATTATTCTTGAAATAACAAAGCTGCCTTCTCAGCATAAAAGCAAAGCAAGATATCAAAAATAAAAATCTGCTAGATTTGTGTTAGCACCCAGCTGATCAAGAAGAGAAGATTTTGGTGGTGAGATACCCAGCTGAAAGAACCCACATTATTGCGGGGAGTGCACTTATGCTCTAGGGAACCACATGAACTTGATATATGTCAGAGAATAATACTGGCATTCTGCCACACATGCATAATAAACAATAAGTTAAGTCATACTTAGAGAAGTTAGGCACAGGCGCCGTACTACATTAATGTAACATTTTAAATCCAGAGTCTTATGCCTAGGTGCGAGCCTGGATCACAGCCAGACCTGGGACCCAAAATTTGATAAAACTAAAAAATTCAATTCTTATTCATTTTAAAACTAAAATTAAAAGACAAATTAAAGGCAAATGACAGCCCAGAAGAATATTCCAAAAATATTATAGACCAAGAATTACATGAAGTATATGCATATGTAGTTATTCATTTTTCATATTAAGACAAACATCACCCATAAAATTTATTATTATGAATGGATAATTTGCAGAAGAAATATAAGTGGCTAAAAAGTACATGGAAAAACACACTGTAATTCAGAAAAAATAAAAATTAAAAGATGTTTTTATTTTCTACCTATCAATAGTCAAAGATAAGGAGTAAATCATAATACTGAATGCTGGTAAATGTGGCACAAAACTCATCTTTGTGTTGGTAGAAGTGTAAATGAACATGATTTGACTGGAAAGCAATTTGGCACTATGAACTAGCACTTTAAAATATGCATATCCATTTAACAAATATTTACTGAGCACTTTTTACATTCCAATTTATAAGGATTCATGAAAGGGCAACTTTTCTTGAATAAAAAATATAGCATATTCTCTGACCAAATAATTTTTAAATTTTGGTCTAATTAAATAATCAGTTGTGCATAAAAGATTGCCAGAAAGTATGTTAATCATAGTATTATATACAATATCAAAAAAAATAGCTAAAACTTAAATTTCCAAAAATAAGAAAATAGTTTAATAAAGCTACAATGTTGCAATGAAGCACATCTCAGCCCTTAACTGATGTGTTGACATCTAAAATTTTTAAGTGGCATGGAAAAATGTTTATTCTAGAACTCTCAAGTTAAAAAGAGCAAGATGCAAATTGCTTTGTTGAGATTACAGTTGATATGTAGGAGTTTTTTGTTATGTAGTTTTATAGCCTGCTTGATCTATGCAGTTATTAAACTATGGTTATGTCTAGTGATTTTAAATCTCCTCTTTTGTATTTTTCTAAATTTTCTGTGCTGAGCATGAATATCTCTATAATCACAGTAAAAGTGCTAATGATACATCTGATAAGAGTTTAATATCCAAAATATATAAAGAACTCATACAACTCAACAACAACAAAAAATAAACAATCCGATTTTAAAAATGGGCAGAAGACCTGAACAGATACTTCTCCAAAGAGGAAATACAGATGGCTAACAGACATATGAAAAGATGGTCGAGGTTACTAATCATTAGAGAAATGGAGATTAAACCACAATGAGATATCACCTCGCATCTGTCAGAATGGCTATCATTAGTAAATCAAAGAACAACAAATGTTGGCAAGGATGCAGAGAAAAGTGAACCCTCATACATTGTTGGTGGAATTGCAAATTGGAAAACAGTCTGGATGCTTCTCAAAAACTTTAAAATGGGTATGCCTTTTGACCCAGAAATTGCACTTCTAGGTATTTATCTAAAGAAAATCAAAACAATAATTTGTAAAGATCTATTCATAAAGATCACCCCAATATTCATGGAAGCACAATTTATAATAGCCAAGATATGGAAGTAACCTAAATGCCCATCAACAGATGATTAGATAAAGAAGTTATGGTCATATACACAATATTATTTAGCCATTAAAAAAATAAAATCTTACCATTTGCAATGGCATGGATGGACCTAGAGGTTATTATGCTGAGTGAAATAAGTCAGACAGAGAAAAATAATTACCATGTGATTTTACTTATATGTAGAATCTAAGGGAAAAAAACTAACTAATCAAAAACAAACACAAATATAATGGACGATTTGGTGATGGACAGGAATAGGGGTTGAGGGAGCTGGGAGAATGCATGAAGGGTAAAAGAAATACAAATTAGTAGTTGAAAGATGGTCATAAGGATGGAGAGCATGTAGTTGGGGAATGTAGTTGGCACTATTTTGCCTAGGTGGAAAACCAGAGGAGAGAAGGAGCAATTAGGGGGATTGCTTTATAAACTATATAAATGTCTAACCAACATACTGTATACTTGAAACTAATTAAAATTTTAAAATTCTAAAATAGCTAACTTTCTGTAAGATTTTGCAATGAAAAATTATGTAGGATTGAATTTATGTATCTTAAAATGTATAGTGGGAATGTGCATGTGTGTAAGTATGTGTGTGCACACATCTTCCACTCAATATTGTAACCAAATGTCAAATTTGTGACAGATGGGTATAGGTACTAAAATTAGAATTTAGTTTTGTGCTTATATTTGCCAGTTAGGGTCTACTAAAAAATCTTGGGAGGGAAATCTGAGACAAAGTCCTAAAAAATACCAATTGAACTATCTCCTCATTAGGCCTTCACCTGCATCTTAACAAAATGAAGTCATATGGTATCCTATGTGCAAGTATCTCTTCAAATGTTACACAAAGGTTTTGAAAATGTCTGCATGACCTTTAGCAATGTTCAAAGCAATCCCTGTGCTCAAGAATGAAAAGCTATCTCAGAACCAGCAATTTTAAGCACTTGTTTCGAATTATGAAAGGAAATTTTGCACTACATGAAATAGGGTTGAAGCTTCAAGGGAAATTCAATTTAAAAGATAGCGTTTTCTTAAATCAAATGTTTCCAAGTTGAGCTGGTTGAGTTAGGGTCTATTTGAAATGTTACAATGCATCTTTGATTGGAATATTCAAAGCTGTATCTTAGTAATGAACTGGGCATTCCAGGTAACTTTGTAAGTTAGCAGTTTAAAGAATCTGGCTTTCTAAGGTGACAGAGAGAGCGTTTGGGAACTTTTCTTTTCTATAATTGTGTGATGTTGTCAATGCAGAACAAATGAGAACTCCCTTTGGAAAAGCAGTTTGGAAGACCTGCCTTGCTCTCCGGATCCTTCAAGGTTTGAAAATAAAATGAGACCATATGCCCCTTTTGACCTACGCTTAGCAATACAAGAGTGGTAATACCAGTAGATGTAACAGAAAGTCTCTTGTTTCTCTCAGGAGCAAGCACCCACACAATTTACCCAGAAGAACAGACAGGGGCTTTCTTTGAGACATAAATCAACTCCTTTAATTCTTTTGGTCAATAAGATCCTTAGCAAGCAACTCTTATTTTTAATTCATTGAAAAATTCCCAATAAAAGAGAAAGATGGAAAAACTAGACGGTGTCTTCCTTTCAGTTTATGAAAGGAGGAATCAAAATTCAGTTGCATTAGTCAAATGAGAGAAAATATGAATGAAAGTAAAAGCTAAAAAGAACAATGGGATAGGTCAGCCCTATAATTCAGAACCTAGCTTTCTACATTTTAAATACATAAACATTGTCACCCTTAACTTGAGATGCTGTGTTTTGTTGATTTAGATTTTTATTACACAATAATACATGGACACATTTTTATTGAAAGATTTGAACACTATATATCTTAAAAAACAAGCTGTTCAGTCTCAATTCACTCTTACTTTTATTCCCATTCCTCGCAAGGTAAACATTGCCAATATATTAATATGTAACCGATCTATTTTCAATACCTTTTAGCATTCATGTAATTATGGAGTCACCTCATTTCTCATTCTCTGTAATAGTGGCATGTGCTTAAATAACAGAGATACAGCATAATCTATTTAGTTACTCTCCTATTAATGAAATTTTAATTTTTTCTCAATATTTATGCCCTCCTAAACAATGAATTTATGAGCATTTTGAATGTAAATGCAAGCCTTATTTTCTTCTTTTGTATTTTATTCCATTTTATTCCATTTTATTTATTTTTATTATACAAGTAAAACATGAATATATATTCTCAGTATGAAAAATCAAAACTAATCTTAATCCTAATATTTTCTGTAAAGGTAACTTATCATTTTGGTATGAATAGTGGAACTTCTTACATACATACAACTATCCATAGACATGTATAGCTTTGCTTTGTGTGAAAAATGTTTTCCATGAATTATATATAATGTATTATTCCATAACTTGTATATTTTATTTTACTATTGGTATGCCAATGTTTCTACATATGAGTATGTCTATCCCATTCCTTTTCACTGCTGCATAGTAGTCCATTAAATCTATACATCAATGTCTATTTAACCATTTACATACAAATGGACTTTTTAATTCCTGTTTTGAGCAGTTATAAACTATATTATTATATGTAGTATATATTTTAATACATATATTTTCAATATATACAATATATTGTGTGTGTTGTTTCCTATGACCTGTGGTTTTTACATTTTATTTTATTTTATTGGGGGTATATTTTCTTTTACTTATTTTTTTTCAGTGAGTAATATAAGTACATGAATGAGCATTCAAAAACGCAAGGGTTTGTATGGTGAACATTGTGTTTCTCACATCTTTTGGCCTATTTACTCAGTTACCTTCCCAGAGGTGACCACTGTTATCAGCTTCTTGTGCAGCCTTACAGAAGTCTAGGCTTGTGCAAGCAAGTACAAAAATGTAGAATTCTTCCTCTGTTGGCAAATTTGTTTTTGTTTTTGCCATGCCTTCTATAGGTACCAGAGGGTCTTGTTGCAAGGTTGGGGCACTGGGTTTCAGTGCTTGTTTGGGATTCTAGTAGTAGTTTTGAGTTATTTTGAAGTTTACTGGTTTGTCTATAGTCTATCTTGAGTATTCTTTCAGTCTCTATATTCTTTCTTTTAATATTCATGCTAATATCAAAATGTTATAGTTTGTGATGCATTATATTTTATTATTGAATAGTAAATTATTTAATAACTTTAAAAATTCTTAAATAATTGTTGATATGTTCAAATTTTTCATTTAAATTTTCTTTGGAAATTTATGTTCTCATGGAAAATTGTTCATTTCAATAATAGTTTCACCTTTATCAGATGGAGTTATATAGTTTCCTCTAAACATGTCTGCATTTTCCATTATGTGATTATTTTACAGTTTCAAGTGTCTATATTTATTTTACAACTACATAACATTTTAAGCCAATGAAGAAAGATATTTATAAGAGAAAGCAAATATTTTAAGAATCAGATGAATATTAAATATTCTAGTTAAAAAGCATAAATTCTTTTAACCTGATAGATTGTACATTGTATGCATTGTAAATTTCACACATTGTCATAAACAAAAATTTTAAATAAGCAATAAGGTAGTGAAAATGTATACAAATATATTTTTTGCTAAGGGCTAAAATCCTTGTTATATAAAGAATTTATGTAAATAAATATGAAAAAATCTTTCAGCACAATTACTAGAAAAAAAGGTTGAATGGACAATTCATATAAGAAGAAATTCCAATGAATATATTTTCAATTAGAGTTAACTTTCAATATTATTTTATATCGCTTTCAGGTGTACACATAGTAGTTAGACATTTATATAATTTATGACCTAATTCCCCAAATAGCCTAGTATCCATCTGGCACTATAGTTATTATAACATTATTAACTATCTTCCCTATGCTGTACTTTATAACCCCATGACTATTTTGTAACTAACAATTTGTAGTTCTTAATCCCTTCATCTTTGTCACCTAGGCCCCCAACCCACCTCCCATCTGGCAACATGGAAGTCTTTGTTACCTCAGTACCTTTGATGGGTCCCCGGTCCCCTTGTTCCTTGTATCTATGAGTCTATTTATGTTTTATTTATTTTGTTCTTTAGATTCCACATGTAAGTGAAATTATACAGTATTTGTCTTTGTCTGATTTATTCCACTTAGCATAATACTGTCAAGGTCTATCCATGTTATTGTAAATGGTAAGATTTTGTTCTTTTATATGACTGAATGATATTCTATTGTATACATGTATCAACTCTTCTTTATTCAATTGTCTATTGATGAGCACTTAGGTTGCTTCCATATCTTAGCTATTGTAAATAACTTTACAATAAACATAGAGATGCATATGTCTTTTTAAATTAGTATTTTAGATTTCTTTGGACAAACACCAAGAAGTGGAATTGCTGGGTAATAAGGTTTCTTTATTTTTAATTTTTTGAGGAACCTCCAAGCTGTCTTCCATAGTGGCTGTACCAATTTGCAATTGCACCAGTGTATGAGGGTCTCAGGGAGTCATCAGGGTACAGCAAGTGGAGTTTACCAGGTCGGTGAAGATTCAAATTTGGCCATGTGGAGAGAGGTTATCAACACACAAAATATGGCACTCACCTGCTAACTGTGTTGGAGGAAGGCTCAGCACAAGGACAATAGCAGCTGTCCCTTTGGCTTTTACCCTGAAGCCACACAACTTCTCTGGAGACTCCTGACCCTCCATCCCTCCACCAGAGCCCAGGGTAGGTGTTCACAATCAAGAGAGTTTGTGTGAAGGCTCTTTAATAGGATGCCTGGGTTTCCAGCAGGCTTCCATCTCACCAAAACAGATGGAATCCTCACTTTTTTCACAGTCAGATGTTGTGAGGGTTGCTCTTTCCAGCACTGGTTCTCTGGGCTGTGAAGTCTGGTGTGAGGCTGGATCCCCTCTCTCTTCAAGGGCTACCTCCACACCTGAGATATCCTTTACAGTTCACAACCATTCAGCAACTGCAACTGTGTGGGAACAGATTGTTTTGCCTTTCTGCTCCTCCTACCAGTCTTGACTGTGACTTCTCTTTTATATCGTTAGTTATAAAACTTCTGTTCAGCTAGTCTTAAGATGGTTTTCCAGGTTGATTTTTCTATAATCTTCTTGTAATTTTAATGTGGTCATGGGAAGAGGTGAGCACAACTTTTACCTCCTCTGTCATCTTGACTGGAACTTCTAGCCAGTAAATATATTTTTAAATGTTTACAATTAAAATGCTCACATCAGAAATAGGCAATTGAGATCTCATTGCCTATCTAGCAAGAATTAAAAAGAATAGTAATATGCTTCTTAAGAATAAACAAGTATTCTCATATACTGCTAATGAGTGTGTAAATTGGTACAAATTTCTATATGAAAATTTGGTAATATATATCAAAATATTTGACTCAGCAATTTCAGTTTTATAATTTACCTTAGGGAAATTAGCTATGTTTGCAAAGATGAATGCATAGGGACATTTCAAAATATTTTTTAAACAGGAAAATAATGGGATCATCCAGAATACTAAACCATAGGGAAATTGTTAAAAGACTTCTGTCTTATCCACAGAGATAAAATCTGCAGTTAAAGTCATGAAAAATTACACCATAAAAGCATCTATACCAGTATCTAGCCATGAACACTCCTTTCAGAGCCCCACACCTGTTTCTTAGATTCACTCTCCCAGATAAAATCCCTGCACATAAGCCCTTGTCACAAACCCTGTTTCAAGAAAGTCATCTAAGCCAAGATAATTGTGTGTCATTTCCACTCCAGAACGTGGGCTCAGTGGTTCTCCACAAGTTCTCTTGTCATTTTTAAGAGATCTCAAGTTAAAGAAATGCCATTAGATGGTTTTGCACATAAACTCTAGTTTGATCAGACTCTGACTAAATTTTTAGAGCCAAAATTCTGATGTCTAGTGAAATCAGAACTCAGTATGAAACCTCATGTCAGTATACTATCCTAAAGAAACTTATTTCTGAGTACTCATACAGCATTGGCCTTTGCCACAATTTCCTCCTTTTTATTCTACATGATATCTGATACTTTCTTAATTACCTAGGTGTTCAATAACTTCTCTGGCTAGGCAGGTCCATTATCTGGAGCCAGCAACTGAAATATCAGAGAAAGCCTTTTAGGCCCTGTGCTAGTGGGAAATTGCCTTTTAGAAAAATAACCTATTGTGACCTATGAGATGAGGCAACAAGAACTTGTCAAGTTAAAGCATCAAAAGTGCACCTTCCTATTCATGAAGAAGGTGCAGTAAAGCCCTAAAGGCATTAGAAGTTTCTAAGAATGGGTCTGCTTTGTGGAGGGAAATCAGAGTGAAGAGCGTGGGGTATGGTGATAGACTTCCAACGTGGGTTTCCTCAGGAGACTTTGCAGTTGCTGATCTAATGTCAGCATAACATAACTTCTGAATTTATTTTCACTGTTACTGTAGTGGATTATTACTTCTCTTTCCAGTTGCCCTTATAATCAGGGGCGCAGACCACATTTGATGGAGGGAACAAGGCCTTGAACTTGGAATGATGACCATGGATACAACACAACTTTTTTAAAAACGTTTCTAAAAACCCTGACCTCACCCTTAATCACACCATTGTCTACCCAACTGAACTAGTTGGGATACTCCTCCTTGCCCCTTAAACTTGGGGATGTTCCAATATTGACTGGTAAATTCTCTGGCCATCCAACTCAGCATATAATTAACTAACAAACATGTATATAGTAATTCTAGGTGCCAGAAATTGTTCTTAGCCCTTAGGTACTATTTTTAATTCCTGTTTTATTAGTCCTACCCACTGGGGAAGGGAGGTACAGGGTAGTTTATTTCCTTATTTTTTTGTCCAAACATCGTAGCTGTTAGGATGTTCCATAGTTGTCTCCCTGTTGCTAGTCTCCCCATTTTATTGATCCTTCACGTTGCTTCTAGAATGTTCTTGCCCCCAAACCTTCAGTGGCTCCTTAATGCATATAAGGCAAAGTTATATTTTCTTAGCTTCACTTAGAAGACCTCCTTACAACTTTCCACCATATTACCACCATATATTAGTCTCCCTGCACTCAGCAGCAATAAATTATTCAGCATCTCTCAGAAAAAGTGGACCCTTTGACATCCACATGTCTTTACTTTCTCTCTTAAGCTGGATTTCCTGGGAAACGATGCCAAGGTAGAGATTTGCAAGCCAGAAGTTCATTGGAGAGTTTTTTCTAAGACAATATTTGTAAGACAATGTATTAACTATCTAGTGTGTAAAAAATTATCCCAAAACTTTGCATCTTAAAACAATAAACAAACAATTCATTATCTCACACAGTCTCTGAGGGTCAGAAACCCCAGGAGCAGCTTAGTTGTTTTGTTCTGGCTCAGGGTCTCTCATGAGGATGCATTAAGCTCTCTGTTGGAGGGATATCTCTTAAGCTCACTGCATGGTGTTGGCAGCACTTATTCCTTGCCACAGGAGCTTCTTCACAGAGTTCACATAAAAAGGCAGCTGGCTTCCCCAAGAAGGAGTATAAGACAAAATAAAAAGGGAAGGAGACATACCCAAGACTAAAACCACAGTCTTTCTATAAGCTCATCTAGGAAATTACACCCCATCACATCTGCTCTTAATCTAGTCACTAAAATTAATCACTAAGTTCAGCCTGCACACAAGAGGAGGGGAATTAAACTCCATATCTTGAAGAAAGAAACACAAAAGAATTTATGGACATATCTTAAAATCACCACAGAAAGTGAGGGAAGCAGAAATAGGCAAAGAGAAGTGGTGATTCAGTTTCAGCAGAGGCCCAGGTGACCCCCAGGGTGGGCTCTGAAGCTTCAACAGCACTTGAGAAATGTTGCAAATTGAGATAAGGGGAACAGCCTTTTTTCTGCCTGCATCTCCCAGTTGTGGAAGCAGATTGATCCCTGGAGGAGGAATAATCTTGGGATGAGCAATACCTTTTGGCAGAGAAAAATTGGGGTCAGAGGGCATTCAGCTCTGGGGTGTCAGTAGCCAACACACCCAGCAGGTGTGAGCCCCTTGGCTCTGAGGAGGGATTTAGAGACATATCATAGCATCTACAAAATCCATTCTCTCTGCCTCTTGGATCTAATTGCTTCACATAGTGTTTACTCCATCTGGAAATAGCTCCTTCAGAATTCTGATTGGTTTCTTTTTCTGGAAAAAACTTACAAGACAAAGGCTAGCACTGGTCCCAGGGCCACAACTGATGTCCATTATTTCACTCCTGTTACCTATTCTAGCCCGATCTCTACTACACACACACACACCCTCAGCTATTACATCTGATGGTCTAAGTGGTTTATTGGTAGAATGTCCCAGACTCTTATCTATGAAGGGTCTGAACTCTGGTCACCATGTCCTTCTCAGGTCAGGGTTGCTATATTTATATATTCACAGTCATAATTGGCCAGGATAGTGCAAAGAGACACCCTGTTGAATCACCTAGGTGTTGAAAATATTTCTCCCCCACAGTGTAACAGGAGCCCTACTTTCTGTCATGAATAGGGTCACTTATTCCTGCCACAGTGATGATTCCTTCACTTGCCTACTGTTTATTTGAAACAAAGGGCCAGAAGAGACCAGATGAAAGCAGCACTTGTAAGTTTACTGAGACTCTTACTGTCTCCTGGTGGAAGATTAATACTCTGAGGAACAAGGACTTCAAAACCTACAGAATTCAGGTTTTCAGGAACAGAAAAAATAAACCAAATAAGTTATTCAAAGTGTTGATAAGTGAGAGCACTCTATATCTTCCCCCTTGTTTTCTAACACATGTTTTCTACCCACTCAGGGCACAGCACCATGTAAAGATCCTTGATTTAGGATGTGTACTGCTTCTTGGAAGGTGATGTCCTACACCTGTGGGCATCATCTCTAAGCTTGTGACTAAGCTATATAAGAAGCCTCTATGAGGCTGGCAGCTTCTGGATGGTGTGATAAGTGACAAGATGGGTGGGTCCTATGGCCATGGACCCAGACTGCTGCTCTTTTGCTGTACAGTGAGCTCCTTCTAATGAGCTGCCATGTGGGACTTTATGATGTTGAGTCTAATCAGATCTTCCATCCTTGGCTACTCCATTCATGTACTCACTGTGCCAATGGTTAAATGGCCAATGTCAGAGGCTGGCTAACTCAGAGTGATTAAGTCATTCTATCCACTTGATTGTTTTATACCTCTTCCACAGAAGGTGCTCTCAGTGCACAACTTTACAGTTTATCTTATTTCATTAATCTATTAACATCTTTACTCAGACTCTTTGTCCTTGATCTTTGAATCCTTTTACTCACAGACTGCTGACCAACCAGCAAAGCCATTCTTATTGCTTATAAATTACATACATTCTTATGTTGGAGTGTTTCTCATTCCACAGAAAGTAAGTGATCAGAAACATTGCTCACAGTTGTCCCCACTGGGACAGCTCTCATGGATGTCTTTTAGGTCCACAAGCTCCAACATTTTCTTGTGTTATAGGGAATCAGATGAAAGTTAAACACACATACACCAAAGCTATAGCTGTGATCTGAGGGAGAGGATCTGGTGCAGTAGTGCTGAATGACATGGGTATCTGAGTCACTTGCTCATTGCATAAGGTTACTTATGCATTTGTCCCTGCTTTTGCCCAGTACTTGTTGTATGGCCTCCATTTTATGGTGGATTGCTTCTGGGCCCATCTAACCTTATAACTTGACAGATTTGACAAAATCCATGTCATGATGAATAGGTACGGTTCCATGGTTAAGTGATGTTCCATTGTTAAGTGCTCTGACTCTACCAAGCCCAAGAATGCAAAGAGCTATTTTTTATATAACTATAATTCTTTTCTGAAGATGGTATAACCTTGCCCCAGAGCCCTAGAGATTTAAGCTTATTTCCTTAATAGGCTTTGCCAAAGTCTACATAGTGTCTTTAGTCCCATAGATTCCATTAATGACTTAGAATCTGATGGAGTCTACAGACCAAGAAGCATGGCTATATACACCACAGCCTAGCATCCTTCACTTCTCTGGAACTCACTCAAAACTGGCCTCTTCTCACATCACCTAGAAAATGGTTCAGAGTAATATGTGAAGTGTTAGACCTACTACTCTAGAATCTAAAAAGTCTTACCGAGATTTTGCTATTGAGAAGGCTCAGTACTTTGCATGAAATGCATTTCATGTTCTGAGTCTACTGTATCCTAAATTTTCATTGATGTAGGAGGCAGTGAATCTTTATGGAGTTTACTCCCACCCTCTAGAACATGTCTCTTACCAAAACTTCTAGTACTCTTGCCAAGCCTTGTTAATTTAGCCCAAAGTATGATGTCATCCATATGGTGAACCAATATGCTGCAGGATAGACCAGATGGTAATAATTTGACAACCTTCCATGTAGCTCTGCCACTCTTTAGTTAAATCCCAGGCCTGGTCCTCAGATTTTTATAGCCTTTCAACTGCAGGATATGACAGTTCTTTTACACAATGGCAAAACATTCTCTGACTTTCACATTTTTTCCTTAAATTGATGATTAATCACTCTTGACCTTTTTTGATTTTTCCAATGCATCATTTGTACTTAGCAAGAAACATCAAGTTCCATAGTCATTATAATTACTACTTCTATGCTCTTCTATGCTTTTCAAATGCCTGACATGTTGCATCTGACAGAGCATTCTATTCTACACGAATCACACTTGACCAGTGGTGAAATATTAACAATTGCACTGCTACAGCATGACATGCTGGAGAATATCAGTGCTCCACCCACCTCCATGGATGGAGACCTCATTACCAGGCATGTGGTGGGTGACACAGCTCTAAAATCCCATTTGGGATTCTGATTCCATGGACCACTTCTGGTACCAACTCTCTAGGTCCTTTCCACAGGAAACACTCTCAGATGTAGATTTGCCTATAGGTGTTTTATTGAAAAGAGCATACCTTCCCAGGAGTAAGGAAAGAAGGATTGGGCTGAGCAAGCATTGAACTGTGATTCAATGACAACAAAAGTCTCAACTGATCCCATGAGGAGTTTGGAAGCTGGGATGGTTCTTCAGATATGTCTCAAACTGAGGCAATGGACTGGGTCTTTGAAACACTTTATTTACCAATTAATTAGATACACCTTGCTTCTGAGAAGAGGGAATAACCTTGAGCAAGGCAGCTCCCTTCAGCAGAAGGCCATGCCTGTAGAGCCACTTGGCTATGAGTCATAAGCAGGCAAATTTCCTGATCTGTACCCACCTCTCTCTCCTACTTCACTTCCTACCTATGTTGCCTCTCTTGATGTATTACAACCACTCTCACTTCCTTTCATATTCTTGAAATATTATAAATTCTTTTATGCTTTGGGACTTAAAGAACTTGCTGTTTCCTCAGTCACATTGTCTTTTTTCTCCATATCTTCTTATAGTTGGTTCTACCTGAGTCTTTAAGTATCAAGGCTCAAAAGTCACTTTCTCAAAGAAGCCTTCCCTGACTACCCCAAAATACACCCCACTCCAGTTATCACCACCAGAGCACCTATGTATTTTAATCATAATATTTATTACTATCTTAAGCAACCTTGTACATTTATCTGTTTGCCTGTTTATTATCTAGCTTTTCTGCCCACATGAGAATACACTCCAATGAGGAGAGATTTTGTGTCTGTTTCCCACTGCACCATGGCCCTTAGAAAATGCCTGACCTTTAGTATTGCCTCAATAAACATAAATATGTGTTAATCTATGGATAACTACACTGACTTCTGGCATCACATACTCCTGATATCTCATCTAGCTTATGCTGTTTAATTTTTGTGGAATATTTTTATTTAGTCACCAAGATACAGCTAAATCTCTCTCTCCCCAACTTTCTCCCTTCCTTCTACTACTTCCAGTAAATTCTGAGTACTTCTTATCTCTTTCTCCTAATGCCCATTCCCGTATGACAATAAAATACTGCATGATATTACTCTTCAGGACATTTTGTGTGTTACCTTGATTTCCCCCAGGATCAGACCAGACACCAAGATAGAAATGGATGCAGTTAGGTCATATGGGACATGATTCCAGAAGCACAAGTAAAGGAAAGGGAAGAGTTAAACAAAGAAGAGAGAAAAGACCAGAAAACAGTGTATTAATCTTAGTGAGTTACTTCTGTGGGACACCAGGACTCCATCATGCTAGGAGTGTTCTGAGATACTGTACAGAACTCACCTCAGAATCAACTCCAGGGAGGATGGGGAGGCTGGGGAATTATCCACCAACTTTTACTCTTTACAGTCTGAAAGTCGCCCATGAGAGCATTGGCTCCCTCACCTTTCAGAGCTTCTGTACACGATAGTGCTGAAGAAAACCCTCAAGCAGAAAAAAAATATATTAAAAATACAAACACTTTAGAAGAGAAATTCTCAGCTTGGTGGGAACTGTGGGCTGCAGCTGCAGTTAACTTCAGTAGATGAAGAATACATGGAACTAGAAACAATACTGTTTGCTACACTGGTCTTTCAAACTTTCAAGTAAATGTTTTATAGTAGGGATTGCATAATGTATGTCTACCTGTCTTCACAGTGCCCCAGCAGAGTTCTGGGTATCTGACATCTATTATGTTTGTTTTATCCTTGTTTGTTTGAGATTTTGCCAATACATTCTCTCTTATTCTGGAAATAGTATCCCATTTTTCCTCTTGGATGTCACTTCCTCTTCTGCTCTTAGCTCATAAATTTTCAGGAAAATTGAATTCACTGTGGATTCAGTGAACTTGGCTCTACAGGTTAACCTGGTCAAGCCAATGAATATTTAATTTCTCTGACCAGTAATGAGTTCAGAGATGGACAAAGAATACAATCATATCCAATGAGATAAAAGGAGACTTCTACTAAGATTTCTGGGAAATAATATCCTCTTTTCTCCTAGCACTAAACCTTGAGGTCACTTTGAAGCTCCATATTTGAGAGTTAGCTAGCACCTAGGGATCTGACACAGGAAACAAAAAGAGGAGAACCAAGTCTTAATGACATTCCTTGACTCTTGGAGCAAACTAGGCACCTGGAGCCAAACGTTTTTATTTGGCAAAAGCTTGTTTGGCTTGGATTTTACTGTTAGGCCAGTGAAAAGATTTCTACCTTGTATGCACATTTTTCTAGTTGGGACACTGTTTTCAAGGAAAAACCACCAGCGAGTCCACCACAAGTTTTAATTTCATAGATTCTTAGTGACAAGAAATAAAGCTCAGGAAAACAATCACTCTGGAATGTGACTCAGGAAGCTCTATAGTTTCACATGTCTTCAGGCTTCTCTAGTGTCCAGTCACTGAGAGAACTACTAAAGTGTCAACTTCAGAAAGGAGAGAATTGAAATCAGAAGAAAAGGGTAAGATGCAAGAATAAATTGGGAGATGGGGATTGCATTGAATCAGTATAATGCTTTAGATAATAAGGTCATTTTAATTATGTTGATTCTTCTAATCCAAGAACATGGGTATCTTTCCACTTTTTTGTGTCTTCAATTTCTTTTAATAATGTCTTATAGTTTTCAGTGTATAGGTTCTTCACATGTTTCTTTAGGTTTATTCCTCAGTATTTTATTCTTTTTTTGTTGTTGTAATTACAAAATAATTTTTTCATTACTTTTTCTGAAAATTCTTTTGTAAAATATCAGAATACTATGGATTTTTGTACATTGATTTTATATACTAAAATTTTATCATATTTGTTTATTGTTTCTAATAGTTTTTAGTGGAGTCTTTAGGATTCTCTACATAGAGACTTATGTCATCTGCAAAAGGTGATAATTTGACTTCTTTCTCTACTTGGATGTTTTTTTTAATTTCTTTCTCTTGCCTAGGTTTTAACTAGGATTTCCAATACTATATTGAATAATAGTGGTGATAGAGGACAGCCTTGTCTTGTTCCTAATCTTAGAAGAAATTTTTTTAGTTTTTCACCATTAAGTATGATGTTAGCTGAGGGTTTATCATATGTGGCCTTTATTACATTGAGGTACTTTCCTTCTATACCCATTTTGTTAGCCATTTCAATCATAAATGAATGCTGTACCTTATATAGATTTAATGCACTCTCCATCAAAATCCCATGGCATTTTTTAAAGAAATAAACAAAAATCATCAGATTTATATGGATGCACAAAAGACCCTAAGAAAAGGATAAGATGCAAAAATAAATTGGGAGATGGGGATTGCATTGAATCAGTATAATGCTTTAGATAATAAAGCCAAAGCTATCCTGAGAAAAAAAGAATAAGGTCAGAGGTATCACTCTTCCTGACTTCAGATTATACTACAAAGTGACAATAATAAGAACAGCATAGTATTGGCAGAAAAAGAGACAGAACAATGGAACAGAATTGAGATTCCAGAAATAAAGTTTTGTATATACAGACAAATAATTTTTGAAAAAGGAGCTAAAAACAAACAATGGAGAAAGGAAAGACTCTTCAATAAATGGTGCTGGAAAAATTGGAAAGCCACATGCAAAAGAATGAGACTAGACTGCTGTTCATAATCATACACCTAAATTAACCCAAAATGGATCAAAGACCTGAATATAAGACCTAAAACAGTAAACTGCATAGAAGAAAACATAGGTACTAAATTTATTAACTTTGGATTTAGAGAATATTTTATGAATTTGATCTCAAAGGCAAGGGAAGTAAAAAAGTAAATGAATGGCACTATATCAAACTAAAAGCTTCTGCAAAGCAAAAGAAACTATCAACAAAGAGACAAGCATCTAAATAGAAGATATTTGCAATATCTTTACAAAGAATGCTTGCAAAATATTTGCAAACTTTGCAAAATATTTACCAGATATTTGCAAAATATTTGCAAAGAATGCCTCTGATAAGGGCCTAATATCCAAAATACACAAAGAATTTATACAATACAATTTAAAAAATGGGAAGAGGTCCTGAAGGGACACTTCTCCTAAGAAGATGTACAAATGGCCAACAGACATATGAAAAGATGCTCAACTTCACTAGCTATGAAGAAAATGTAAATCAAAACCACAATGAGACACCACCTCACACCTGTTAGAATGGCTGTTCTCAACAAGACAAGTAATAACAAGTGTTAGAGAGCTTGTAGGGGAAAAGGAACCCTCATACACTACTGCCAGTAGGGATGCAGCCACTATGGAAAACAGTATAGAGGTTCCTCAAAAAATGAGAAATAGAATTATCATCTGATCCAGCAATTCCTCTTCTGGGTATTTGCCTAAAACACTTAAAAAAAATTTATTTGCAAAGATCTATGTACTCCAATGTTCATGGCAGCATTGTTCACAGTGGCCAGGACATGGGAGCAACCAAAGTGTCCTATGACAGATGATAGAATAAAGACGCTATGGTACATATATACAATTGAGTATTATTTGGCCATAAGAAGAGATGAAATATTGCCATTTGCACCAACATGGACTTATCTTGAGAGTGTCATGCTAAGCATAATAAGTCAGGCAGAAAAAATTGAGAACCATATGATTTCATTCATATGTGGAATATAAATCCAAAAGCAACAAAAAAAGTGACAAACAAAGACACACGGACACAGGCAGTGATTTAGTAGTTACCAGAGGGAAGGAGAGGTAGGGGGAGGTAGATACGGGTAAAGGGAGTCAAATATTTGGTGATGAAAAGAAATTAACTTTGGGTGGTGAATACACAATGCAATATACAAATGATGTATTTTTGAATTGTTCACTTGAAACTTATTTGATTTTATTAACCAATGTAACCCCAATAATTTTAATTTTTTTAAAAAAAGAATAAATTGGGAGAAAAAATGTTGCTGAACATGAGGGTAAATTTGAGAAAGCACAGCTATTTATAATGGCAATGATGGGCTTAAAAAAAGAGAATGGCACTCAATTATGAAGTCCAGTGTCACATAAGACATTAGGCTGAGACAGAGTAAAAGCCTTTAAAGGTGTTTGCATTGTTTGAGAAAGGAAAATGGATAATGATCACACTTAGGCATAAATTTTTTTCAAGGTAAGAGTAACTACAAAATATTACAAATAAAATTTATCAGTATTCTTTATAATTTCTGAAATATTGGAAGCAAGTTAGTGTCCTTCCACAGTGGGGAAATAACAAATAATTCAGTGTATATTTAAACCAAGCAAAACAACAATGATACAAATGAATACAGACAAGTTATGTATATCAACATAGAAATTTTCAAAATGGAATAAGTTAAAAAACAAGTCAAAAAATAGAGAGAATAGGATACCTTTTTATATAAATGTGGACAAATTTTGTGAGAATAATATTTACCTTTTATATATACACATATACATACATATGCATAGGAATAATAAACACAAAATTTAGGATAAGGGTACATCTGAGGGGAGTGGAAATGATAATGGGAAAATACATACATTACAAAAGAGAATACACCTTTTTTCATGTGTTCATGAAACTATCAAAATCTCAGTCAAGCCTAAAAATAAGTATAGGCAACATTCTCAGACTATAAAGCAGTATAACTAACACTTAATTTTTTTTAAGTGAAAAAAGCTCATTTATGTAAGAGTTAAAATACTGCTTAAAAGTGTTTATATTAAAAGAAAAATCAAAATTTAAATTATGTCTAAATAAGTGGTAGTAAAATAATTTTTTTATTAGTAACTAAATGGAAATATGAATGTAAGTATAGATATGATTAAGTATTAGATATAGTATATAAAAGTATAGATATAGATAAGTATAGATAAACATAACAAAACCTATTGGATACAACTAAAGTAGTCTTCAGAGGACAACTTGCAGTCATATACCTAAAGAAAGAAGAGAAAAATTAATGAAGTTAGAAAAAAAACAATATAAGGAAATTAGAATGAAGGAATTAATAAATTTAAAATAAATTAATAAGTTAGAAAACATAAAAATAATTAGATAAATTTAAAACTGATATATTTTGGAGATGAACACAGTAAAATAGATGTTATTTACTAACTCCATTTAAAAAAATTAAAAGGCACAAAATAGTCACAATAAGAAATAAGGTCAGGTAAATAATACAAATGAAAATAAATCTGAAGACTAATAAGAGATTGCTTTGTTCAACTATAAAATTGCAAAATATAGATGAAATTAATACCTTTTTAGAAAATGTAAATTATTAAAAATGACCTTAAAAGACTTAGAAAAGCTTAGTAGACTAAATCCCATGGAAACAATTGAGAAAAATCTCAAAGAACTATGTCTTCTCAAAAAAACGTTCAAGGTTTGGGGCTTTTACACAGGAATTCTATCAAGCCACTAAAAAATAGATATTTCAGCATGTATTTAATTAGTATCAAATCATGGGAAAAAGGAAAAGTTCTAAATTCTACTTACAGATAACAGTGATGCCAAATCTCAATACGTACATCTTAATAAAATATTACCAGATAGAAGTTAGAAGCCTATATAAGGTGCCATAATACATAAATAAGCATGTTACTGTGAAAATTCAAGGGTGTCTCAATATTAGGAGATTAATATATTTCAACATATTAATAGATCAAAAGAAAACTATGATTATGTTATGTTAAATTTAATAAAATTTAATATCTGTTTTTACTAATAAGCAAACACTAATTAAACAGAACTAGAAGACTACTGTATTGTTATTTATATTATGCAAACATAGAAATATCATGTTTAGTGGGAAATACTAAAAATATGACAAAGCAAGGATGTCATCATTTGCTATTATTATTTAACATTGTTCTGGAGGTCCTAGCTATTGTATATAAACAAGAGAAAGAAGTAAGATAATATTTAAAAATTAGAGAAGAGAGTGAACTTATTATTAATTATGAATCATATAATTTGTATATGTAGAAAGCACAAAAAAAGATAAACTTGTAAATTATTAGAACCAGAATTCAGTAAGCTGCCTGGATACATTAATATACAAAAATACTCTGCCCTACACAAACAACTATCAAATGAAAGTTAGAAAGAAAAAAATAGCTCCAATTAAAGCACTAATATAGGTAGGGTATAGAAGAAATATGCAATGTGTAGAAATAAACTTAACAAAATTACAAAATTTCTATGAAGAAACATTAAAATGCATGAGAACATGGACAAAGCATGCCTTTTTTTGTGACAGAAAGGATCAATAACATATTTTAATTCATTAAAAAATACACCAAAAAGATTTTTTTAAAGAATGAATTCAAAATTAACGTTATTCTAAATTTTATATGAAAAAATAACCAGAATGTTAATGAAGGGAACTATCCCAACCAGATATTAGAACATAGTTATAGGTACAATGCAAACTTCAAATCCAAGACCACATGAAATAGAAAAAAGTTACAAAGTAAACCCACATTTTACTGAGAGCTGGCATATGATAAAGATGATATTGCATATCAATGGGGGAAAATTATCCATAAATGGTGCAAAATTAAGAGGTTTTCAGTTGTATGTTTATGTCTCTGCCTGTGCCAAATAATTTTAATAGATAAAAAATATAAATGTGGAACAAAAGTAGAAACAGTCTCAAAAGCACTAAAGTAAAACATGGGAGGTTTTTCATAATATAGAAGGGGGAAATCCTTTTAAGCATGAAAAAAGAAAAAAGGAATAAAGAGAAGAAGTAGTATTAGAGGGAAAAGAGAGGAATAGAGGGAGGAAGAGGAGGAGGAGAGATTACGTAAAAATCATAATTTCAGCATCATAAAAGATTCTTTAAAAAGTCAAAATGCAAATGATGATCTATTAAAAAGTTTGCAGCCCATATCAAAGTAGAGCTATTTTCCTTAATATATAAGGAGATCCTAAAAATCAAGTCAACAATGGAGCAACAAAACATAGAAAATATGAAGGAGGTATAATTTTATTAGCCAACTTCATCCCAATAAATTTAATTTTTAAAAAGTATGCACAAGGGAAAACAAAAATGTTAGGAAGTCTTGAAGCTCATTAATTACATGAAACAATGTTAATGTTCAACGTCATTCAAAATGGGAGAAATGCAAATTAATCTGCAATGAATTTATTTCCTCATTTATCAAATTGATAAGATCAACAAGATTGTTAACAGGTTTGGGGAAGATTTGGAGAAAGAGGTCTTTTGTTGGGCATGCAAATGAGTCCAGTATCTATTGAAGGCATGTTGGCTCCATGCCTATTGACTCAGAAATATGATGCTAAAAATTTATCTTTATATATTTTACAGATGTGTAAAATGATGTATGCAAAGATATTAATTGCAACATTGCTTGTCATAGTAAAATAACATAAATGTTTATTGATGGAGGCATATTCAATAAATGATAGTTGAGCTACATGATGAAAGGTTATGCCAGCATTACAAAAAATATATCAAGTGTGTATATAATAATGTAATAGCACCTTCAAGATATAATTTTAATTGAAAACAAGATACATGATGATGCATGCCATTAAATAAAATACATATGGATAAAATATGTATATGTATAATTAATCTAGAAGACTTTTGAAGAAGCCATGAATAGTATTTGTCTCTGGGGAAAGAAACTAGACAGGGGTGAGAAATAGTTTTACTTTCCCCTGTATAACATTTGCACTTTTCATATTTTGTTCCGTATTACCTCATCTGAATGTTTTTAATTTAAAAATAAAAAAACTTAAATTCAAACTATTTGACTATTTTGTTTTTTTCTAAGTAGGAATGTGGCATCTAGTGTCAAGTAGAGGGTAAAGGGCAAGAATAAGTTAATACTGCTGTTCTCCAGGCTAGACACATGTTTTAGAAAGACAACACATCTCAAGCTGAGAAGACCCTATTGTTTACTTGCTTCTGAATTGAAAATGAAGCCTTCAATTATTGCTCTAACTGTAAACACCATCATCTACTCTAAAAATATTTTCTGAGTAAATGCCACTTGTACCTTCTGGCACTTACTCAAAGCATTTTTTAAAGCAGCTAGGAATCTCTTTAGCCAGGCTCTGAGTTAGGGAGTGATAGAATAAAACAGCAAAGTAAGTAGAGGCTCAAATTCTGGAAATACCACAAAGAAGAGAAACAAGAGAGGTTATAGTAAGTTCTTCCCCTATAACCAACAAATTTTTACTGAGCACCAAAAATGGATGAAACACTTGCCACACACATTGGGATTCAACAATGTAGATGAATAGTGTTGTCTTTGAGGAATATGGAGATAAGGACAGAGGTAACTAGAATATCACATACAGCAAGAGAAAACTACATTACAATTTAAAATGTTGCAAAAAACAACTTTTGGAGAGCAAAGAAGAGTTGAGACAATAATCCTGAAGACATACCAATCAAATTAAACAATTCTTGAATCCAAGGTGCCATGGCAATTAGTTCCCAGTGCACCAGGAAAGTGGCAGGCACAATAAAAACTGGAGAAGTCAGTCCAGGATTAACTGGAATGTGTACAGAAGAGAAACAGGTGAACTGCTGACACTCTCATTTATTTTCAAATACATACATATTAACATCATAAGTTACCTTCCACCTTACAAATCAACAGCCCAAATGCCACAGCATTGTATCTAAGAACCATTGTAAGAACAAGCTTGTCACTAAAAGCTTTTTTCTACTCTTGCAACCAAAGCCGATTTCTCCTTCTGTCTACTGCTAATACTTATGGTCATGCATGAGCACTAGGTCAGATTCTACTCTGTATGAATTAGCATCCCTTTTGAATTATAAGATGTTCAGTGAAGGAGATAGTCTTATACTTTATTTGAATTGAATAGTTACTCGATAAATATTGAAATGCAACTTGCAGAAGACTAAAAAAAAGAAATTTTACATTTTAAATTTACAAGTCTAAAAACAAATATTATCATGTAATGAGGACCTTAAGAAAAGTAAAACTCTGAAGGAATGTGAGGAGGGTATGAGATATGAGACCTTTCATGTTTTGCAAATTTCTCTTGATGACTTCCTCAATCTACAGCTCTTATACATTTTGGATGGGCTATTTTGATTCTAAAGATAAAATACCCATTCATATGACTTTGAGTACTTTGAGCACATGGCACTTTGCTAACTGCTTTCTTGGCATTAGATCATTTCATTCTCAAAATACCCTTGAAAGGTTAGGTGCTATTATATAGTTCCACTTAATCTATGAATAAACTAAAGCGTGGAAAATTTATGTCATAGCATGAATCTTTGTCTTTTTAGTCTGGCTATTCGGTGTCTCTTCCCCCTTTCTAAGTTTGTGGTGTATGAATTCAAATGGGGGGGGGTGATGACCCCATCAATCATCACTAACGACTGAAGAAGTAGTGACAGTAGAATTGGTTCTATGGAATAAACTTGGTTGGCACGGTTACTTAGCTATCTTAAAGAGAAAAAACTAAAAATTTTATTGCATTCTTAAGTAATCACAATTACTTTCTTATAAGCTTACTTTAAGGTGTCCTGTGAGCATGAAACAGCTTCTTGATCCTTGAAAATGAATTAGACACAGACACTACCATTTCTTGTTTTATGCTGACTTTCACTCAATGCTTGCTCTTTAACTTTCATGATTTATATAGTTTTTTCACAACTGTGATGTCATAAAAAGTGAGACTGCACAATCTAATACTGAAACTAAGTACCTTAATAAATTAGTAGTTTGAGGGGGGCAGGCAGTAGATGTTAGCTATTGCATTTCTCATAACTTTAAAAAAAAATTTTTATTATATTTGACATACAATATTATATCAGTTTTAGGTGTACAGCATATTTACTACATTTATACATTACAATGAGATCACCATGAGAAGTCTAGTAACCATCTGTCTCCATACATTATAATAATATTATAATATTACCCATCCTCCCACTCATCCTTCTACTTTCAACCATCATTTTGTTCTCTTGATTTCTGAAAATATCCCTCAGAACCTCTGTGAGTTGGATTCAGTGCCCCAGTACACCTCAGTGCACATACTAGGAACCAAGATTCCAAGAAAAAAACACCCAGAGGCAGCAGTCCGTATAAATGCCTTGAGGATGCCAGTGTGGCTGGAGTAGGGATAAATGAGCATAAATCTAGTAGGAACATATTCATGTGTTGATTTGAATTTTAACTCCAAGTGAGACAAGGAGTAAATAATCTGATTTATTATTATTGTTATCAATCATTAATATTATTACTACCATTACTAAATAAGAATTTATTTCAGATTTTTAAATTAAAGTATAACTCACAGTGTAAAGTTTATTCTTTTTGGGGGGGTACAAGAGTTTTGACTAACATATGCTGTCTTGTAATCACCACCACAATCAAGGTGTAAAACAATTTCATTACTCCCCCTAAATCTCCATATCCCCTTCTAGTCAACTTCTTTCCCCTGTTTCCAGTCTCTGACCATCACTGATCTATTTCTGTGTTTATAATTTTACCTTGCACAGGATATCAAATAAATGGAATCAGATAGTTTATAACCTTGCAAGCCTGACTTCTTTCACTTTGCATAACAGATTTGAGATTCCTCCATGCAATTAATGTATCAAGGTTTTTTTTTTTTAAATATCCATTGTATGGATACACCACAGTTTGTTTTTCTATTACCCAGTTTAAAAATGTTAGGTTGTTTCCAGTATAGCAATAATTAATAAACCTGTTATAAAATTTGCTTAGCTCAAAATGGATTATAGACCTAAATGTAAAATTAAAAACTATAGAACTCCTAAAAATATTTTTGTGACCTTGTGTTAATAAAAGATTTCTTAGACACAACACAAAAAGACATGATGCAAAATTTGATACATTGGACTATATCAAAATTTAAAACTTTTCTGTAAAAGACACTGTTAAAAGAATGAAAAGATAATGAATTGAGAGAAAATATTTGTAAATTGCATATCTGATAAAGGACTTACATCTAAGGTATATAAAGAACTCTCAAAAATCAATAATAATAAAATTACCCAACTTTTAAGTGGAAAAAAGATTTAAGTAGATTTTTGATCAAAGAAGATATACAGCAGCATATATGAAAATATGCTCAAGGTCATCAGTCACTAGGGAAATACAACTTCAAACCACAATAAGATACCACCATACACTTACTTGAAATGAAAAACAAAACAAGACAAAATTTGAAAATAATGACAGAAAGTTAAGCAATCAGAATTCTTATACACTGTTGGAGGGAATGCAAAATGAAAAATAGTTTGGCAGTTTCTTTTTATTTTTTATTTTTGCAGATTATGGTTATTAGTGTAGTTAACTTTTATTGACCTCTTGCTGTGTTTGTGGTACTATGCTAAATCCTTGTTTATTATCTTAGATGCTCTTCATGAAAGCCCTCTCCCCACTTCTTCAGCAGTTTCTTATAACATTAAATATACACTTATCATACAACCCAGAAATCTTATTTCCAGCTATTCAATCAAACTATATGAAAATTATGTTCACAGAAAATCATGATTTTATTTTAACATGAGCACTCTGACTTCTGTGCTAAGAGTAGAGTGTGGTGGAGGTGGATGGGTGAAGGATTGAGTCAGGAAGACTGAATAGAGGGCTAGTACAATAATCCAGATGAGAGACAATGGTGCCTCAGATCAGAGTGGGAGTAGTCAAGGGGAAAAATTGAGGTTAGATTCTAGGGATATCTTATATATGGAACCAGAGAAATTTCCTAATGTATTGAATGTGAGAGGTAAGAAAAAGAAGAGTGAAAAAGTCAAAGGACGGAATGACCCTTAGCTGAAATGAGGTTGACCAGGTGCAAGCTGGAGGAGGAGAAAAAGAACAGAAGTTCAGTTTTGGACCTAGTGTGTTGAATTTTCTCTCAGACTTCCCAGTGGATATGTCGAATAAGTAATTGGATAAAAGTTTTAGGTTAGGGGAAGAGGTGAAATGAAGATATAAATTTGGGAGTTAGCATTATAAGATAATATTTAAAGCCACAAGACCAGGTGAGATTGCAAAGGAATTGAGTGCAGATGATAATGAGAAGAGGACCGAAGACTGAACCTGGGACTCTCCAGACTGCAAGGTCTCCCTGCTATCACATTCATGTATCGGGTAACTGTGGCAGTGTCTGGTGCAGAGGTGGCAAACAGTGTCCAGACATCATGATAGCAGCTCCACAATAAACGTACTGGAGCAGGACTTGACCATAGTTCTGGCTTCCTAGTTTCCCTATTTTTTTCTGTTTTTCTTTCCCTAGTTTTCCAGACTTCCCACCTGTATCCTTCTAATTAATTCCTTCTATGTCTGAGTAAGCCAGACTCTTACTTGCTGCTTATAACCAAGAACTATAAGCAAAGCTAAATAATACAGACAAGTTTATGTGGTTAGTAAATGATGAAGCCAGACTGGAATAAATTGTGTCTGTCATCAAAGGAAAGACTTGCTTTGAACCACTAGATATGTACTTATCATGTCACACCTAGGTCCCTTTGATTGCAAAGGCTAAACTTTAGGATAAATTTCTGCAAATAAATGTTTATTATTGCAATACGTTTCTTATGACAGGCCATTGCCACTCTTTTTAAAGTTTAGAGACATGATTAAATGAATTGAAATATAATATCATTAAAATTCTAGGCATATCTGTATGTCTTGAATAATTTTATAGATAGGGTTATTATCTGCAAAATAACATGAGACAAAAGAAATTTATGTAAAATATCTGCTTTGCTGCTTTTTACATTCTTACAGTAATGTAAGAATTTGTAATTTAATAAGATTTTATCTCAGGCTTCTTTTTGTTATTCTGATAATCTAATTATCGACTCTATTACAGGGTGGCAGAATAATAAAAGGAAGAAAGAAAATCCTAGTTGATTGTTTAAATAATTGAAAGGTGGCTTAAAAAGTTAGTTATTATTTTTCTTTTCTGTATAAAACATCTTTAGTTCTCATAAAATGTCCTATTATAAAATCTTAAAAGAGAAAATGATATTCCAGTACCTCTATTATTTCCTTTGATTATTAAAAAATGTTATTAAAAATAAATAAATTTTCAGACATACTATGCCAAGGTGACATTACTTTTGGACACCTTTCTTCTAAATTCACATGAAACAAGTAGAGACATCTCAGGCACCTCATTTTAGATTCACAAACAGCAGAAATAGTTCATTCATAACACATGACACATTAACAACTTTGATCTTCTTAGGCTGAATAGAAGATTCTGTAACACAGGTGTGTTTTCTTGATGCTGTACCCTTTCTATTGTGGTTACTTTTCCTTGCACTTATATCAGTAATTGAGATACAATTCCAGTGTTAGAGATCCTAGAATAATAAGTGGGCCTTTGGGTTTATTGAGAGGAGGAGGAGAAAAAGAAGAGAAGAAGAAGAAGAAGAGGAGGAGGAGGAGGAGGAGGAGGAGGAGGAAGAGGAAGAGGAAGAGGAAGAAGAAGAAGAGGAGAAAGAGGAGGAAGAGGAAGAGGAAGATGAAGAAGAGGAAGAGGAAGAAGAAGAAGAGGAGAAGGAGGAGGAGGAGAAGGAGGAGGAGGGGGAGGGGAGAAGGAGAAACAGAAGGAGGAGGAGGGAGAGGGAGAGGAGGAGGAGGAGAGGGGAGAAGAGAGGAGAGGGGAAGGAGAGGAGAAAAGAGAAAAATGATATGGAAGAGAGAAGAAGGAAGAGAAGGGGAAGGAGGGGAAGAGGAGGAGGAGGAGAAGAATGGGAGGAGAGTGAGGCGGGGAAGAGGAGAAGGAGAAAAGAAGGGAGAGGAGGGGGAGGAGGGGACGAGAAGGAGAGAAGTAGAGGAGAAGAAGGAGGATAGGGAGGAGAAAGAGAGGAGGAGAAGAGGAAGATAGTGAAGAGGGGAAATGGAAGAGGAGAGGGTGGAGGAGAAGAAGCAACATCCAATCTAGGAACCACTTTTCCCTCTTGTGGTTAAATATTGCTCTAGGAAATTGATTTTGTTATAGTGTAGACTTCGTTATCCACATGAGATACATTCCAAGACACAGTAGATGCCTGAAACCATAGATAGTACAGAACCCTATATATACTATATGTTTTCCTATACATATATGCCTGTGACAATGTTTAATTTATGAATTAGGCACAGTAAGAGATTAGCTACAAAAACTAATAATTTATAATTTATAATTATGTGGTCTCTCTCAAAATATCTTATTCTACTCTACTCACCCTTCTTTTGATGATATGAGATGATACAATGTCTATATGATATGATGAAGTGAATGAAGTAGGCATGGTGATATGGCATTAGTCTAGTATTGACCTTCTGATTGAACACAATCAATGCAATACCATGACAGTTGATCTGATAATCAAGACAGCTAAGTAAAAAAAGGGTGGATATCATATATAGTGTATACAGGCTGGACAAAAGGATGATTCACATTCCAGGCAGACCAGAGCAGGGCAGCATGGGATCTTATCACACTACATAGAACAGTGTGCAATTTAAAAGCTATGAATTGTTTATTTCTGAAATTTTCCATTTTGCATTTTCAGATCATAGTTGACCACACGTAACTAAAACCACGAAAAGTGAAACCATGGATAAGGGGGATTACTGTAGTTAAAAGCCTATCTACCAGGTCAGAGACCTTTAATCAATACAGCAGTTTTGCTTTCTTCAAATTTCCAATAAAGAGAAAAATATGATTTAATTGATATCGTACATTTAAATTTAAGTCTTTCCAATCCAATATTCAAAACAAGATCTCAATTTTTTCTTATCTGGAAATGAAACAGTTGTCACAGGATCAATTTTCCTTGATGCACAAAACTTTCTTATGCAAAGCTTAACTGGAGGAAGTATTGGAAGAGACTTAAAGGCCACAAAAAATATATCTGTGTGATGCTAACACACTCAATATTTCTAATCTTTCACAAACACACTAACCATTTCTTTAAATGAATAAAACTCTTTAATGTCATTTAAATACTTAATTGAGACATGAAGCTTAGAAGCGCGGTGGCAGGGCCTATTTAGGAAACAGAGATGGCTACTCAGGAGCCTATAACTTATAGGGGATACAGACAAGTAAGCAAGTATTTTTATAAGGCAGAATAAAATAATAAAGGTTTGTATAAATTACTTAAGAGGAAGAAGCAAATTTATCTCACAAGAGCATTATGGAAGTCTGCAGGAGAATGAGAGCCTTTATCCTAAGTCTTGACATGAGTGGAGAAATTAGAATGCTGTGTTTTTATTTATATATTCATTCATTCATTCATTCATTCACATATTTGTTCATTTGACAAATATTTACTCAGTACCTACTATGGGTCAGGCACTATTATATTCACTGAGAGGTGAGGTGAAAACCAAGATGAAGCATTGCTCACAGGGTTTACATTCTAGTGAGAGGAAACCAAAAATAAACAGATATGACTTCAGACATTGATCTGAGCTCTCTAGAAAGTAAAGCAGGGCAAGTGGATAAAGAGTGAATTGTGCAGGCTCAGATGACATCTCAGAGAAAGTAAGGTTTGGGAAGAGGAAGGGGGTTGTAAAGACCTCTACATGGATGGAGAAGCTGGGTTTTATTTCAAGTAAAATAGAAAACACATGATGGTTTTAAGAATTATGGAATGAAATGAATTGATTCATTTAAAAAGTTACTCAGGCTGCTGTAGTAAATTGACTATAGGAAGATAAGGAAAAAAATAAGAGGATCAGAAAGGAAGACAGGAAGGTGTCAGTATAGTCCAGCTGCAGATTCTGAGGTTGGTAGCAGACTAATAAGGGTAGGAGAGATGAGGGTCAGATCATGGATGTGTTTTGCAGAGAAAGCAAACACTCAGAACTTGCTCAGGACTTTGAAGTGGAGAGTAGGAGGTTAAGAGGGCACTAAGCTGGCTCCTAAAATTATGGAGCTGAGCAAATGGAAGGTGTCTTTAAAATAGGGAGATGGAGGGAAATCATATAAGGAATGAGGTCAATCAAGAATTGGCAATGCATTTTAGCTATCTAAGTATCCATTCTAATAATTCTACAACAAATGTTATTTTGTGCTAGATAGATTTTTATCTAAAACTTTAAAACTGGAAATAAAAAGCAAGTATGTTAAGATGAGAAGATAATCCCCCAAATGGGAGTGGTATGACTTGAAAATTGTAAATAAGATCATATGACTGATAAAAAATGTAGAAAAGGATGTGTAGGTTGATGGAAGCTGGGAAGATTGGTCATAAATAAATGTTGGAACACCTTCAGCATTGCTCTCTGTTTTGAATACAGTCAAGAGTCATCAGATGTTTTGGGGTTAGAATAGTGGCACCCAAGCAGCACCAGTTTTAGGACAGTAACCGTAATGAAAATGTAAACAGATGGGTTGGAGAAGGGATCTATTTGAGCCAGAAAGTTCTGTGGTGGCTCAAGGAAGATGAAATTAAATATGCAAAGATGAGCCAAAGTCTTTTGGATGGAAAGGAAGATTTGGGAGATTTCACTCCTCAGTATACGCCCAACAGAAATGTCTATGTTTCCACCAAAAATGTACATTCATAAGAGCCCAAGCCAGAAATCTAATCAAATGTCAGTCAACATTTAAAAAAATAGAATTGAAAAATAAATTGTGTTGTGTTAAACAATGGAACACTATATAACAATAAAATGAATAAACTGCTGCATGTATCAAGGATTTAAACAGAAAATTAAATCTAATGTTGAGTGAAAAAAGCCAGATGTGGAAGAGTACATGCTATACGATTCCACTTTGGTAAAATTCAAAAGCAAGAAAAACCAATCTATGGAGTCAGAAGTCAGGGGAGTGGTGGCACTTGGGAGAGGGATTATAGCTAGGGGAGGAGACATGGTGTTTCCTGGGGGTGGCTATTAACATTTTGTTTCTTGATCTGGGAGCTCATTAACCAGGCATGTTTATTAACATACTTGTATTCAACACCATGTGTCAGAGATTCTGAACTGCCTCAGGGATAAATGAGTTCAGCAAAATGATTTTCTGTATCCCAAGAATATTTATCCTCTGTCTCCTATCCATCGTTAAGCACTAAGAACTCAGGTCTTCCAGCCTGAGCTGAGAAAACTGCAGTAGCCAGAGAAAACTATTAGGCAGAGAGTTACAGATAATTGTAGTAATAGGCTATGAGCCTGCATAGAAAAGTGCTTATCCAGAGCTAAATGATAGTATATAAAGAGGAATTAAAGTTTCTAAAGTGTCCTTAGCATTTATAACCCAGATGTGAGTCTATGTAATCAAATAAAGATGGCCACAAATTCTGAGCTACTCCTCTCATTAAGAGATCAAGTCTCATCCCCCTCTCTTTGAATCTGGGCTTTCCTGAGTAAGTGGCTTGACCAATAATAGAATGTGCTGAAATTGATGTTCTGGGATTTATGAGCTAAGCTTCCATGTGTAAATGCTTTCAGCCACTCATGCTATTGGAGTCTTCACTCCAGAAGCTCTGAACCATCATAGAAGAAATCTGACTGCCCTAAGACCATTTCAGGATATGCCATGTTTCTTTTTTCATTCCAAAGTCTCAGTGGATCTCAGCCTTCCAGCCACCCCAGCCAAGAAGCCATATGCATGAGTGAAACTACCTTAGCCCCTCCAGACTGGCCCTACAGCTAGATGAATACCAGAAAGTGACTTTAGTCAATGCCACATGAAACAGAACAATTACCCAGACAAATATTTTCTAAAGTTCTGACCTAAAAAATCATAAATTATGTTAGTTGTTTTAAGCCATTAATATTATGATTGTTTATTGCATAGAAATAAATCTCTAGAACCATCTAAACCACAATTCTTCTGGGATGTTGGTATGCAGATTGTGAGGCTGCATAGAACTATTGCATTCATTTAGAGTTAATTGACTTCAGAAAGCTTCCTTTTCAACCCCAATTTCATTCTTTATTATTTGAGAATAAAGAGAGATTGTAGCTCATTGTTTCTTGCTTTTGAAAATGACGAACACCAGCCCCAACTATGTCATCAAGATCCCATTTTGGAGAGTAATATATAATACTTTTTTCTTTATCATTAAACTTTGGTTTGGGTTTTTATTACAGACTGGCCTCTGTGGAGTCAGTTTTGTTTCCTTTCTGTGACTCATTTAATAAAGAAGTAGAAAGGAATACACAGAAATATTTGCCTGTCTCACAATCACTTATTTACCTATTTCTTTTTGACTTATGACTCACGTAACTTTACATACAAATATAATTGAACTTTCTATTAGTCATCATTTGATATGCTTGAATATAAGGGAAAGTCTCTTCACTCCTCAACCCACTCAAAGGAGTTAAAAATCTCTTTTTATTTTTGCATATTTTAGGTAATTTTCAATTTGTAGACAAAAGCACATCCTTGGGAGTTAAGAAAGTTTTCCGTTCATTTTCCATTTCTCTTATTACACCTGAAGTAAAAGGAATATAAATAACAACAAAAAAATTAAGAGGGCTCTTACACAGATTCATCTCCACCTTAGAACCACAAGGAGAGGTATTATTATACCCACGTGACAGCCCTGAGTTTCAAGAAGGTTTAATCATTCACCTCAGCTAGTAAGTGACAAGACCAGGTACTGATCTCAGATCTCTCTGACTCTTATGTTCAAATTTTTCTCACTACACTAGTATGTCTCTCAAACGCTGAAGAAAGATTGAGCATCAGGGTTCAAGGGACTTTTTTAAAACTAACCTGTTGGAGAATGGAATCTCCACACTGATTTTTGGATAAATTCCTTCTCTCTCATCTAAGTGGCTGAAAAAGAGACAACTGTGCTATTCTTGCCACACTGGTAGCATTTATTGTATCATATTGTAAATTTTGGCCTGCTTCCATGTACCTCATACTCTTGTAACATCTTATCAATTTATTGTTATATTGATTATTTTTTACCAGTACATGTTACAGAAGAAGTGGTCTTTGAATGTTTGTGAATGAATATATGAATCTATTAATAATCCATTGTGTCTAGGGCAGTGGTTAGTGGAAAGACATAGCTCATGAATCAGCATTCTGGAAAAGGGTATATAGTTGACACCTCTCCTAGTACAAGGACACTCCAAACATATGACACTTCAGTCCAAGAAATACTGAATCCATTTTTACTTCAACTCAATGGTTACTTTTGAAACCCAGAACAACCATCCACATACTCTATAAGATCAATCTTACCTTGCTTTTTGGCCTTTATTTCTGTTGGTTTGGCCTATCGTTCTGATTTACCCTTACTGGCCTTCCAATTTGGAAGTTGAGAAAACAGGAGTTCCTCCTATCCCCAGGAGGCCCTGTACTACTTTTTTGAGTTCATACCTTCATTCTACCATCTAAAGCTGCACACAAAGAGATAAAATATTTTTTTCTCAACATTTGTAGAAGGAACAATTGTAATAGGTGTCCAAGAAATATAAACTTCTTCTACCCTTCCTAAACATAAAAAATGCTTAAAAAATTACTTGACTTGTCTACCTATGTAGAGAGCAACCAAAGAAAGTCAAGAACATGTCTACACTTTTAGCTACTACAAGAATGATTGCTGGAGCAGAATCCTTTCAAATCTCAGGGGCTCTGTAGAAGACAATGTCTCTGGGTTACACTTACTCAAGAAGACATCAAGCCCAATATGCTTATAGAGTTTTTGGCAGACAGGAAATGATCCCCTCCCTCTAGAAACTCATGGGCTCAAATATTTATCAATACACAAGGCAAGGTATATGGAGCACTGGCAATAAATGGAACTTCTGGACTTTCTTCTGTTACTCTCTACATAGAAAGAAAGAAAGGCAAGTAATTTCCTGAAATTTATGACTAATAAATAGCAGAGCTGGGATTTGAGCCCTGATCTGTTTGATTACCATACCAAAATTGCCTCACTATTGTGTCTTCTGTCTTTGTATTCTGAGTACTTAGCACATATCCCAACATAATGTAGGTATACAATAAAAAAATAGCAAAATAATGACAATAAATCAAGTGTCTTTGCTTTATTATTTAATGCTGTCCTGCTAAGCAAGTTGACAGCAAAACCAAAAAAAAATCTGTAAATGGTGTAAGTGGTACTCCATCAGCTGTTCCTGGTTGTTTCAAAAAAGATCCAAGAGTATATGCAATAAAACTTTAAATACAACCACAAAGTAGAAAAAGAGCACTGGATAATGATTCACAACTCTAGGGTTTTAAGTCAAATTCTAATCTTTGAAGGAAATTCACGATTCCTCTGGGCTTTAAATTCCTTACCTAGATAATTATCACAGTCTCTATGAGTTCTAGAGTTCTATAGATATTAAATAATGCAGTCCTCACTTACCTGAAATTTTTGTGGCAAGCCACTGTGAAGAGAAAGAGCAAACAGATGCAAATATCATATCTGGAATTTTGTTAAAACAGTCATACACACAAAGGGGTGCCTTGTGACCTGTAAATAATTTTCAAATTTCACCATATTAAGGACACTCTAATCCAATTGCATGGACAATGTTACACCCACATGGTATTCAAAATGACACTAGAAGAGTCTAAAAGTCAACCTTTCAAAACGATGGAATTATATTCACCAGGAGAGAGAGTTTGTGGCACTGACATGACACAAAGAGACACAAATATTTTACACGCCATGTTGGGAACCAAGAAAAAGAAGGAGTAAGGTTTTTTTACCACCCCAAAGTTATGATTTTTAAAATATTATATTATGAAAATTATTTTTTAACCTCTAACCTCCATGTAAATATAAGCTAATAATAACAGCAGTAGCAAATATCATTCAATTTGATTAATTAATTGGAAAAGTTCATTAATTTGAGCACTCTCCATTTAAATGTTCTATTTAATCAAGGTCTTTTTTATTTACTTAAATGGCTTTTTTGGCTTTATTGAAATATAATAGATAGTTGGTCATATTTACATTGTACAATTCAATAAGTTTTTTTTTCAATTATAATTGGCATACAATATTAGTTTCAGTTGTACAGCATAGTGATTAGAGATCTATATAACTCACAAAGTGATCTCCCCACTAAATCTAGTGTTCCTCTTCCCTCTTACATATTTATTACATTAACTATTTTCCTGATGTTGCACTTTATATACCCATGTCTATTTTGTAACTACCCATTTGTACTTTTTAATCCCATTACCTTTTTTCGCCATCCTTCTCAACCCCCTCCCATCTAGTAGTCCTCAAAATATTCTCTGTATTTATGTTTATTTCTGGTTTTGTTGTTATTGTTATTTATTTTGTTCTTCAGATTACATATGTACATGAAATCATGCAATGTTTGTCTTTCTCTAATCTGACTTATTTCATTCAATGCAATACCCTCTAGGTCCATCAAGACAATATCTTTTTCTATTCCCTTCCTGTTAGACTGTGTGTATCTTTTAATCTGAAGTGAGTCTCTTGTAGGCAACATATGTAGGGGTAGTGTTTTATTATTCATTCAACCACTCTATCTTTTGGTTTGAGCACTTAATTCTTTTCCATTTGAGGTACTTGTTGATAGGAATGTAGTTATTACCATTCTTAATTCATGTTTTTGATACATATTTTTCCTTCTTTAAGAAGTCCCTCCAACATTTCCTGTAATACTGGCTTGGTGGTGTTTTTGTCTGAAAAGCTCTTTATGTGTCCTTTGACTCTAAATGATAGCTTTGCTGGATAAAGTGTTCTTTATCCAGGTTGTAGATCCAAGATTTTTATCACTTTGAACATTTTGTGCCAAACCTTTCTGTCCTGCATAGTTTTTTTGTTTTTTGATAAATCAGCTGCCAGTCTTGTGGGTCCTCCCTTGTAGGTAACTGATTTTCTCTTGCTACTTTTAAGATTCTCTCTTTCTATTTAAACTTTGGCATCCTAATTATAATGTGTCTTGGTGTGGGCCTCTTTGGGTTCCTGGTTTTCGGGCCTCTCTGAGCTTCCTGGGGTTATTTGTCTATTTCTTTCACCAGGTTAGGAAGGTTTTCCATCATTATTCCTTCAAATAGCCCTTCAACTTCTTGTTTTCCTTCAGGAACTCCTATGACACAGATATTTTTACCTTAAAAGAGTCCCATAGGTTTCTTAAATTATTGCTATAGTCTTGGCTTATTCTAGCTTGCTATTCTGATTGAGTGCCTTTGGCTTCCCCATCCTCTATGTTGGTGGTTCGATCCTCTTCTTTATCCACTCTATTTATTCCCTCTAGTATACTTCTCATCTCAGATAATATAATATTCATTTTAGACTGGTTCCCTTTTATAATTTCCATTTCCATTTTTATGTTTTTTTAATCTCTTTGTTGAAGTTATCACTGAATTTACCCACACTTCCCATAAGTTCATTGAGCATCTTTATGACCAGTATTTTGAACTCTGCATCTGTTAGATTGCTTGACTCTTTTATTTCTGGATCTCTGTTCTATTCTCTCATATGGTTTCTTCTTTGTCTTCCCATTTTGGCTGCCTTTCTGTATCAGTTTCTATGTACTAACAAAGCTCCTAAGTCATCCAATCTTATTAGTATGGCTTTGTGTAGTAGGTGTCCAGTGGCACAGTCCTGAGAGGGGTTCAACTGCAGGCCAAATTTAGCCCCAGGCTATGTCCCTTTGGGTCCACCTGTTAAGATTCAGCAAGCAATCCCATAGATGCTGTGCTAATAGTCCCCTCAAGAAACCACACCAAAAACTGAGGCCAGCTGCCACCAGTGTGAGTCTTGGCTCTGCTCAGCAAAGAGCACATGACTTGCCGAGGACACACCTGAATGTGCCTTGGGTGGGGCCGCGAGTTGGAGGAGGTGAAGTTTCAGCCACTCAGGACCCAGCAGCATCACGTCTTTTCTCCCTCCTACCTTCCACCTTTGAAGTTTAATTAATTATTTCTCTCCCTAGTTGTAGTCCTTCCATTTATCTAGATCTCTGGTGGCTTTACTTGCTATTTACTCTGTGTTTCTGTCACAACTTTGTTTTGGTTGCAAGAGGGATGAACAAAGCCTCTATCATCTACATCATTTTTTTTTCTCTGTTGCCTCTACACACAGCAATATCATTTGATGTTCTTGGGTGAATGGCTATTTCTTTTGGGATCCAACCAATTTCTGGTGCTTCTGAGAGCATGAGGCAACTTCTTCTTAAATGGCTTTTTTAAATGATAGGCACTAATGGTGCAGTGTTTTAATTCTAGTTTCCAAAAAGCCAATTGGCAGAAAGTATATGCCTCAAACATAACAGGCTAATGGCATTGTATTCCTATATAAAGGACACTAACCAACAACTACACAGAGTCCTATCTTTAGTCATCCTTTAGAATCAAATGATACCTGTGTCTTTATTAAAATGAAAACAGAAACTTTTTATATCATATATATATAATAATATGAATATAAAATGATCCAAAAGTTTAATAAAAGAAGGATAAGGAAAATAAGGTACATCATCCCTTATGATATTATGTTGCAGAATCATTACAAATAACCATTATAAATGGGAAAAAGTATTTATGACAGAAAGTTAACTGAAATAACAATACAAAACCATCAACCGTTGGATTATTTTACAAATACCTTTGAAAATACATATGCAGCAGATATAATATCAGCATATATAATATACATAAGGAGCAGAAGAGAGCACCATATAAAAATAATTGATGCTGTAGAGTAATATCATATTTCTTTGTTTAGGTGCCTGTCTATTATAATGCTGTCTATGCAATACATTGTATATAGAGGAGAAAAATAGAAAACAAACCATCTTCAAAGACTTAGGTACACCAACAGAATGAAACCTGGGTCAGAATTCTGGTTTAGGACAACTGGTGAATATAGCTAAAATTATTGTGGGTTTTAAAGCCTCACCACCCTGTGCAGTTGGAAAGCCCAATATCAAAACTAGACACAAGATGCCAATATAATATTCTGTAATTAACAAAAAAGTGTCCCTCTCTTTCTTGCCTAAAGATAACAAAAATAGCAAGGAACACTATGATGCAAAAAAATACCACTTATTTGTTGAACTTCAATTTTTTTCTTATGAAGTTTTCCCAGAATAAGAATGGGGTTATTTAAGGAGAGATGCCCTTTCTGCTGGCTACATTCTGCACAGCAGCAACTGTCAACCTCCTTATTATTTTTGATAGATTACTCAGAATAAGCAGAGAATTGCTGAATAAAGGAACTGCAGGTATGGAGCTAGCCCTTCAGGTCCCTTCTGCCTAACAAATTGTCCTAAGAGGAAAAAAAATAGGAAGAATGTAGAAAAAAATATACTCAGCATTTTGTCTTTTATTTATGGAGCTTTATGAGCTGATGTTTCTATTTACAGAGTTCTTTTCATTTTATAATGTGACTTGGGTGACCCATGAAATGATTAAAATCTCTTGTACAGGTCCCTAGCTCATGTCTGCCCCACTAGGAAGTATTGCTTTGATACTCTACAAATAGTTTTTCTCATTTCTATAGAAAGGTGTTTGCTCCAGCCAGAGTAGCTGAACTAAAATTCATGCTTTGTTCTAATGGCTTCCCCATGTACAAGCCCTGTTGCGGCATCTTTTCTTTCCTTTATAAGCCTGTCTGGGTAGAAAGATCACTGCCACTTAAAATATTTTTAGGTTAAAAAATAAAAAAGAATAGACTGAATCTTGTTAGAAAAATCTGGATTATCCTTTATTTGTCAATTATTTTATTTACTTCGTAGAAAGAGACATTAGCAATCTGCCATTAAGAAGCTGCTAACTTGGCTTGACTACAGGAATGATGACATGGGGCTACCAGGAGGAGGCAGGTCTGTTTGGGTGGGGGCTGACAGTTACTATGCAACCAGCCCAGCTCCTACACAAAACAGTACCTTTTTCACTTTGCTCGCATAGGACAAAATACATATTGAGGATATTTTAAATTGAACACTGGTTAAAAATATCTTAGCACTCTCTTTACTTTAAGGAGCCATGATTGTCAGAGTACTTATAATTGGCTTTGAAAAATATAGCCCACATGAGAAGAATTCAAGGTTATAGAACCTTAGGACTGAGCTAGGAATTAGAGGTCCATCTTCTCCCATTGACAACTAAGTGGACGGCTCCCCTCCTATGGAATTTCTGTCAATTAACCTTCATACCTCTGCCCATTACCTCTGGTGATGGGTGGTTCATTGCTTTATAACTTGCCCTACCTTGAAACAGTTCTGATTGTTAATAAGTCATTTTCTTTTTTCTACATTATTTTTATGACACAAGAAATGCAAACTTGTGGATAAATATTAGAAACTATAGATAAATAAAAAGAAAGAAAAACACATTATTATTTTAAACTCAGTCTTATCAAACATTTTTATTGCATATATATGCAAGTTTTCCTTTTTATTAAAATGATATGCCATAAAGACTGCTCTGGAAACTGTTTTTTAAAATATCTAATATATTAGGAATATATAGTTATGTCATCATTTTAAGAAAGTTTTCACATTACAGGTTTAAATCTCATTAGTCTATGATATCTTCTGGACCAATATAGAATTATCTTACTCTTTCCTTTCCAAGTCTTGGTGCAAAATCTTAGGATTCTTATTTAAAATTCTGGTAGAAGACCCTAAGCAAATAGTTAACCAGTTAGATGATTGGAGGTGTGTGTGTGTGTGTGTGTGTGTGTGTGTGTGTGTGTGTGTGTGTGTTTTAAGAATTAACCCAACATTCCAAAGGACAAGGCTACATCTTTCTACACCTAGTTAAAAAACTAAATGGTACAGAAATTATCAAACCTTTTTTTTATTCAATAATAAAAAAAAGTTTCCTGTTTATTTCTGACCAAAAAGTAGTTTTCCTCTTCAGCAGAGGTGATAATACTAACTTCACAGGACAAGGTAATGCTCAGATAAGCTCTTTAAATGGAAGCCCTTCATGCAGTGGGCCCATGGGTTTATGAGGAGGAAGATAGCCTCCCAAACATTTACACCCTCTGTGTTTCGATCAATTCAACAGAATGTCTTAAACATCTCAGAAACTCCAAAGATGATAAAGTGTAACCTGCACTTCTTGACATAATGAAATAGGTGCTTGTTTAAAGATATGGAAGATATAAAAAAGAGAAATTCTCAAAAGAGAGTAATTTTCAACAGGAATAGAGCACATTCCAATTTTGCAACCCAAATGTTCTGAGACAGCAAACAGAAAGCATTCTTCAGACAAGATACAAGAAATACAGTCAGTGCCCACAGTGTACATGTGTGCTAGAGCCATCCCTGTGTTTTGAACATCACAGTATCCCAGCCCTGTGTTTTGAACATCACAGTATCCCAGCCATTCTGTTTGCACTGGGTAAGAAGTGGTTATTCTGTTCAATGATCTGTAATTAGGCAAGGGCTCCAAAAGTGCTTTAGACTTATGTTTGAGTTTAATCCCCATCTCCAGGGCTCCCCAGTCCCGCCCTGACTCACTTTGTACTTCTCTAAAATGGGAATTCACCAGTGATGAGGGGTGCCCAATGTTAATCTTCAGAATGGTAAAACAGACATGGAATCACCACGGGTGAGGCTCGGAAAGAATTTATCTTGGAGGCACATACACCTTTAACAAGGGTCAAAAAAAAAAATCTACAGTATATCCACAGTTTATATCCCTGAGGCCACAGTAATCAGCCTTCCAGACATTCATGCTGACACTCTCTTCCCTCCTTAGGTTCTGCTCTCCCTGGAGAGCATGTGGGCTAAAGTTAAGGTCTCTGTTTGAATCCAAAGTACCTTATTCTCATGCTAAAGATGAGGAGGCCATGTTCTCTCTCTCTCTGAGATGATTCAGTTGATTTTATAAAATGAAACCAAATTCTATTTTAAACAGAGTATATTCAAAATTAAAAGGCTTCTCTCTTTATTTATAATATAAAATACTTTCATAATGAATCAGATCCTTCACACTTATTTCCTATAAGGAAGAAGTCCTATTGTATGTGGGAATACACAGGTTAGGCAGTAAAAAGAATATTAGGAAGCAGGAGCTGGAGGACACAACATAATTTTCCCTGGAGTCTTTTCTAACACTCTAAATAACTGGATATAGTAATCTTTTAATGAGGTCTTGACTCAGAGGTAGATTGACAGATATCACATTTCTGAAACATCTGTAGTTCCTTCCTTTCATTCTAATGGGGAATGGCCAGGTCATACAAGTGCAAGTGCACTGTTAATATCTGTTATGAGTGCTGGGAGTGTTGAACAAACTCTCCTTATTTCTTATCCAGATGATTCTCAAAAGCTACCAAACTATTCTTTCTGCTTCTAATCACCAACCCTACTACTACCAATTTTAGATAATTATTCCTTTTGTTACCACAGTAAATTTCTTGAAAGGAAATGCTAATTTTTATCAGTATGCTGTTCATAAACTTTTAGTGACGCCTTTGGCCAAATGAATTAAATGCAAATTGCTGAGCTCTGTGTTTAAGTCTCTGCTCTCTTTCACTGTGTGTATGTGTGTATAGATATAGGTATATATTTGAGATTTGACATCTTGCTTGTGCACACACACACACACACACACACACACACACACACACTTAGACATGCACTATATAACCAAGATGTCATGCAATGAAATCTTAATGTTAACACTACATACAAAAAATATTTTCAAGGTATCGGAAGTTCTGTGCAAAAAAATTGCAATGTACCAGATATGAATCCTAGACACAAGTGGCTTGGAGTCTACTGTACTTGATGAATTAGGCTGCCATAATCAGAGGGGAAAATTGATTCACCTCAGCTTCTTAGCTTTTAATTGTCTGCATCTCAAATTCTATTTATTTAAAATTGACCCCGATCTCCCTAACCCACTGTAATAGTCCATTGCTCTGCTAGGAGCCAGAAAGACGAACAGCAATGGCTTGTGCTGGCTCCTTTGGTGAGTCAGAGTTGAGGGGTAGAATGTCTACTGGATAAAGCCCACTTCTGTGTCCACAGCTCCAAAATTACATATACAATTTTCTTAGAAGAAGGATGCTCTCTTTTGAATTTGAAATCATAGAAACTGACTTTTTAAATTATTTTAATTACAAAAAAATTGATTTGCCATTTTAAATTTGTATTTGTTTAGGTTCTCCTGCATGTCATTCTTTCTTCATATTCTCTCTCTGTGTCTTGTTCTACTTCTATCCTCCAGATGTATCTGTCTGCGGCAAATGTATTTATTTAGAAGCATGTGTTCACAGACAGCCTGCATGAAGCATCACACAAAGTAGATGGAGAACAAAGGGGTAACCGATATCGATTTTCTCCCCCAAGTGTCTCTTGTCTGAATTCTGTTTCACATGGTATTGGCTAGGAGGGCAGAGGCTTCCTGAGCAAAGAATTCTGAAATTAAGTTAAAGATATTTTTTCTTTCTATTTTATAGATTTTAGCCAAATCATAAATTCACCAAATCAGTGAATGCTAGTCATATAATAAATATTTCTACTATAAAGTTATAAAAATAAAAAATAAAATAAAATAAATAAAATAAAAGACAAACCCACTTCCTGGATTGAGATGGATGGAAAGGTAAGGAGAATGTTGTAATATAATCAGTGAGGCAATAATCTCGACCCAAAACTCAACAGCTAAAATCAAATATATTTTGTGGAAGAAAGTGGATGAGAATTGTTTAATCCCAGGACAGAAGCACAACAGCTCAAAGTATCCACAGCCAGCACAAACATTTTACTGTCAGTCTTGTTCTCTAAGAGTGAAAGCTACATTTTCACAGTCTGCCCACTCACACCCATAAAACTGGCTGAGGTGAACCCCTTGGCTGCGAGTTTCATGGATCTAACAAGTTAATTCTTTCCTCTGCCATCTTCCCTCTTCCTACCAGAATCAACCTCACGGAAGAAGGAGACTATCATCTACTGAGCCCCTGTACACTGTGCCAGGCACTGGCTTAGGGTCCATCTTACAATAACTGGGAAATAGGTAGTATTGAACTCCTGTAACTTAATCCACTGCCCAGAGGGTAAGTGGCAGGTGAGAATTTGAATGCACATTTTAGGTTAGGTTTCCCCTAAGGTGTTCTCTGAGGCAAGCACTTGGGAACAGGTAGTTTTATTTGAAAGGTAATTCAAGGAGGGAGAGGAGAGGAGAAGAGAGGAGAGGAGAGGAGGGGAGGGGAGGGGAAGGGAGGGGACGAGAGGGGAGGAGAGAAGAGGAGAGGAGAGAAGAGGAGAGGAGAGGAGAGGAGAGGAGGAGAATGAGACAGGGAAAGTGGAAATGGCTGTTAAAGTGAGAGCTAGTGAGTGAGTTACCGATGTGAACAGCAGGGCCTCAAGATGAGAATCTTTGCAGAGCCACAGAGACCTTGCCAAGAACAGGGAAGCTGGAGAATATCTCCATGGATCTCTGGGTAGATAGATGGCTGCCACCAAAGTATGACTTCTCCTGTGTGTAGTGAAGCAAACTCTGGTGGTGCAGGTGAGCGTCTCCAGGCTTAGGAAAATGTCAGCATGCTGGAGGTTAACTAGAGCAGCTGCTGGCAAACTGAGGTGGAACCAGGAGGTATGGGACAGAATATCCAAGTCATCTGCCACACCCACTCTGTGTCTCTAATCCTCCTCCTATGTTTCTTCCCCACCTCTTTTGCTTCATGATCACACAGGAGCAGCTATTCTATTTCACCCTGGCTGCATCAAACTCTCCTTCCAAGAAAGTTACTTACCAATGCAAACCACCAAAATGTCAAAATGTCAAATTCTGTAAAAGGGAATGTCTCTCAGACAGGCATCCCATACCAGCAACATTAGCAACACCTAGGAACTTGCTAGAAATGTAGATTCTCAGGCCCTGCTCAAATTAGAAGCTTTAGTAGTAGAATACTGTAATCTGGGTTTAACAAGCTTTCCAGGTGATTCTGATGCATGCTTAAGTTTGAGAAGTACTAATATCGGTCTCAGGTTTCCAATATGACTTACCCTCAAAGATACCTTAGAAACTTCTGTAGATTTAATCTTTTTAATAAAAAGAAAAAAGAAAGAAAAGAGATAGAGAAAGAAAGAGAGGAAGGAGAGAGATTGAGAGAGAGAGAGAGAGAGAGAGAGAGAGAGAGAGAGAGAGAGAGAGAGAGAGAAAGATCCATTTATTCATTTCACCACTAAAGAAAAATATTCATTTAACAGCAGTTCTCAAACTTTTGGGTATCAGGGACCAGTACTCCTATGAGAATCTAATGCCTGGTGATCTGAGGTGGAGCTGAGGCGGTGATGCTAACACTGGGGAGGAGCTTCGCTTGCTCTCCTACCACTTACCTCCTGCTGTGAGACTGTTCCTAACAGGCCACTGACTGGTACCAGTCAACAGCCTGGAATTTGGGGACCCCTGGTTTAACATATCCTAGAAGAAATTTTCTTAACCTGGGAGACCATAGGCCTACCCTGCCACTAGAGGTTTCTGGAGAGAGTTGAGAGGATTTATGAGCATATATGGGGAAAATTAGATTTTTATTTTTATTAAATTATATTGCAATTTAACATTTTGTTCAATCATGAATGTAGGTTGACAAAGCAGAGTAGTATTGACAGTACTTGTGACTTTGCCTCCAATAAAATCACAGCCATGTGCAGACTATATTAGGGTTGTTGCAAATGTCTCAATATGACTTCTGCTCATCACTATTTTAATCTTGTTGTTTGACGTGTTAATAAAGAGGCTAAAAGAAAACCATTTTTTTACTCATAATACTTCTGACATTAAATGTGTAGGTTTTCTTCACACCAACAACACATCCTCCAATTGTCCAAACATCAGCTGAGTGTCCTACGATTTAATTCAATTCTGACATAACTATGCATACTCCTCACATGTTAAGGGGTCAGCCTCACAAGACTGCCCCCACCTCAGATGCTTGTTGCAGCCCCAGATTGCCACCTGTACTTTTCACCCACAACCTCCTCCCATAAATTCAAGGAAACACTTACATTTACCAGTTTATTAAAAAAGACATGATAAAGGATACAGATGCATAGCCAAAAGAAGCAGCACATTGGAAGAGGTCTAGAAGGGTCCTAAGCTCAGGAACTTCTCTCCCCGTGGAATTGTGGGGCACCATGCTCCCCACATGTGGGTATGTTTGCCAACCCAGAAACTCTCTGAACCCTAGTTTAGAAATTTTTTATGAAGGCTTCATCACATGGGCATAATTTATTATTAACTCAATCACCAGTCTCTCCTCCTGGAGGATGGAGAATGGGGCTGAATGTCCCAAGCTTCTAGTCACTGTTTGGTCTTTCTAGTGACCAGCCCCCATCCTGGAACCATGCAGAAGCCTATCAAAAGTGCATTTCTTAGAACAAATAGTGGTCCCATCTCCTAGGAAATGCCAAGGGATTCCGGAGTTCTATGTTCAGGAACTGGGTTCAAAAACCAAATATCAGAACAAAAGATGCTCCTAGGACCCCATCACTCAGGAAATTACATGGGTTTTAGAAGCTCTGTGCCAGGAACTGGGACCAGAGACCAAATATCTGTTTCTTATTATGTCACAGAAGCAAATGTATAAGAAGGGAGAGAAGAGAGTGAGCAGAAAAGAAGAGAGAAATGGCAGCCCAGAGCCAAATTGCACCAAGTTGTCTCTTTAAGAGTCATAGATGGAGGAAATAAGGAGGAGGAAGAAAATTCAGCTTGAAGCAAGGAAATGCTGAACATGGACACATATATCTCAAGTCAACAATTGTACATCAAATGCCTACACTGTTCTAGGCAGGATGCTAAGCACTAGGGAAAAAATGGTAAAATGTGGTGTTTTTCTCAAATAACTACTTTAAGTTCATCCAATCATAACAAAATGCCCTTATTAAGTAAATATCAATCACTATTCACATGGACATACTACCAATGATTATTAAATTAAAGATGGGGTCCCAGGACTCAAACAGCATATAATATAGTCAGTCACACAGTGTGTGGAACTGTTTAAAATTACAGGAGGTATGATAATCCAGGGCAATGTACAACTAGTTTCTAATGAGTGTCCTGACAAGAGTGTTACCAGACCCCAAGGGGAAGGAAGGGGTCCCTGAGTGCTGAAGAGTACTGGACAGCATCCTGGGGAGGTGTGACTGGAGCATTCCCAACCTAGGAAACTCAAAGGTCAAAGGGAGCAAGATCTCAAGGTTGGAAAAGAGTGATTAGATTAGACTCATGTGTCTAAAACAGAAGATATGTGTAAGGGCATGGAATTGCTTAGAAGAGCTTACAAGTTTAATCTAGAGTCAAGTTTTATAAGATTCTAAATGCCAGGCTAAGTCTAAAATTTGATCAGCCACCAAGATGATTTTGGAATGTGTAAGTAATGAGTGATTATTTTCATACCAGGATGCCATCAATACAGAATTGAAAGCAGATAAAGGTGTTCTCAATCCCCATGCTTGGTAAATACTTAATGTATTTAAAAAAAAAAAAGTGCTACCAGCTATAGTGATCATCAAGTTTTATTTTCTTTATTCTTTCCTCTCTCCCACCCCCACATGATGTTATTATCTGAAAGAAGAAAAGAAAAGGAAGGAAAGGAAGGAAGAAAGAAAAGAAAGGAAGGACAGGAAGGTAGAAAAGAAGGAGAGAAAGGACGGAAGAGAAGGAAGGAAAGGAAAAAAGAAAGAAAACAAAAAATAAAAAGGAAAAAAGGAAGAAAGAAAACAAAAAATAGGAAGGAAAGAAAGGAAGGAAGGAAGGAAGGAAGGAAGGAAGGAAGGAAGGAAGGAAGGAAGGAAGGAAGGAAGGAAGGAAGGAAGGAAGGAAGGAAGGAAGGAAGGGAGGGAGGGAGGGAGGGAGGGAGGGAGGGAGGGAGGAAAGAAAGAAGGAAGGAAGAAACAGACTTTGGAATGTCCAGTTAAATGTCCGTCCATCTAGTTAGATATAGTGCAATTCCTCTGGCAGTCCTAAGCCAAGGATGCCCTCTAGAGGTTAAATGAGATATGTTCCCTTAAGAATCTTTTAAAACTGTTGACCATGTGTGCTGCACAGAGGAATCAGCTGGGGAGCTTCCAAAACTCCTGCTGCTGGGCTCCGCCCTGGCCTGGGCATCAGAATTTTTTAAATAGTTCCCGCATTTATAATTCTTGAAATCATGTAACATTAGCCTTTCAACTTCATTGTTTTTTCTCAAAGTTGTTTTGTACGTCTTAAGTCTTTTGCATTTTCATATGAATTTTGAAATCAGCTTATGCCTGCTGGGATTTGGGTGGTATTGCACTGAATCTGTACCTTCATTTGGGAAAAATTAACATCTTAACAGTGTTCAGCCTTCTGACCCATGAACCTAGTATGTATCTCCTTTTATTTAGGTTTTCTTTAATTTCTCTCAGTAATGCTTTATAATTTACAGTATACAGATATTGGAGGAGCTGCATCTGATGTAGGTGTAAAAGGTTAAAACCATTGTGGAAAATTTTGGCAGTTTTTAAAAAGTTAAACATAAATCTGTTCTATGACCCAGCATTCTATAAATACCATAATTGCTAGGTATTTATTCCAGGATAAATGTCATACAAAAACTTGCATAAGAATGTTCTAGCACCTTCATCCCTAAGTGTTCTGATTGTCCAGTTACTTCCTTTTCACTTTTCCTCTCATCACTGTCACTTCTCAAATAAGCTACTCTCATGAAAAATTTTGACTTGAGGTCTGCTTATGAGAGAACCCAATTTAATAGAAATTGCAAGCTTAAATAATCATAAGTAGAAAAACTCAATACATCCCAGGGTAAATAGTGAGACATTAAGTGTTTGTGTGTTTGCTCAAGCTGAGGGACAGAAGAAAAAGGCAAAGGTAGCCTAAAGAAGGAAAAGCACTCATGGCTCCTGGAAAAAAAAAGGGAGAGATCAGAGAAGAGACAAGAACAAAGGGAGGATGAGGAAGAAAAAAAAAAAAAAGCAAGGGACCAGGTGAGGGGAGAGAATGGTAATGCTCACCCTTCCATTGCCAAGCCATTTCTATCAATGTCCTCCTCTGAACTCCTGTTAAATGTTCCATAAGTGCACAGTGCTTGCCAGTGCTTTGAGTGGGTGGGCTCCTGGTAAAATGTGAAGAAGGTGTTAAGTTGTATATATCATGGGATAAAACAGAAGTTGAAAATATGGGAAGCCAGGACCTAGAGGCAGAGAAGACTCCATAAAATTAAGCCTCTAGAAATTCTTAGTCTTTTAGGTTGGGTCTTGGATGGCAACCAGCTATGGCATTGATGGTCAAGCTAATTGACCATGGATCAGCTTACATGGATCACTGGAAGGCAGAGTAGAAGTTGTTGACAAAAGAATGTCCAGCCTATAGAAAAATTTTGCAGGAGTTTGTCTGAGCCAAAATTTTTAGAACATGCCCAGAAACAAGATCTGAACAAATTAAGAAAATGCTCCAGAAAATGGCAGTTTTCAGGTCTCTCTTATGCATTTAAAAACAAAGGGGAGAAATTACGGAAGATACATGAAATCATTTGGTGGTTGATTAAGCAGGCCGAAGAAAGCAAAGCAGGAAAACCTCTAGAATTCAATAAAAAAGCAAAATGGAGAAAAAAGTACTTTTTTTATGTTAGTGGGTACAGGATATTTAACATTTAACATTTATAGCACATAGAGGTCATATGCAGGAAACAAGATAACAATGAGGGGTTCTGTAGTCTCTTGCTCTCGTGGTCTTTTGCTCTGGTGCTGGCAGTTGTGCCTTTGAGGGATCTGTGACATTTTGAAGGTACGTTATCCTAGATGCCTATGAAGAATGGACAGGGCTCATGTAAGGTAAAGACTGGCCTTTGCTAAGGAAGATACTGGGAAGTGACTTCCAGCCATGACCTCCCCAGTTAGGAATTTGTGATCAGCCCTTCCTGTGTGGTTACTTATAGTCACTGAGCATGTCAGGCCTGCCATGTGGCCCCTGAGCTTGTTGGGTTCATTACATAGCCCCTTTTTTATTTAAAAAGAGACTGTGATAAATGATCTATTCCAGGAAATTAAAGTCTTTTCTCCCTAATAAGCGAGGTCTACATGAGGTTCTTCAGATGAACAAAGAGCCACTGCCTTTCTTCATATGGCAGTGGGTACCAGGAGAATATGAGTCATCTAGAGCAAGGCTGGGGGTGGTAAATCAGCACAAGGTCCACGGATTTCCTCAAGGAAGTGAAGAAATGAAAATTGGGGGGAAAAATATAGTGAGACCCAGGTCAGCACACCAGGAGGGATTCAGATGTAGAACAGGAAAAAAAAAAAGTAAAGTCCGGAAGTGGCTCTGCTCCAGCACTGACACTCAGTACAGTAATATCTTTACCTTTCATGTAAGTGAGAAGGGATGAATTATCGCTAAGTGCATTGACATCAATACACGGAGGGAAATCGACATCTTAAAGCATCACTCATGGGACTGGCTAATTAGAAATGGAGACCTTACAGAGTTAAGCCTACAATGACCACAGCAAGAAATAGTGCCCACAGATGATGGGTACTATGCCTTTCGAATGACATAGTTTCTCAGAACAGACTTCCCAAGGAACAAACTGCATGAATATATAATGTATCACATAATTTTTTATGATATTGGGAAATTGTCATTTCTATGTATAGCATTGCTACAGGATTGTGAACTATTATACAGAGAACTACTTCTGTGAATTTTATGGGAGAAATTGAGTTTGTGGACAATGGGAGATGTATGGTGGACAAGGAATTAAGGCCCAGTCTCACAGTAACTTGAAGGTTACAGTAAGTAATTATTCTCTTCATGTAAAAAATGACCAGAGCAGTGGAAAAGTCTGATCTCATTTAGCAGTTTGGAATCCTGGATGCTCTCCAGCATAGATGCAGACCAGCCAGCACTCACTGGTGTAGGCAATGCCACTAAATCATCTCTTCAGCTTTCAGACTATCCTCTCTTTGGTTTTTCTTCTTTTCCTCCTTAGATATGATCACAAGTTCTTCCAGGGTTTTATTAAAACTTGGAGATGATATTCCTTTCTCTATTGTCTCCTTCCTCGCCATCAACTCATGTATAAAATTCTAGACTCATTAAATTTTTGGTGCAAGTCACTTTAAGTGCTGCAGAAACTGAAGTCTCAAATTTAAGCCACAACAGGGGAACATGCAACGTGCACTAGTGATGGCATCTGCTGGTGAAGTGTGGTATTGAATGGTACACTCTAAAATGAGTTCTCAAGTTTTTTTGTTCAAAGGACCCCTTTATACTCTTAAAACTTGTTGAGGACCCTGGCACAGAAGATCAGAAAAATAATGGTGTAGATGATAGAGCCTCTGTTCATCCCTCTGGTGACCAAATTAAAGTTATGACAGAAACAAGGAGCAAACAGCAAAGAAATTCACCTGGGATCTAGATGAACAAGGCATAAAATTAGGGAGAGAACTAAGAAATCACCCTGCAACAGCAGAAAGTAGAATGAGCGACGTGCGAGGCTGCCCAGTCCTAAGCTGCTGACTGGAACAGAGGCCATAGCAGCAGGAGCCAGCAACTGCAGATGCCTCTTAAAGGGGCCGTGTCTGTGTGCAGGGTTTTGTGGTGACGCACCTGCTCACTCTGAGCACCAGCACTGGTTGGCTGTGCAGGGGGCACCAGAAACTTATAGGGAGACACTGAGTTGTCGAAGTGAGGGCCGAGGGGAGACTTGCTCTGTCCAGAGTGCCTGCGGTATCCATTGTTCCTCTGTTGAGCCCTCCCCACTCCCAGTGTGTGAACCCAACGCCACCATAGCTGAGACAGTATCAAACTGCATAACAGAGGTCACTCTACCCAGAGGATTTCCTGAAACTCCACCTCCCACAACTCGTAGCCATACCCAAGCCATATCTAGGTGTGTCCTTGCTTATCCAGGTGTCCCTTGCTGAGAAGCACCAAGACTCACATTGGAGGCAGCTGGCCTCAGTTTCTAGTGTGGCCTTTTGAGGCAACTATAAGCACAGCATCTGTGTATTGCTTGCTAAATCTTAACAGGTCACCTCAGAGAGGCAAAGACTAGTACTAAATTTGGCCTGCAGCTGAACCCCTCTGGACACCTACTTCACAAATCCACACTAATAAGACCAGGAGATTTAAGAGCTTTACTTAGTACATAGAAACAGACACAGAAAGGCAGCCAAAATAGGAAGACAAAGAAGCAGAAACCACATGAGAGAACAGAACAGAGATGCAGAAATAATGGAGTCAAGTAATCTAATACATGCAGAGTTCAAAACACTGGTCATAAAGGTGCTCAATGAATTATGAGAAATGTAGATGAATTCAGTGAGAACTTCAACAAAGAGATAAAGAAACATAAAAATGGAAATGGAAATTATTTAAAAAAACAGTCTGAAATGAAGAACACATTATCTGAGATGAGAAGTATATTAAATGGAATAAACAGAGTGAATAAAGAAGAAGATCAAATGACCTATATAAAGGATGGGAAAGCCAAGGACATGCAATCAGAATGGCAAGAAAAAAAGAAGCCAGGACTATAATAATAATTTAAGGAGCCTATGGGACACTATTAATAGTAAAAATATCCATGTCATAAGGATACCAGAAAAAGAACAAGAGGCTGAAGAGCTATTTGAAGAAATAATAATGGAAAACTTCCCTAATCTGATGAAGGAAATAGACATACAACCCCAGGAAATGCAGAGAGTCCCAAAACCCAGGAACCCAAAGAGGCACACCAATACACATAATAATTAAAATGCTGAAGGTTAAAGACAAAGAGAGAATCTTAAAAGCAGCGAGAGAAAAGCAGATAGTTACCTATAAGGGAGCACCCATAATACTGGCAGCTGATTTCTCAAAAGAAACTATGTAGGACAGAAAGGCTTGGCACAAAATGTTCAATGTGATGAAACCCCAGGATCTACAACCAAGAATAATTTATCCAGCAAAGCTATCATTTAGAGTTGAAGGACAAATAAAGAGCTTCCCAGACAAAAACAAGTGAAAGGAATTTATCAGCACCAAGCCACTATTATAGGAAATGTTGAAGGGACTTCTTTAAGAAAGAAAAATATGTATCAAAAACATGAATAAAGAATGATAATAACTATATCCCTATCAACAGGTACCTCAAAAGGAAAAGAATTAAGTGCTCCAACCAAAAGATAGAGTGGCTGGATGGATAAGAATATAAGACTCCTTACATATGTTGCCTACAAGAGACTCACTTCAGATTAAAAGATACACACAGACTGAAAGAAAGGAGATGGAAAAAGATATTGCTTTGATGGACCTAGAGGATATTGCGCTGAATGAAATGGGTTGGATAAAGAAAGACAAATATCGCATGATTTCACATACATGTGGAATCTAAAGAACAAAATCAACAACAGCAACAAAAATGTAAATAAGCTTGTAGATACAGAAAATATTTTGAGGGATACTAGATGGGATGGGGGAACAAAAAAAGACAAAGGGATCAAGAGGTACAAATGGATAGTTGCAAAATAGACATAGAAATGTAGAGTATAGCATGGGGAAGATGCTTAATAATGTTGTAATATATATGTAAGGGAGAAGAGGACTACTTGATTTAGTGAGGTAATCACTCTGAGTTATGTGGATCTCTGATCACTATGCTATACAACTGAACTGGTATATTATTGTATGCCTACTATAATTGAAAAAAACCTCATTGAATTGTACAATGCAAATACAGACAACTATTATAATTAAATAAAGACAGAAAAAGATAGTCATGGGTATGTAAAAGTATAGCATAAAAGATATAGTCAATAATATAATAATTATGTATAATGTCAGATCGGTACTAGATTTATTTGATCATTTCTTAAGTTAGATAATGTCTAATCAGTAAGTTGTACACCTGAAACTAATATAATTTTGTATGCCAATCATAATTGAAAAGTAAAAAATGTAAAACAGTTAAAAAATTATTGAAGACCCCAAAGAACTTTTGTGCAAGTGGACCATATCAATCACTATTTATAATATTATAAATTAAAACAAAAATGTTATTATTTATTTATGTATTAAAATGCCAATAATTACATATTAACCTAAATATGTTTATGAAAAGAAACATTGTTTTACAAACAAAAAAATAGTGAAAATAATTTTAACTTTTCACATATCTAATATGGAGCTTAATAAAAGACATCTTGATTCCCATGTTCACTTGTACATTCAGCCTATTTCAGTACATTGTTTTGATTGAAGTACATGAAGAAAATCCAGCTTCACACAGATATATACCTTTTTCAAATAAATGTGGATATTCTTTTTTTGGTGCTACGTCAAAACTTGATGAGCAATTGTTTCCTGAAGTTTAGTTGCTCTGTGAAATCTTTAAACATATCAATTAACTTTTCTTTCTCTGTTGCATTAAAATCTGTTGCTCACTATCACATTTTGGATTGTTATCCATGCATGATTTTGTAACATATTCTTTTGTTCATTTAGAAAATACTGGCTGCTGAGTTATGTAGATCTTTTAAGTTTTAACACATTATATTACATTACACAACAGAAGAAAATGTATTTAGTAATTGCACCACCAATTTTGTCAACTTGAAAACAGTTCTTAAGTTGAGAAAATTTTAAAGTCCTGAAATTTTAATTTTTGCTTCAAAGCTCAAATTTTATCATTGGCAATAATTAGCAAGTTACTTTCTTTGAAATGACAGATTCATATTCTGTATTTTGAAAAAATGTCTGCTAATACCCAAATCTGAGTAACAGACTGAAAGAAAGGAGATGAAAATCTTATCCATTGTTATTTAAAGTAAAAATGATGTCTCATGAAAAAGTGACTAGTTCCGTTCACAACTCAAAGTCACCAGGGAACAAGTTCTAGACTGGGCTTCAGGGATAATTGGTTGTCGGAACATTGTAGAACTAACCTACTGGGGGAACTACTTCCTCAGAGACCTCTCTTGGAGTTCTCCTAAAATCAAGAAACTGCTAAGAAACTGGAGAAAGTATACTAAAGAGATACCGCAGAATCTGCTGGCTTGCCAACAGTGTGCGCAGAAAGATGGCCTCTGCCACACTCCTACAATCCAAATATCAGTGAGTCAATCTAATTAAAAGAATCTAATTTTCAAACATGCATTCCAACAGCAAAGAAGCCTGAAAAAAAATGTAGTGTTTTGCTTTCTAACCTATCAAAAGGAAGGTGAAAAGAAGATTGAATGAGACAATTTGTTATTCTAGATATAGTCAACAGAAGTGATAACAAATAACAAGTAATTTACTGCTTTTTCTCCAAATGATGGAAAATCCTCTTAAACTTTATATTGAGAGATTTCTCTTTTCGCTTTGCAAAACTGATTTTGAACCAAATATGCCAAGTATACACTGCAAACTCAAACAGAATGGCACAGGATATGAGTTGGGTGGAGAGGTCATACTCAAAGAACCTGCCTTTTTGGGGCATCTCTGAGATGTCACAATACAGATATCATAGAATGTTCTAAACTCTCTGTTAAAATCCCTTCCTTCTAGCCTAATTAACAATGTTTCTTTTAAGCTGATAGTTCTCATAACTTGATATTATGTTTAAAATATAAGTTAAAATGTGTAGCATCCTGAGCTGTATTGCCAGAGATTTTAAATTAATATGTCTAAAAATCTAATTTTTTTAATCTCTTAAAAGAATTTTTTGTCTTTCTTTTCTTTATTCATTCATTCATTAAAAATTTACCTCAGGAGACTCTGATGCAGCTGGCCTACTGATCACAGTGTCAGAAACACTATTTTAAGGCAGAACAGATCCTACCAATTCAGACCTGCCTAGGAGACAATTTCTTCCAGAGAAAGGAAGTTGGCTCCCACTTTGTGATCTGTTAGCTCTCCCCTGGATAGAGGGACATGGTAGTGCTGAGAAAATGTGATATCTTCCCTAGCTTTTAAGCTAGGGGAAGTCATTTCCCATCCAAATCTAGCTAAAATTCATCTACTATTTTTCTAGTTTATTTTAAAAGTATTACTTCTTTTCTTTGTTTTGTTTCTTTCTGAATGGATTTTATTGAACATATAATGTGAAGCAAGGTCTAACTTCCCCCCCTAAGCTATTTCATCACTGATTTGTAATGTTTCCTTTATTAACTATTTTAAGTATATTTTATATTTTGGGGTCACTCTCAGGACTATTATTTTGTTTTATTGAGCTGTTTGTTAGGTTTTGACCAGTGCAACACTACTTTAATTTGTGTAGCTATTCAACTTAATTTTATATTAGGAGAAATATGTTTTTATCTTTGTTGTTTCTCTTTTAAAAACTTTTTGTTTTCACCAATTACTTTTTTTCTAGATGAACTTGAGGAATATAAATTTATATTATTTCCTTTTTTCTATTTATTCTTTTAAATTGGGCCAAACAGACTTCTCAGACCTTTATTTTATTCTTTTTACATTTTAATAATCGTTCTTTCCTTCCTCAATACCTAGAATTATCTACTTATGACAATATGTTGTATTTCCTCTATAAGAACTAACTTTTTTTCATGCCTCTCAACCCCTCTAAATTTTTCTATCTCCTCAGCCTTGAAATAAGGGCAATAAAAACAAACCTTGAGCCTTAGAGTTTTAAAAAAAATCAGATTTTGAAAACTGTATTTATTGCTTCCTTATCCTCTAAAATAAAAAAGTGATCTATTTTGCCTTAAGTACAACAGATCATAAAATTATCTTTATAGCACCATTTAGATCATGCCTTGCTCCTCCTCAGATTAATACTGCTTAAATATTCAAACATAGTTCTGTATTCACTAACCACAAATCACCAGACTTTTCCCATCGCACTGCAACCCATAAATCACCCATACGCTAAGAAAATTGCAAGAAGACAAACTGAAAGGTGCCCAGATTGAGCTGGGCCATCAACATTGTCTGTTCATACATCTAAGTAATATCGAGGTGGAAGATGCCCACTTCTGCTCTGTTTATAGCATGCAAAGCCACTACTACCACCACCACCCTAGATAGTCATACACATTTGGGTTCAGGCTTATCAATGAAACCAAAGTGGGCCATTAGAATAGTTTCTTTTGTAAGAATTTGGAACTGGGATTCAGAGATGCCATAAATCCTTAATGATGACTTAATCACAGGATTTATAAATTCTGAAGCTGTGACATTTTTATTATTAACCATGAATCCTGAGAGTCAGAGAAGAAAAAATGTCTGCAAAGAAATAATAATGAAGCAGACAGGCTGAGAATAGAGATGAGAGGGAGGGAGGAAGAACTGGAGGAAGTGTAAATTTGTTGCCTTATTCCTGATATGCTTCCACTTCCTGGCCCTGTTACACCTGCCTGCGCTTTCTGAAAGCCATCTATTAAATTACACTTTTCACTTATCCTTTGTCCCTCTAAGAAAACATGAACAATGCAAATAAAAACTCCCAAATTCAAATATGTTCATTTATCATACTCTACTAATAAACACACATAAAAAATAGGCTTATTCATTTTTTAATAATATAGATTTTGGCATAAAATATAATGAGAATCATTAAAATCAAAACATGATTTTGAATTCCCAACAAACAAATTGTTTTAAGAGTCATCTCCAACAGCAAACAAAATTTGCCTATATTTAGAATTATACTGTGAATTGTTATATCTTTATGTTTAAAGTTTTAGTTTAGGTGCTTTTTTGTTTGTTTCCAAACTAACACATAAATATGGCTGAAAATTGAAGTAGTAGAGAAAGTTAAACTGAAAACCAGCAACCTCCTGACCCAGATCTTTCCACTCCTCATCCCACTTGAAGAATCAATAACCTTTAATCATTTATTTAGTCCAGCAGTGGTTTAAGTCCACTTTTTAAAATAAAATGATTATGTCACTGTCTTGATTCACCATCTTTTGTTAAGATTTGACTCACTTGTATCTCTACCTCCTTTACGCTCTCTTTGCAGTTTTTTATATTTACCTAATTATAACTATGTAACTATTTTTAGGCTTTGATTACTACATACCTTTCCTCACTCAAGGAGTTTGAGATGATTTTTGAGAGTGCCATGCACTTGCCTCCTGTCCTGTTCATACTCCCACACATTTGTGCTTTGCCAAAAGACTAGATCCTTTCAATCACAATTGCTAGACTCCTTTACCTGCCCTGCGGCTTCCACTTAAATTCTGGTAGGGAGAAATACTGACAAGTTATTAGAAAGCAGTTAGAGGGGATCGATTCTCTCCTAAATTTTAGTTTCAGGCTGAGTCTCAAGCAAGAACAGTGACATCAATTTTAATGATCACAATAGCAATGGAACAGTAGTGGTGGCAGCAGTGGGCGCTGCAACAAGCTAGGGTTCCTAGGCTGTGATCTCTAGTAGCAAGGAACTTAGCAACAATATGTTGCATTATAGATGATTTTCTTAAAACTCTTTTCCAGTTTACTAATTTTTTCTTTGAATATTTTTAATACACTCGTTAACTCTTTTGCTGTTTTTTTATTGTAATTATTGCCTTGTTAATAAATAGACTAGATATTTTTCCTAATCCAAAGGTATAGCTCTTCAAAAGTCCTGGCTGTGTACAAGAATAAATTCCAAGTTTCCAAGGAGGAGACAAAGATCAGGGATCATTTATGAGTCTCTCATAGCCATTAAAATACACATTGCTTGATTACCCTAAGGCCAGTGAAGCTTTAGTTTCTACTCAGCACCTGGTTTTCAGTTTCCCTATTTGTTTTGTTCTCCAGATGTTTTTTCTAAACTTTCTTGGGAAATTGTAAACACATTTTAAGAGCTATCAGATATATTTTTTTCTAGCATTTCTAAGTATTTGATCATAAAATGTTCCAATTTTCCTCTAACTATATTTTCAGAGAACTTAGAAAACATCAATTAAGATTCTATCATTTTTGGTTAAGATTTAATTTTTAGGTTCTAACTTTATTAGAGCAGGAAACTAAATAAATATACTCTTTTCTTACAACATGCAAATGTGAGCTGAGATTCTTGCCCTTGTTTACTTTGAAGCTAAAAAAAATTGAATTATCTTAATACTTTCTTTTAAACTAAGCTACTGCAATCTAACTTCTTTTAAAGAATGAAATTTTTATTTAGTGTTATGAAATAATCTCCAAGATATATTTATAAAACAATGTTATAATCATTGTATAAAGTATCATTTATGGAAAAAGACATGAGAAGGAAGCAAATCTATATTTTTGCTCTTATAGCTATATATCGATATCAAAACAAAATATAACAAGGGAAAAATTTTTCTATACACCTAAAAATTTCTTTTAAAAAATTTATTAATAATTTTAAGAGTACTGTACAGTGTTATTAACTATATGCACATTGTTTAGCAAATCTCTAGAAATTTTTCATTTTGCATGATTCAAATCCAATACCCATCAAACATCAGCTCTCCATTTCCCCCCAGCACTCTTAGCCCCACTGTTCTATTTTGTCTTTATACTTTTGACTACCTTAGTTACCTCATATAAGTGGAATGATATAGTATTTGTCTTTTAGTGTCTGCCCTGTTTCACTTGGCATAATGTCTCTAAGGTTTATCTATTTGTTGCATATGTCAGAATTTCTTTTTTTTAAGGCGGAATGGTATTTCTTTGTATGTATATACAACATTTTCTTTATCTACTCACCCATCAATGGATATTTAGATTGTTTCTATCTCTTGGCTATTATGAATAATGTTGATATAAACATGGGAATGCAGATATCTCTTTAAGATCCTGTTTTTATTTCTTTTGGATATATACCCAAAAGTGAGATTGTTGGATCATATGGTAGTTCTCTTTTTAATTTTTTGAGAGAACACCATGTTTTCCACAGTGGCTGCAGCAATTTACATTTCCAGCAACTGAGCACTAGGGTTCTCTATTCTCCATGTTTTCACCAACACTTGTTATCTCTTGTCTTTTTGATGATAGCCATTCTAACAGATGTGAAGTGATATCTCATTACAATTTTGATTTGCATTTCCAAATTACCAGTGATATCAAGTATATTTGCATGTACCTGTTGGACATTTGTATGTTTTTTTTAAATGCCTATTCAGTTCCTCTACCAATTTTTAAATTAAAATGTTTGAGTTTTTACTGTTGAATTGTATGATTGCTTTACATATTTTGGATGTTAACTTTTTTTCAGATAAAATACTTGCAAATATTTTCTCCCATTCCGTAGGTTGCCTATTCATTTTCTTGATTGTTTCTTTTTCTGTGCAGAAGCCTCTTAGTTGTACATACTCTCACTTACCAATTTTTGCTTTTATGCCTTGCTTTCAAAGTCATATTCAAAAACATGTTTCCAAGGCCTAAATTAAGAAGCTTTTCCCCCTATGTCTTCTAGAAGTTTTATGGTTTAATGTCTTATGTTTGTCTTTAATCCACTTTGAGTTCCTTTGAGTGAGTTGTATAAGATAAGCATCCAATTTCATTCTTCTGCATACAGTTACCCAGTTTTCCCAACTGGGTAACTATTTATTGAATAGAATAGCTTTCCCCCATTGAATTTTATTGGCTTTCTTGTCAAATGTTAGTTGACCATACATGCAATAATTTATTTCTAGGCTCTCAACTCCATTTCATTTGTCAATGGGTCTATTTTTTTATGCCAAGACCATACTATTTTGATTACTATAGCTTTGTAATATAGTTTGAAATCAGAAAATGGAATTACACTGAATCTCTAGATGGCTTTAGATAGCATGAACATTTTAGCAAATATTAACTCTTCCATTCTATGGACACAGAATAGTTCTTCATTTGTTTCTTCAATTTTTTTTATCAAAGAATTATAGTTTTCAGTGTATATATCTTTCACCTTCTTGGTTAAATTTATTCCTAAGTATTTTACTATTTTGATGTTATTGTGAATGTGATTCTTATCCCTATTTCTTTTTCAGATAGTTCATTTTTAGTGTGCAGAAATGCAACTGATTTTTGTATGTAGATTTGGTATCCTACAACTTTACTGAATTTGTTGATTAGTTCTAGCAGGGGTTTTGTTGTTGTTGTTGGGGGCGGGGGGTGGTTTTTAAAAAACATTTTCCAATGATTTTATTCAACTTATAATTTAATGAAAAATCAGCAAAATGTTATTTGGTCCAAAAAACACTTAAGAATTTAGGTATATTTAAGCAACTTACAAGTGTTAGGATTAAAATGCTGGGGTAAATAAAAACTAGTTCTAACAGTTTTTTGGTGAAGTCTTTAGGAGTTTCTATATTACAATCATATCATTTTCAAACAAAGACAATTTTACCTTTTCCTTTCCTCTTCAGATAGCTTTTATTTCTTTTTCTTTCCTGATGCTCTAGCTAGGACTCCCAGTACCATGTTGAATAGGAGTGGTGAGAGTAGGCACTCTTCTCTTGTTTCCAATCTGAAAGGAAAAGCTTTCAAACTTTCACCATTCAGTATAATAGCTGTGAACTTGTCATATATCATGTTGAGTTATGTCCTTTCAATACCCAATTTCTTAAGTGTTTTTTTTTACCACAAAAGGATGTTGCATTTAGTTGAAATTTTGTTCTGTATCTACTGAGATTATCATATGATTTTTATATTTCATTCTAATAATGTGATGTATCACAGTTATTGATTTGGTATGTTGAACCATCCTTGCATCCCAGTAATAAATCCTGCTTGATCATGGTGTATGACCTTTTTAATGAGCTGTTGAATTTAGTTTGCTAATATTATGTGGAAAATTTTTGTATCTATGTTCATTAGAAGTATTATTCTGTAGTTTTCTTTTCTTATAGCATCCTTATCTGGCTTTGGTATAAGGATAATGCTGGCCTCATAAAATGAGTTTGGGAATATTCCCTCTTCCTCAATTTTTCAGAGTTTGATAAGAACTGGAGTTAATTCTTTAAATGTTTAGTAGAATTCACCAGTGAAATTATTGGGTCCTGAGCTTTTCTTTGTTTGGAGGTTTTTTTTAATTGCTAATTCAATCTCTTTGCTCATTATTGGTGTGTTCCAATTTTCTATTTTTTTCATGATTTAGCCTTGGTAGGTTGTTCGTTTCTAGAAATTTATTCATTTCCTGAGGTTACCCAGTTGGTATAATATTCTCTTGTGATCCTTTGTATTTCTATGGTATAAGTTAAAATGTCTCCTCTTTCATTTTTTATTTCATTTGAATCTTTTCTCTTATTGTCTTAGTCTAGCTAAAGGTGTGTCAACTTGGCGATCTTTTCAAACACCAGATCTTAGTTTTGTTGATCTTTTCTAATTTCTAAATTCATTTATTTTTGCTCCAATCTTTGTTACTTTCTTCTTTCTGCTAATTTCAGGCTTACTTTTTCTAATTTTTCTAGTTCCTTGAGATCTAAAGTTAGGTTGTTTGAGATCTTTCTTTTTCTTAATGAAGACATTTATCACTATAAATTTTCATTTTAGAACCACTTTTGTATCATCCCATAGGTTTTGGTATGTTGTGTTTCCATTATCATTAGTTTTAAGATTTTTAAATTTCCTTTTTGATTTCTTCTTTGACCTGATGGTTGTTCATAGTGTGTTTTTTAATTTCCACATAGCTGTGAGTTTCTCATCTTTCCTCCTATGATTTATATCATTGTGGCAGAAAAGGATACTTGGTATGATTTCAATATTCTTTAAAAAGCTAAGACTTGTTTGGTAACCTGTCAAATGACCTATCTTAGAGAATATTCCATGTATACTTAAGAAAAATGTGTATTCTGCTGCCATTGGATGAAATGTTCCATGTAAGTTTGTTAGGTCCAATTGAATAAAGTATAGTTTAATTTAATTATTTTCATGTCGATTTTCTTCCTGGGTGATCTACTCATTGTTGAAAGTAGGGTATTAAAGTTCCCTCTTATTATGTTGTTGTTTTCTATTTCCTTCTTTAAGTCTGTTAGTATTTGCTTTATATATTTAGGTGCTTCCATGTTGGGTGCATAAATATTTATAAATTTTTTATCCTCTTTTTGGAGTGATTCTTTTATCATTATATAATGAACTTTTTGTCTTATTACAGTTTTTACCTAAAGTCTGTTGTGACTAATATATGTTTAGCTACCCCAACTTTCTACCATTTTCTTGATATCACCAAGCTAACTCATTAGTATTGATTCAGCATTTATGATGTTGACCCATCATAAAGAGAGTCAGTCTTCTCAGAGAAACATTAATCATTATGTATATATTTTTATAAATTAGTTTGATTTATTTTTATTATATTGATAATTTTAAATTGTATTTTAAAATCAAACCAACTTACTAACATTAAAAACAACTCCCATTCATAACTAAAATAGTTATTTTTTCTGTTTCATTTATATGAAGATTTTATGTTCAAGTGAGAAATGATTTCAAATAAAATTGAAGTAAATAAAAGTACAGGTTGAATAAGCAATGGCAAAACTCATATAAATAAAATTTGTCACCTGTATCTAAAAGGATATTTTCTTTTTTTAAGGGCCTTCAAAAGTATGTCTTAGATTTGTGTGTGCATGTGTGTGTGTGTGTGTGTATGTGTGTGTGCGTGTGTAGAAGACAAAGCCATTAGAGCCCATTTTACTTCTTTCCACCTTCTCTTTAACCTCCCAAATTTTATTAGTTCTGGCTGTGCACTCTCAAGATTGATGAAATTTACATTATTTTTGACCCTAATTAAATTTCATTCTTTTTCATACTTTATTCTAAAATTATAAAATTGTAAGTATTTATAATATTACAACTATGTTTTTTTTTCTATCACAGAGCCATGCATTGTACTATCTCTATTTTCTCCTATTTTATAACTATTTTAAGTAAAGGAGAACATAACTTTCAAGGCTTAATGAATTACCTTATTACATTCTTCTTCTTTTTTTTTAAATCATGTCAAATTTTAGCTTTATGCATGTTTGGACCATGACTTTCTTACACAATTTTTTATCTGATTTTCTTATTCTTAATGCTTTTCTGTTTTTAATTGCTCACACATTTATTTAAAAAGTATGTATTGAGTATATACCAAGTGTCAGGCAAGAAATAAATAGTCAAAGATTCCTAACCTCATGGAACTGACATTCTATAAAGAAGAAGACAATAAACAATAAAATAATAAATAAATCCTATCAAATGTTAGTACAGGAAAAAAAGGGAGATAGCTGAAGTAGTGGACAATTTGCAATTTTGAATATGGTTACAGGATAAGCTTCATTTGGAAGGCAACATTTGCACAAAACCTTAAAGATGTAGGAATTAAATGCAATGATATCTGGAATAAATGCATTTAAGTAGGAAGAATAACTGATACAATAGCCCTAAGGTAGGGTGTGTCTTATGCCTTTTGAGGAGTGGTAAGGAAGCCAGTGTGTTTGGAGCTGAGTAAATGAAGGAGAAAGAAGTAAGAGATAGGTAACAGAGGGCTAGATCAAATATAGACTTTTAAGCCACTGTAAGAATTTTGGCTTTTGCTCTAATAAAATGAAGAGCTACTGGAAGGTTCTGAGCAGAGGAATGACATGATATTGCTGAAGCATTGAGACTAGACTATAAGAGAAGACAAGAGGAGAAACATTCCTGTTAGGAGGCCATTAGAGAGAACCAGGTGAGAAACAGTGGTGACTCAGACCAGAATGGAAGTAGTGGAGGTGATGAAAAACATTTCAATTCTGGATATGTTTTAAGGCAGAGCCAATGAGATTTCCTGGAAGATTGGATGTGGAGTGAAAAAGAGAGGACTCGAAGACAACTCCTAGACTTTCAGCCTGAGAGCTTGGAAAGATGATGCCTACAACTGAGATGCAGAAAGCTGGGAGGTGGAGCAGGTTTCAAGTTCAGTATGGGGAACATCAGACTTTCAATTTGGAACATGTTGCATTTGAAATGTCTTATATACTTCCTGAAAAAAGAATGATATTTCATTATAGTATAAATATCAGTGTCTCACTTATTTTGGCTATTGTTTTTAATCAATTTTAGTTGTTTGAAGAAAGTTTTTTTAGAGCCCTCAGCTTTTTCTGTTCCAATTTAGACAAATTTCATTCTGGTCTCTATAACTATCATTATGAGATATATTTTCTTTTGATTTGGGGGATGACTTTCTAATTTATGTATACCACATCCTCCTCTCTCTTGATATTTATCCTCTCTTTGAAGTAAATACCAAGGTAACTTCTTCAGAACAGATACATGGAGTTTCCTAAGACTATACATGTTTGAAAATAAGTTTAACCTGACCTACAATCAATAATTAGTTTAGTTATGAGAAGAAGTCTAGAGCTCTCAGAATCAGTTTTGCAGATCTGGTGACAATCTAGGTTTCATTCCTTTATTGTGACACCTTCTCCAAGATTTTACATTTATCCTACATGTTCTGACTTTGCACAGCAATGTGAGTAAAATTGAGATTTTAATTATTTATTCTGCCCAGTATTCAATGGACCCCTTCAGTTTGAAGAATGTGTCTCTGATCAACTCTGGGACATTTTCTTCCATTTGTTCCTCCTGAATTGGTCCTCTACCTTTCATCTCATATTTTCTTCTCTGTATTCTGAATAATGCTTTTAACTTATTCTTCCAAAATTCTAAATATTTTAAAAATATCTATAACAATATATTTAATTTCCAACAGCAATTTATTATTTTGTTTCATTTTAGTAGCATCTTGTTCCTGCTCCATGAGTGAAATGTCATTTCCAATTTCTCTGCTAACAGAGTTTGTTTTACTATCTCTTCAGGTTTCACAAATACCTCTCTTCTCCTGTTAATAGTTCTTCTGTTCAACTCTATCCTTTCTTTTCATGCCATAGGTTTTCTTTCAGGGTCTATTTAATTTGGGATTTTATTAATATTTTAAAATGAAGGAAAGATGGATGGTAACTCAGTAAATATACATGAGATTTATTATCCACCAAACTCTGGAGTGACAATGATATATAATTATGCTTATGGCTCTCCAAATTCCATAATAGTAATATATTTATTCAGAAGTATGAACACCTGTCCCAGCTCTCCTAGTTCCTTTTAGACTTATTGTTCAAATGGTTTAGAAAGAAACCTCTGGTTATAAGTCCCGAGTGAGGAAAGGTAAACATTGGTAGATATGAACTTTGAATAAATGGGAGAGATAAGAGAATGGAGGTTGACTATTTGTTATACAATTGTTAATTAGTCCTCTTGTTTTTATCTCCACTTCTCACCCTCATATTCTCTGGTACCCACCATCTCTGAATATAGGGCCTCTCTCCAATTAGTTTGGGAAGTATCTTTTCCATATCATGGCTGTGACTTCGTCCACTCAGTTTCTCCTCCGTCTTCTAACCAACATAGAGAAATTTAAATCACTCATCTACTGCTGGCCCCACTCTTGTTCTCTTTTATATTCTTTTAATAGCACTGCAATGGTCATCTCAGAGTGAAGAGAAGGCTCGGTTTTTCACGCTCAAATGGAAACCCTTGAATTTTGAATAGAAAGGATCCTGATGCCCGGCTGTTCCTTCTCCAGCCCCCACTCTGCCCCCAACAGGACTGGGGGAGATGTTCACAGGTGGGTGTACCCCTAGTGAGGGCATCTATATTAAGCTACTGTAACTAAGAGTCTACAAAATATGGTAGCTTAACAAAATAGGAGTTTATTTTTTTACCTATAGCATCCAGATAAGTGGTCCAGAGGTGATATGGCATCTCAGCAATATCAGAAACTCAGGTCATTCTCAAATTTCAGCTTTTAGATGGTGGTCCAAGATGCACGCTCTGGGTATGTTAACCAAAAGGAAAGAAGAAAAGGGTAAATGAGATAAAGAATGGGGGACATGGACTTTGTACTTTAAGAGCAAGACTAAAAAGCTGCACACATCAAAATTACAACTCTTTGTGCCAGATTTAGTCATGTGTCCACAAAAACTTGCAAGGGAGGCTGGGAAGTATGATCGCTCTGTGGTCATGACCCTAATTTGTACAAGTAAAAATTTTACTACTGTGTAAGAAAGGTGAATATATATTGGCCATATCACCATTCCTCCATCCTCCATACTCCACACACCTCTACCACTAAGACTGCCCCTCCACCAGTCTTGACATTACCCACAGTACCCTTCAAAGAGGGAAACCTGTAAAACACTATTTGCCTGACCTTCACCTGCAACAAAAGTAGCTGCCTTACTGTCATAAAGTTGAATAGATTTCAACCCAAGAAGAAGCTACCCTTAAACTAGTCATCTCTTCCTTACTGAACTGGACCAAATATAATAATCATACTCATAAATGTAAATAGGCTTAACTCTCATTAAAAGAGATTTCAGATTAACTACCAACAATAACAACCCCATGATATGTAGAAGAGGCACACTTAAAACGCAAACATTCCAAAATTTCAAAATAAAATGATAGGCAGATATACCAAAGAGTAAATTTTTTAAAAAGATGGTATAATAGTTATATCTGAAGAAAATAGACTTCAGATCCAAAAACTTCTATGAAAGATATTTTATTACACTAGAGGCTAAAAATTATAATGGAATGCATAATAGTCATTAATATGTATACACCAAAACATCCTAACAATTGTCATAAAGTGGAAACTACCAGAGATACAAATAAAAATACACAGAAACTCAGGTTAGTAGTAATGTTTAATACACTTCTCTCAAGTGAACACTGAAAAAGGGAACAAACAAAATTTAGGATATATATAGAAGTTCTAAACCACATCATTAATAAGGTAGATGTGACAGTATATGTTGACCTCTCAACACCATCATAGAGGGTACACCTTTTTTCCAATATCATGAAAGATTCATAAAAATTGACCATGTCTTAGATTACAAAAGAATCTTTAAGATACAGATATAAATAGTGATTTCTGACTACAATGAAATAAAACTAGAAATTAATAAAACCAAAAATAAAAAGACCTTGCACCTGAGAATTTATAAAAGCTAAACAAACTTAACTCAAAGCTGAAATGCTGATAGAAATTGCAAAATTTCTCTAATATAAAGGTAATTTTAAATGACATATCAGAATTTATCAAATATATCTAAAGCAATTACTAGAAAAAACTTTATTAAATATATTTAATAAAAATGAAAAAGGTAAAGTAAAATAACTAAACACCAAACAAAAAGCTAGGAAGGGTAAACTTAAAAAAAAAAGAAAATCATTAGTAATTATATAATTTGTCAAATTAATAATTAAAAACAAAAAAACAACAGAAAGTTTTGAGTAGGAGAGACTGAATTTATGAGTTTTTTTCTCTATTGCTTTAAAAATGTTTTGTTTAGAGAAAATTTGTAAAGACACACAAAAATGGAGAGAATGATAAACTCTCATTCAATTATCAACATCTGGCAGATCTTGTTTCATCTAGACTCCTACCATCTTTCCCCTTCCCAACCTCTCATGAAATTATTTTGAAGCCAATTCCATCTCACAGAATAAATCCAGAATTCTTGCCATTGTCTACAAGACCCTCCATGATCAGGTTCCCACTGTACCACACTTTCTGACTCTGTGCTCTAGCCACACCCAGAATGATGCTCCTCCCCTTGTCTTCACTTTGTCTTCTACCTTCAATGATCTTTCTATAGATATTTGGGTAATTAATTTCAACACTTTTTCAAATAGCACTTTTTCAGATACTGTTTCTATGACCATCCACAGGCAGTATCTACTATTCTCTGTCCTACTTTATTTTTTTCATAAATGCTTACCACTGATTGACTTGCAATCAGATGTTTAATATTTCTTTATTATCTATCTCCTTGCATTAGAATGGAAGCTCTACAAAATAAGTGAACAAACAAAACAGAAACAAACTCATAGATCAGAAAACATTTTGATGGATGGGAGGGGTTTTAGGGCAAATGGGTGAAAAGGGGGAAGAGAGTAAGAAGTACAAATTGCCAGTTTTAAAAGCAGTCATGGGATGTAAAATACAGCATAGGGAATATAGTCAATAATATTGTAATAACTATGTATGGTGTCAAGTGGATACTACACTTGTCCAGATCATCACTTTGTAATTATATAAATGTCTTATCACTATGTTGTACACCTTAAACTAATACAGTATTGTATATCAAGTGTAAGTCAAAAAAATTTTTTTAAAGAATGAAAACTCCATGAGAGGAAGGTCTATATTCTTTGCTGCTGTATTTCTGAAGCCTGAACATATCTGGAACATATTAGGTACTCAGTAAATATGTTATGAATATGTTCAATGACTATTTATATTTGGAAAGATTTTCAAATAAGACTTCACTGTTTAGCTGACTGAAGTGCCTATTATATGAACAACTTAAATCAGACCTTAGTAATAACTGTAGCAAAAACTTTATAAACTATTGAAAAAATGAATTTCCATAGCCTAGTTTCTCAGCAGAAGCATTTCTAGAGAACAAAATAATTTAGGAATCATAGAAATCCATTTCAAGGTAGCATAAAGCGGGGGAGGGAATAAAAATTTTAAATTTTGCTAAAATCTTGTCCAATGTGCTAGAAAACATAAAATAAGATCTTGGTATAATCTTTAACAATTAATGTTTTTAAAAAAATCTTCCATGCCTGAAATAAAATTTGAAATAATAAATAAATGATGTTCTTTTCCTAAACATGTTAGCAAAATATTAGGCAAGTACCTAGGAGCACCAAGAACAGTGTGGCAGAGGGTCTGGTATGTACCTTTAACAGTTAAAGATAGATTGTGGCTGCAAAAGTTTCTCTCTTCCAGAAGGTTCTGTTCTTCTTCATAACTTTTATCTCTGATGCCTCAAATGATGTCTAAATTAATTTTCTTGTTTAAGTTGAATGATGATGATTAAAGCATAACTTCAAAATGTTCTTAAGAAAAAGTGTTTATGTGTTTACTTGTTTAATTAAAAACTGACCTAGGAAAAAAGCCAAAAAAGAATCAGTGATACCAACATGTTCATCAAGGTCATATTAATATGTATTTGGTGAAGGTTAAAAAAAAAGACCGCTCCACCACTGTCTCAGTGCTACCTCCTTCTCTTCTCACCATCTACTATCTCTCTCCAGTTTCTTTTTCATGTTCAGATTGGCCCAGGGAAGAGCAACAAATCTTAAGCACATCTAAATATGCAACTGGGAAAAAAAATTAATAAGGCAACACAGAGGGGGAATGTAATACCATTCACCATACAGGTTGAGAACTACCTACACTAACCATTTTTTTTCCTCCACAAATTCTTCTAGACCAACGCTGTTTAATAGAACTTTATGGAATGCTGGAAATAATTCTATGTTTGTGTTGTACAATGCAATAGCAATAACATCATGTGGCTATTGAGCACTTGCAATGTAGTCAGTGCAACTGAGGAGCTTAAATTTAAAAACTGTATTGAATTTTAATTAATTTATATTTAAGTAGCTCCATTTAAGTGGCTGGGAGCTACCATATTGGACAGCACAGTCTCCAGGTAGGAGTGGGATGATGACCTTCACATAAAGCTGGTTTAGCCACATCTTAAAATGGTTTCATGAAATGTGTCTGATGGCTCTTGCTAAATGATCTTCAGATTTGGGGCTTGTTTTTGTTTTGTTCTTTCAATTCAGAGATAAGAAGAAAACACTCAGTCAACACCTTGATATCTAACAGATAAACTGTCCATTCTTCTTGCATGCTGGTCCCTTTCTTTCCCACCTACTTATGAATTTTTCTCTCACAATTATTTCCTCTTTTATTCTCTTTCTGTGAATTACCATTAGTATATTAAATGCTGCATTATCTTTTATCTTTTAAAATATCTTCTCTTGACCTCATGTTTTCCTCTAGCTAAAGCTCCTTTTTTCCGCAGACCTTATAGTAAAAATTATCCCAAAGAATGGCCTAATTTTCTCCACTTCCTTAGCTTTTATTTGCCCTTGAACCCATGCTAATTAAGCTTTTACTCTAGAATTCCACCAAAGCTTCCATGTTACCAAACCCAATGCTCAATGTTACTAAATGCAATGATCAATTTTCAATTCTCATCATCCTCACAGTAGGTTTTGACACAGCTGATCACATTTTTTTTCTCGAAATATGTTCTTCCTTTGTTTCAGGATCATTACCTTTCATTGAACAAATATTTGCTGATACTTGAGAAAATCATGAAAGACTTTGAAATTAGGGAGAAATTATTCTACAATGTACTTTCAGAGCCTGCTTATGGTTTTTCTGCCTTTCATTGACTTTGACCTAGTTTATAACAATAAGTCATGGAAAACTGATAACAAAGCAAATGATTCTTGACAATACAAATGCAAGTGAGCTATGTTCTATAAAATGCAATTGGTTATTGTCTGATGGACAGACCAGTTTTGTGTTTATTTGGAAATTCATTTCAGCATTCCTTACTTCCCATACATATTTGGTTCTTGGAATTGTCTTCTGTAGCAGTTATAGCATCTTATTGGTTCTCTTATAATTAATGAATTAAATAAAATCTCATACTCATGTTCATTTTATATTTATCTGTGAGTCATGATTTTACCTTCATTAATTTTTCCTTTAATAGGAAACTCCATTTTTTTCAGTTATTTTCTTAGGACCTATGAGAGTGGCTTAAACACACAGTGGGTGCTCCATTAATATTGTTCACTAAATATGTATTGAAAAAAATCATGGTACTACTATAAGTTTATTCAGTACTTGTTTTTTTCTCTAATCTTAAATAAAGTCAAATAAAGTATACCCAGTACTTAATATTATAGTAAAAGAAAAAAAGAAGCATTTTTTTTAAAAAGAAATATACATTTAATCTCTTCTGCATAAGTTATAGCATCAAAAACTGTTATTACATCCTCCCTTTCTCTTTCCCTTCTTTTTCACCTTTTCAGGAATATCACCAGTCAGTCTACTAATTAACTATATGATTGCTGTCTGTAGCCCTGTAAGACAGCACCTTTCCCACTTCACCACTCACAGCGGTGGCCATGCCATCCTAAAAAACTGCATATCTCTTTTATATCCCATCTGCTTTCTCTTCTGTTTGGGTAGCCAAGTTATCAAAATAAATCTTCATTTCAAACTTTATTAAATAACTCTGGGATCCCAGATATATAAATAAAAGACATTTATAGATTGGAAAGGAAGAAGTAAAACTATCTCTTTTTCCAGAAGACATAATCTTATATACAGAAAACACTTTTTTATAACCCACAAAAAACTATTACTGCTAAATATGAATTTGACAACATTTCAGGATACAAGATTAATTGTACCTTTATATATTTGCAATAAACAAACCAAAATAAAGTTAAGAAAATAATTTCATTTGCAATATCATCAAAAAGAATAAAATATTAGTTCTGGTCAAAATGGCAGAGTAAATGGATGCTATGCTTGTCACCTCCCATGACTGCATTAAAATTGCAACTAAAATGTAAAACAATCAACCTGAAGAAACATTCGAAGACTATAGAACAGAGGCCCTATAACTAAGGTTATAAAAAAGAGGCTATCTTGAGACTGGTAGGAGGGGCAGAGTTGCAAAATTGGTTGGCTTCGCACCCGTACTTGGTGGTCGAGAATTAGAAGATATCTCAGCTGCAGAAGTCCTCACTGAAGACTACGGCCATGCCACCCTGTGCCCAATCTCGTCTGATCTTGGAAGCTAAGCAAGGTTGGGCCTGGTTAGTACTTGGATGGGACACCACCTAGGAAGACCAGGTGCTGTAGGCATTTTAAAAAATTATAACAATTCCTCACTAAAGAGTGAGGCTCTTCATCTTGGAGCATCAGTGGCAGGAAGAGCAGCCCCACAATATCTGGCTGTAAAAATCAGCTAGAATTCTATCTTTCCAGATAAGACAGTGGCTGCTGGGAAAACAGGTGTCTCCTTAAAGGGCCTGCTCACAGACTCCCTCACTTCCAGGAACTCATCCTGGGCTCTGGCACAAGGACAGTAGCTGGGAGGTGCCTGAAGCATACAAGGAGAGACCAAGTTGTAGGGCTTCAGGGCAAGGGTTGGAGGGAATGCCGCCATTGTCTTTGCTTTGAGCCCTCCTCCCAGATAGCCAGCAGGCAGATATCATCATTTCTGTGTTAAGCCCTCCCCACAACGTGGCCAAATCTGAACTTTCATTGACCTGGTGGTGACTCCATGCGACTTCGCCCCACCTAACTTGCACACCACCAGAGGATTTTTCCTGGCTGGCAGATAGCCAGTGTTGGCCCATGCTGTAGTCTTTCTTGGATGATTGTTGGGGGTCTATGGCCCTGGAAGGGCAGCAACTGGTTAGGTGGGCTCTGAGACTTTTGTGGTGTGGCCCTAGACTCAGCACTGGCATGAAATTTGAATCTGCATTAATCTGTTAAACACCACCTGTGACTTGTGACACTGGTGGCTTGCTGAGAACCTGCCCCACTCAACTTTCATAACACTTATATCATCTAAGGCTCTTTCCAAGGCTGAAATGAAAAATACACTAGAAAGAATCAGCAGCAGATTTAATGGAGCAGATGATCAAATAGATGATTTAGAAAACAAGTTAACAGAAAACACCCAATCACAACAGTAACAAGAATAAAGAATTTTTTAAATTTTTTTAATTTAAGAAACCTCTGGAACAATGCCAAACATAACAACATTCATATCATATGGGTACCAGAAAAAGAAGAGAGAGAACAAGGGATTGAAAAACTATTTGAAGAAATAATGAGAGAAAAATTTTCTAAGCTGGTGAAGAAGATAGACATACAAGTCCAGGAACCATGGAGAGTCCCAAAGAAGATGAACCCAAAGAATCCCACACTAAGACAGAATAATTAAAGAAAAAGAAAGAATCTCAAAAGCAGCAAGAGAAAGGCAGTTGGTTTACCTACAAGGAAGTTCCTGTGAGAATGTCAGCTAAATTCTCAAAAGTAACTTTGCAGGCCAGAAGAGATTGTCATGAAATATTCAAAGTGATGAAAAGTAAGGAACAACAACCAAGACAACTCTACACAGAAAAACTATCATTTAAAATTTAAAGAGATATAAATAGCATCCCAGACAGGAAAAAGCTAAAGGAATTCATCACCTCCAAACCAGTACTGCAACAAATGTTAAAGAGACTTCTTTAAGAAGAAAAAAAAATCAAGAATACAAAGAATAAAATAGCAATGACTACACATCTATCAATTACTTTAAATGTATACAGATTAAATGCTCCAATTAAAAGATATAAGGTAGCTGAATGAATAAGAAAACAAGACCCATACATACATTATCTATAAGTGATCAACTTAGGATGGAAAGATACACATACTGAAAGTAAAAGGATGGTAAAAGATATTTCATGCAAACAAAAACAGAAAAAGCTAGGGTATCAATACTTACATCAGACAAAATAGACTTTAAAAAAAGGTTATGAAAAGAGGCAAAGAGGGACATTACATAATGATAAAGTGATCAATCCAACAAGAAGATATAACCCTTGAAAATATTTATGCACCCAACTTAGAAGTACCTAAATACATAAAGCAAATATTTATTAACTAACAAGAAGAAAAATTGACAGCAATACAGTCATAGTAGGGGATTTTAACAGTAATGTACAGATATTCCAGACAGAAAATCAACATTAACTTTACCCTGATTCTAAAGCCAGACAAAGACTTTGCAAAAAAAAAGAAAATTGTAGGCCAATAACCCTGATAAATATTGATGCAAAACCTCAACAATATATTAGCAAACCGTATTAAACAATACATTAAAAAGATCATACTCTCTGATCAAGCTGGTTTTATTCCTAGGGTGAAAGATTGTTTCAGTATCCACAAATCATTTAACATGATAAACAATATAAACAAATGAAGGATAAAAATCATATGATAATATCAATAGATACAGAAAAAAGCATTTGACAAAATCCAGTATTAATTTGAGGTAAAAATTCTCAACATGATAAAGTTCATGTATGACAAACCCACAGCTAACAACATATTCAATGAGAAAAAGCTAAAAGCATTTTCCTTACAATCAGGAAGAGACAAGGATATCCACTTTCACCACTTTAATTCAATATAATATTGTAAGTTCTAGCCCCAGCAATCAGACAAGAGAAAGAAATAAAAAGCGTCCAAATTGGAAAAGAAGTAAAACTGTTGTTATATGCAGATAACATGATATTATATACAGAGAACCCTAAAGTTTCCACCAAAAAACTATTAGAACTGATAAATGAATTCAATAATAACAAGCTACAAAATTAATATTTAGAAATCAGTTGCATTTTTATACAATAATGAATTATCTGAAAGAGAAATTAAAAAAACAATTTCATTTACAATTGCATCAAAAAATAAAAAATAAAATAACTAGAAATAAATTTAACCAAAAAGGTAAAAGATTTATACTTGGAAAATTATAAGACTTTAAAGAGAGGAATTGAAGAATATACAAATAAATAGAAGCAGATACTGTGCTTATGAATAGGAAGAATTAACATTGTCAAAATGTCCATACTACCCAAAGCAATCAATAGATCCAGTGCAATTCCTGTCAAAATACTAATGGCATTTTTCATAGAAGTAGAACAAATAATTCTAAAATTGACATGGAACCTCAAAAGTCCCCAAATAGCCACAGCAATCTTTAAAATGAACAAAGTTAGAAGCATTACAGTACCTCATATCAAACTATACTAAAAAGCAATAATAATCAAAACAACATGGCACTGGCATAAAAACAGACATATAAATCAATGGAACAGAATTGAGAGCCCAGAAATAAATCCAAACCTATAAGGCCAATTAATCCATGGGAAAAAATGCAAAAATACACAATGGGGTAAAGACAATCTATTCAAAAAATGGTGTTGAGAAAATTGGACAAATACATGCAAAAAAATTTTTTTACATCTTCACCACCTTCTTACACCACATACAAAAATAAATTCAAAATGTATTAAATACTTAAAGTAAGACCTGAAACCATAAAACTCTTAGAAGAAAACATAAGCAATAAATTCTGACATTGCTCTTAAAATATTTTTTTTCTGATATGCAGCCTCGGGCGGTAAAAACAAAAAGAAAAACAAACAAGTGGAACCTACATCAAACTAAAAATTTTTTGTGCTGCAAAGGAAACCATCAACAAAACAAAAACACAACCTACCAAATGGAAGAAGATATTTGCCAATGATATATCCAAATTTTATTTTTAAAACTCATACAACTCAACACCAAAAAATCAAACAATCCAACTAAAAATTGGTCAGAGGACCTGAATAGGCATTTCTCCAAAGAGGACATGCAGATGGCCAACAGACATTTGGAAAGATGTTAAGTGTCACTAATCATCAGAGTAATGTAAATTAAAACCACAATGAGATATGACCTCGCAGCTGTCAGAATGGCCATCAACAATAAATCAACAATCAACAAGTGTTGGTGAGGATGTGAAGAAAAAGGAACCCTCCTGCACTGTAGTGTGATTGCAGATTAATACAGGACCACGATGGAAAACAAAAAAAACAGTTTGGAGGTTTCTCAAAAACCTAAAAATACAACTATCTTATGACCCAGTAATTGTACTTATGTCTATTTATCCAAAGAAAACCAAAGATATAGACACTGCTATGTTCACAGCAGCACTACTTTCAATAGACAACTGGATAAAGAAGTGGCACATTTATACAATGAATATTACTTAGCTATAAAACATAAAATCTTACTATTTGCAACAAAATGAATGCACCTAAAGGATATTGTGCTAAGTGAAATAAGTCAGACAGACAGAGAAGACAAATACTATGTGATTTTACTTATATGTGGAATCTAAAGAACAAAATAAACAAACAAAACAAAATAGACTCATAGATACAGAGAACAAACTGGTAATTGCCAGAGGAAGAGGGTTGGGAGAGGGGCCAGCTGAATAAGATAAAGGGATTAAGAAGTACAAATTGGTAGTTATAAAATAGTCATGGAGATGTGAAATACAGCATATAGGATATAATTAATAGGATTTTAATAGATACATATGGTGCCAGGTCGCTATTAGACTAATTGAGATGATCTCTTCTTACATTATATAAATACCTAAGTTAACTCCTATGCTGTACACCCAAAACTAATATAAAATAACATTGAATGTCAAGTCTAATTGAACATTCAAAAGGGAAAAGGTGGATAGAAATAAGAGGTTTCAGTTTCCACATATAAAATAAATAAATCATGGGGATGTCATGTACAGTATAAGGAATATAGTCAATGATGTTGTGATAGTGCTGTATGTTGCCAGATGGTTGCTGGACTTGTCATTGTGATCACTTCTTTAGATATATAGATGTTGAATACCTGAAACTAATATAATACTATATGTCAGCTATATTTTAATCAAAACTTTTTTAAATCAGCAAAAAATTAAAGTAACTAGAAATAAATTTAACCAAGCAATTCCAAGACCTCTACATAGAAAACTATAAAGTATTATTTAAGAAATAAAAGAAGACCCACATAAATGGGGAAAAAACTCATAGTCATGGATTGGAAGACAATTCTTAAGATGAGAATATTCTCAAGCAGATCTACAGGTTCAATTTAATCCCCATTAAAATTTCAACTGTTTTTTTTTTTGTAGAAATAAACAAGCTGATCCTAAATTTTACACGAAAATATGTTAAATAAAAATGCCAGACCAAAAAAAAAAGAGCCACACATCATTTAATTCTATTTATAGAAAATGGCCAGAATATGCAAATCCATGGAGAATAGCAGATTGTGTTCATCAAAGGCCAGGAGGATGACAGAATGGGGGGTAATCCTTAATAGGCACAAGGTATCTTTTTGGGTAATATACTCTGGAATTAGATAGTAGTGATTATTGCACAGTATTGTGAACATATCACAAACCCTGGAACTGTATACTTTTCAATGATTAAAATGATGAACTTTAGGTTCTATGAACTGTATTTCAAAAAAAAATGAGAAAAAAATGAATATGTCATTGAAGAGAAAACAATTAAAAAGATCATTGTCTCTTAGAAATATAAAATTTTAAAATGTAAAATTCAGAATTTCAAATTTTTCAGAAAATATAATAAAAAGACTTTAAAATGAAATATATTCCAATCCACAATTGCCTTATTATAGACTATGATAATGGGTTTATACTTGACTACCTGAGGTCAAATCCTACTTGAGTGACGTTATTAAGTTATTTAAGCCTCTATACCTCAAAATTACCATCTGTGCAATGAAAATTATAAAATCACCTACCTCATAGAATCGATTTGAAATTTAATGAGGCAAGACAGTGTTAGCACTTAGTAAATACCCTGCTATTAGTTATCATCCAAAGCATTAAAAACGAATTCATGATTATTTTCACACAATGAAAACAATAAGACCCCATTAGCCCAAGTAGTTTTCCAGCTCCTGTTGAAAAGAAACCACTATGTGAAGAAACTTCTGAGTGAAAAAGTATGGAGTGTGTACATCAATCAGCTTTTGCTACTAAGTCTTGATTCATCACTTGCAGCTTTGTCTGCCACACTTTCAAAATATCTTCCACCTTTTAAAAAAGTTTTCTCTTCCAGTCCTTTTTCCAAAATGAGATCTATCCAATAACAATTTCTTTTTCAAAGAATCCTAAGCTGATATTCTTGATGGATTTAATGCAGAGACAAAATAAGCATCTTTGAAATCAAGCTGACTTGGTGTGTCTTTGTACCTATGGACAAGGTGTGAGCACCCCACAGAAGATAACAAAGAAACCACCTTTATTTTCTGTGTTAGTTACCTCTGCTCATATCACACAGACATTACAAACTACACAAACATTACAGCAAGCAAGTTCAAGCAAGAAGTTCCTGACCACATGACCAATTTTATGAGTCCCTTAGGTCCTACCTGGCACCATCAGCACTTGCTCCTCCTTCCTAACCTTGAGACCTCACCCTGTGCCCATTTCTGCAGGAATTGTATGAGGTTGGTCTTCAGGAAGTTTGCTTCACAACAGCAAAATATTGTCTTCTGGGCACTATTAGCCCAGCTGCAGTTTGGGCATTCTCCTGGTTTAATTCCAGAGAGGTAGCACGTACCTTGATACTTGATTCATTCATGCTTTTGTGCATCTGGGAGCAGGAATGCCAACCAATTCATTTTTTATTCATCAAAAAGTAGTTAGATATTTTATTAAGAATACATAAAATTGTACTCTTGTGATTTAAGGTTATCTATCAGGTACTTTTCTCACCACTTTGCATATGTTTTCTCATCAAACACCCACAGTAAGAATACTATCATCATCATTATCTTTTTCTCATAGATAAGAAAAGAGATACAGCAAGGTTAAGTGGTCTTCCCAAGGTCAGACAGCTGTTAAATGGCAGAGCCAGAATCAGCTATTTCACCAGACCAGTACAACAGAGAAGTCTAACTCTAAGGGCTCTAGAGTCACAGTTGTAATTGCTATGCTAAGAAAGTTCAGACAACAGGTCACACCCTAGCATTGTTGACCAAGCGAAACAAAAGAGAAATTAAAGTTTAAGTAGTAACTGTGCAGCCCAGGCAGATTGTAGTTTTGTTTTCAAAGGAATTCTGAAAAATGTAATTGTCTTAGCTTAGGTTCCTTCAAAAACAGACACTGAGATAAGGACTTAGGTACAAACAGTCTATTTGGGAAGCAAGCCCAAAAGATAGAAGTGGATGAGTAGGGGAAATGGACAAGGTGAAGAGAAAAGCCAGTTAAAGGAGCTTTAATGAGCAGCTTACTGTTCTGGGCAACTGGGTTTGGTACTACAAGGGCTCGCTCAGACACATTGTAGAACACAGCTCAGAATTATTCCATCTAAAGATGAGAGGTTGTGGAATTTATTCACCAACTTCCATCCCTCATTGACCAAGGGCTGTCCCCAGAGCAGTTGCCCCTGCATGCCTCGGTCATGCCTATACTTGTCTTTCTGCAGCCTTAGAGAAGGAAGAACAGAAAGACAACATGTACACGTCATGTAGAACAAAGGAATAGTGCATGGGCCTGTCTCTAGGGCTACAGTGAAATTAGATGGACCACCAAGTGTAGAAGTAAGAAACTTTCCAGTAAATCAGTCACAGAGAAGTGATATCTCCAGGCTCCCACCCCCAGGAAGGTGTTGACCACCACTGGGATGCAGATGAGAAAACTGCCTGCTACACCCTATTTGATCTAGGATTTCCCTAAGGACATTTGCCTTTGTATGGGACATTTGCAGCCAACAATTGCTTTCTATAATCTGCTGCTTCCTGTAATCTGCTTGCTTGCTTTAAAGACCACCAGGATATGTTCTTAAGTGGAAGAAAGGAAGGAAGGTAGGAAGGAAGGAAAGAAGGAAGGAAGGTACGTTGGGACCAGAACAGCACTCAATATTTCTGTCAATATCTCCCCAAGGAAAGGTATCATGTCACATTGGGGCTTTGTTAACACTCAGAGCTTTCGCACACTCACTTGGACCAGCTAATGCATTTGATAGTCTCTGTATCTCTTCAGGTATATTCTTTGTCATGAATGGCATCTGAGCAACTCTCAGCAGTAGGGGGGAAGGGCCAGTTATTGCTGCATAACAAATCACTCTTAAACATAATGGCTTATAACAACATAACACTTCTTTTGCCTGGGAACCCACAGTGTGGGAAGTGCTTGGCAGGAACAGTCCCATGTGGCTTCCCCTGGAGGAGCTCAAAGGCTGGAAGCTAGAAACTTCTGAAGCCTCACTCACTCACATGAATGACCATGGCTTATGATATTGATGACAAGTGGTCAGTGCTAGCTGTCGGTTAGGTCTGTGGTCAGAAAACCTGCGGGGGCCTTTCTATGTGGCTGGTGACAGGATTCTCAGGTCAAGAATTCCAAGAAACCCAGAGAAAGTTGTATTACCCTTTATGATTTATCATTGGAAGTCACATGGCATCACTTCACTGTTGTCACAGGCACACTCAGAGGCAAAGGGAAAGAATAAAGATACCATCTCCCCCCACAGACACACACACACACATACACACCCCTCTGTGCCCATTATAAGAAGAGCATGAGAGATGAGACATGTTGATGGGGTTATCTCTGGGAAATACAATCTGACACAGGGGACATGAGATTTATATAGATTATTTCGACCAACTACCCATATTGTGAGTGTGTGTGTGCATGTGTGCTTGTGTTGATTATTTTTCTCCTTTAACCTACCCACTTCCATGAGCTCCCTGCTGCCTAGAGTCTGACCTTGGAAAAAACCTCTTACCTCTGATATCCCAGACTCTGTGACATCTTGAGTAGTGTGTCAGCCTTTATTTAGTACTTTTTAATGAAATCTGCAGAGCTCTGAGGGTTATAAATCATATACCGAAAGTTTTGGCTTTGTGCTTAATGGCAAAGCTAAGATAAAATGCCTTCCTCCTGGGTTTCCAGCAAGTTATTAACTTGGGTTAGAAATATTACCACTCAGCAGTTTCCAAAGTCTTCTCTCTAATAACCTTTTCATCTTGTTAGTACACTTTATGGATTTCTTCTCTTTTTTTTCCAAAATAAAGAAATCCAAATTATTCTTCTCTGATTACCCTGAAGAACTTACTTTTCCCAAGATTTTACTTCTTATGGTTCTCAACTCTGTTCAATGCAGTCTGCTCAGCCTCCTTCTCTTTACACCACATGCCTGAACCCTTACACAAATAACTGAGCACAGATCACTCACGTGGCATGATCCTCGAAATAGCAAACTTATCAGTTAGAAATTCATTGAACTGCAAATAACTGAACCATCAGTAGTTTAACAAAGAGTGATTCATCTGTCTCACATAAACAATCCACAGATGATTTCGCTTCCAGTAGTAGTAGATTAGCTTATTATACAACCTTCTCACCAAGAACAATAAAAAAAGCTGGACAAATACATGACATATATTTGAGCCATCAGAGAGTGACCACGGGCATGAGGAATTGTGCCAGACCCCAGGAAGAAGGAAACTGTGGAGACTTGAGTTCCACCAGATCAGTACAACAGAGAGTGTGAGCACCAGCCCATCAGAATTGAGCAGAAGAGTCCTGAGGACAGATGCTATTCTAGGATTAACCCTGTAGCTGTTGGAGGCCCTGACAATCCCAGGGGATGGGATCATGAGGCAGGGGTGGCAGTGAAGGGACATTAGAGGGGCTTGAAGGAAATAACTATTTACCAACTAGTAAAGGAGTATTTCAAAAACGTAACTAGTATCAGAGTCTTGGAGGAGTTAACCTGCCATAAATCTCAGTAAGAAACAACCATTTGTTAAATCAGGTATATCAAAATGTTATTTTTATACTGTGTCTAAACAGGTTTCTGAGAAGAATGGATTACACCAGATAAGATGAGAAACGGTGTCAAAACTTCCTATGGGAGAGCATAGCCAAAGGCTTGGGAAAGAAACAAAGGCATTGCCACCTCTTCATTATTTGGTCATGGAAGAGGTACGCATGCCTAGAGCTTGCTCCTAGTATTGACAACCTCCCACATGTGAGGCTATAGGAAAGTTGAGGAGCTTCTCAAACCTGAATATAATCCCCAGCAACCTGCCAAGCTCTGCAGTTCCTTCCTCTGGCAGAAATTCTCTGTGATTTGCACCTGTGAAATGCAGAGTTTCTGGCCCATAGCAGGTTCAAAAATGGCTACTCTATTCTCCAATCCACATGTCCCTTTTGGAAATCAGACCCTGGCCTGGCAATCAGAAATATGGGATGCCTGGGGGAGCAGGTGCCATGAAGAAAGAGGGCATTTTATTGGGTTGTGCTGGGAAGGGAGAACTTGGCCCCTCCAAATACTCAGTACTTTCCTCTCATTTAACTCTGAGGCTGCACTCCTTCCATTACATATTTGTTTCTGAGAATAATGGTGTTACAAAAACTTTTGAAACTTCGAAAGAGGAAACAAATCTTCACTTAGAGCCTGTTTCCCTTTAAAAAAAAATTATATTTCAAACTGTTTTTACCTTTCCCAGTGTATTTTGGTTTTGACCTTTAAGTAAAAACCTTTCTTCACTCAGCAGCCATTTTATTCAGTTTCCCAACTTAAGAGGAAAATGTTTCCTGACTGTTGAGTTCTAAGGCGTTAAGCAAATGTTTGCCTAACCTTTGCTTCAAGCATAATCTTACCTTTTAATAAAATACACCTGAAAGGCTGCATTACAAGTTTTTAATAACTGAGTCGTGTTCATACCAGAAAGCAGAGAAATTTAAGAACTGTCTTGTTTGAATTTAGGTCCTGCATGATGAATCTGAAAGTGATGGGTGGCTGGGAATTACCAGGAAGCTTTGAATATAAAATAGAGATTTTTCTTTCTTTCTAAAGGAATTTGAGCTTTCAGGCAGTTTGGAGTATCTTGCATTGTGAAATGGGAAAAGCCTGGGATACACCTGAACTGTTGGAAGGGAAAGCTTTTTGTTTGGGCTTTTAAAAAATTTTTATTTGGGGAGGGTTGGGAACCTGAGGGAAAAATTTAAACCTTTCTACCACTCTGCCTTTCACCACCAATGAAGAAGGAATTACATATCTTATTGGTCAGAATCCAAGACATTTACTGGGCCAGGTTCTACTACTGGGTGGGACCACTGGGCTTGGAAGACATTCATCTCTGCCAAATCTTTCTTTCGACAGAACTAGTCACACTTTTTGTCTTAGTCTAGGTTTCCCAAAAACACAGAAAGAAAGCTATGAGTAGAAGTAATTTCTTTGGAAAGTGATTCCAAAGAATATCCTAGGACAGTGGGAAAGTGAGGCAAGAAGGAGAAGACAGCCACGAAGGTTATGTTATCAAGAAAGGCATCTGAGTATCTGGGAAATACTGTAGACTACACATGTAAGAGTTATCCCCTTCAGCGTGGAGGTGCTGACTTATCACACACCACCACCTATAAGTGACTGATTAAAAGGCTCCTCCCAGGAGGTGTTCATTCTTGGATGCTTCCAGACTGCCCTAGAAGGGTAGAGAAAACTCCAGTGACAATAAATATCATCAGGCAAAGAGATGCAGGTGTCACTCACAGACCAGGTTTCAAGGGCACCTGCTCTTACACCTCTCTGTTGTTGTAATTTCTCCATCTGCAGTTGAGTGGGGTCAGGCATTTGTCCATCTGGCTAGTTAAATCCTGTGCCACAGACTCAGGTGACTGAGACTCAAGGATGTAGGAAGTAGGAAACTTTATGCAGACTTCTCAGTCTGAGCCACATCATCTAGTCCAGCCTATGAGGTGGGGCATTTTCTGATGCTTGCTTGGTTAAGCTTAAATGAACTGGTATTTTCAACTCACTTGGTCTTTTGAACTAGTGGAACCCTCTTCCTTGTTAGGCATCTCAGAAGGTGAAAAAAGCATGGAAGTGTAAGATTTTGATCACCCAAACCCAAATTCCAGCCTTTGGTGTATATTTTAGCCATCTTTTACTCTCATGTTGCTCAGATTATCCATTTTGAAAAATGCAATGCCATGTTACTTGAGGGCAAGGTTGTTTTCTTTCTTTTAAATTTAAATTCAACAGCAACTGCAAAATATATATATAAATTATGCAAGCCCCATTCAAGCTTGTGAACCATAACACACAGGGGTTAAGTTAGGCTTTAATCAAAAATCTATATTCATCTCTGCTTCCAGTATGAGATAAAAATAACAAATTTTCAAATTAGGTTTTAGGTCTTCAATTACATACCTCTTTTAAACAAAGCCACAATTCTAATAGATGAGAACTGCATGATATCTTTTTCCCCTTCTCAGAACTGAAGTACGCACTGAAAAGTACATCATACATTTAGTTATTAATGTTTAAGTAAATTCTCCCTCTAAGGAATGAGAGATGTCAACAGTGAACTAAATGTGCAGTATATAAATTTTAATGGTATCCACAAATGTACAGAGGCTCTATAAATACAATTGTGTGCCTAGGAAACTCTCCAAAGAAAGGTTAAACAGGATGACAATAGCAAAAGAGAAGAAATAAAGGGAAAAGAGATCCATGTCAGGGAAAGACAGCTAGTGCTATTGAAATTGATAGTGCATACATTACCAAGGGGGAAGGAAGCGCTATTTTTGCTGGAAAAATAATAGAACATTGTAATCATCTTCTGGAAGAAGCCGTAAAGCTAGGAAGGAGGACATGATAGCTGTCTGAGAAGCAATTAAGCAGTCTCCTAGAGGAGACTGAAAATGGACGTGGGAAGAAATGCAAATAGCCTTAAGTCCCCGTCATGTGTCAGCCCTTCATGAGCCTTGAGCCCTCCTGGAGCTGATGAAGGGTATTTGGTGAAATGTTACTTCAGGAATAAGAGTCTACACGAGAGCAGGAAACAAAAGGACAATGTTTGAAATCAGGTAGAAAGAATTACTGATGCTCAATTGCAAGATGCAGGTTCTCTGTGCTGAGTCATAGCATAGGAGGTATGGTATGTGTCAGGATAAGTCTGCACAGACCTATGCTCAGGTCTATTCAGTTCTACCTAATAGTTCATTACAAATAAATTACACCCCAAATCGGACTTGAAGAACAAATGCACAGTCACATAATTGCTTTGGCCTTCCTAGCATTAGTCGTTCTTTCAAAATTTACCTGTTGATTATTATCACCCCTTAGAGACGAGGCTTTCCCAACCTGGACATTGTAGACACTGGGGTCCAGATCACTCTTAGTTGGATCCTCTCTTCTGCATTATAGGATGTTTACCAGCATCGCTGCCCTTTACCGACTTTATGCCAGTAGTGCCTCCCCCTTCATCGTGACAATCAAAAATGTCTCCAGACACTGCCAAATGTCTCTGGGAGGAGGTGGGGAAATGGGATCAAAATCGCCCCTATAGAGTATTGCTCTGTTAGATAAAGTAGAAATTCAGATTTTATTTTCTGGTGTCTTGTAGAGAGCTTGTGATCTTGAAGCCAGTTTGTCTAGCTGCAGATCCCTGCTCCCATGCTATATAAGTGAGTGATCTGGGACACCAAGTCCTGTGCCTTTCAGCCTCCTCATGACATCCCTGAAGCGTGTTGGAGTTGGTGTTAATTGTTCTCTAGAGAAGCTTCAACTCTCCAAGCTATTGCTGCTTTTCTGCAAATGAATTAAATCAGCTGAAACAATCTATAAACTCTGTAGGGCTCCAAATCCAAGACAAACATGCAAAACAGGTCTGAAAGTAAAATGTCAGCTCTTTCCTAATGTGTGAATTTTCAAATCAGTCGAATTTATTTTAATGTCAGCAATAAATGCATATTAATACCCTCTTCTATGCCATGTGACAAGCAGATTTTAACACTGTGCGTGTTGAAGGTGAGTAACGGAGCATATAAAGTTCGTCTGAGGACGTGGCCCTGATTTTGATGATTCTAAATGCTACGAAGGGTGCTCACACCCTGGGTTGCCTACTCTTTTAGAAATAGCTCTCTGTATGCCAGTTCCCAAGCTCACCACTGGATGTCAGCCTGGTCCCACTGAAGTTTCTCACAGCAGCTAACTAGCATATCACAAAATTTCAGAATTCATGGAAGATGATATCAAGGAGGAAATCTGACCAAAATTACTGCCACTCTTCCTGTAAAAAAAAATGTAGTAAGGGCTTGCACATGCTCACAGATTGTTAGGAGGATGAAAAGAAAAGTACCTGTACAGAGCTGGGCTATAGCAGATAAAGTCAGTGCTCCCCAAAATAACCTTGAATGCCCTTTTAGTGTTGTCACACACCCTCAGCACCTATAGCCTCCTTGAGTCAGCATTGTCCATATACAGTGAGGGTCAGAACTACCTGGGGATGATGTCCTTCACAGTAACCCGTAATCAGTGACCATGGAGCCAGAAGGAAGCTCAGATTCCTTGAATGAATCCAGGCAGCCTCTGAGATGTAACATATGCATTCTGAGGTCCCAGTGAAATCAGGCAGTGGCTAGCACTAGCACTTTAGGACCTTGCCTGAGGTTGCACCCTTGTTAACCCCCTACCCTATCCTGCTGGCCCTTCTGTTTCCTCTTAATCTCGAGTCTGCTTCTAGGGAACCCCATCTAAGATACTGGTTTACAGTTGATGCTCAAAATATCATTGATCCCTTTCTCCCACAAGTATCTATCTGTCTGCTTCAGGTATCTGAGACTCGGGAACACATGTTACCTAGCATGTCCCCTGCACCCCTCTGCCTTTTCCTGCAGGACAGACCAGTATTGTGAGTCTGTCCAGCTGACCCATTCTATTGTCCTTTGAGCCTGGTTGAGGCTGCTTCCCAGGAACCACTGAGTCTGTTTATGGTCCTTGAGGGTCAAAGCTCAAGCTTCGCTTGTTTCTCCATTTGTGATAGGAGTAAGGGTAGTAATTTAAAGCTCGGAAAAAGATCTAGAAACAGATAAAAAGACCCTTAAGTCATTTTGGAGTCATGAAGAGCAGGGGTGAGGAGAAGGAACAGAGAATTCATTTTTTTCTCCCAAACTTGATATATTATTGCTCAAAGTACCATTCTCATCTTTGCTAGTTTATTTGGTCAAAATAAATACACATGCTGAAGCAAATAAGAAAAGGAGAGAGAGGATAAGAAGAGAAAAAAAGAGTACCACCTCATTTTTTTTACCTCCAAAACACACTGGCTTTAGCCTAGCATACACTTGAAACAAACAAAAAAAAAGATTAAAACAATTGTTCACATGTGACAAAAAGTCATTTTCATTTAGAAAAATATTTAAATCATGAGTTGGGGAGCATTCTCTGTTAATAATGTGTTAGAGGGTAGATTATATAAAGCATGTGAATCAATATGTCATTTCCTGATTAAATTGCTCATATACCCTGGTATTTGTAGGTGACACAGCTGAGAAGACACTGTAGCATGGAAAGGACTTTTAAGTCACAAAAATTGTATTTCAAGAGTACAACATGAAATTGTATTAACTTCTGTAATTTTTTTCTCTTATTTCTTTTCACAATTTTAGATAAGTAAGGCTGATGGTTGAAGAAATGAGATTTTCTTCCTAGTGCTCACTTCTATTTCTTCTCTCCACTCAGAGCTTAAATACCTATTCCCTCCAGAGATTTGTTCAAATGCTACACAAATGAGCTTAATGTTTCCCTGTATTGGATAGGATCCACGAGGATGGAAGTGTCTCAGCCAATTATCACAAACAGCAATAAATGCCCACATTTATCTTGGGTCAGGAGTAGGTGATGCTAAAGTCACTGACATCTATGACTTATTTTTTCTTCTAAGAATATGAAATATGCTAGGGTTTTCTAAACCTTTACAGTACAAAAACTGCTGCTGAACTTAGTCATACTGGGAGGTCTTGTAACCTCATACTAAATTCCCTTGCTTCTTAACCTACTATCTACTGATCTGGAGTAAACTTCCTCTTTCCTTTATCTTTCTGTGCCCTCTGGGTATGGGGGGGTCAGTTTCTGACTTAATCTGGAACTCCTGAATTTGTGAACCAAAAATGTCAATCTCGGCATTGACAACCTCTTAAAGGTGTTAAGATGTCCTTGTTCTCAGTGGAAAAAAAAAGAAGAAATATTCCCCAAGTGGAAATGGGTCCCAGAGACCTCATTGCCCCCCAAAGCCTCAACTACTCAACCCCCTTTTCTCTAGGTAGATGCCAATGCTAGTGAATAGGAGCTGACTGGGGCAAGGAGCGAACCTACAGTTGGAAGTCCTATGCTTAGGAAGTGAGGCTGAATGCATGTGGCCAGATGGGGGACGTTGGGGATACTGAAGGTACAATAGGGATTCTGGGTGTCTCAAGGGGTGGTGAGATAGCTGGAATGGGAGAGCCAGCAAGTGAGAGGAAGATGAAAACAGAGGTAGGATAAACACCTCTCACCTTAAAATTGCACTGAAAGTCCTAGATGCTACTGAAACCTTTTATGGAATAAAGTGAGATAGAAAAAAAGGAATTAGTGGGTTTGGGTTTCTCAGGCTTTTTTTTTTTTTTTTTTTTTTTTTTTGAGGGAGGTATCATTTACTTGACTGAACTCCATAAGCATTCGGCAAAAACATATTCATGTGCACAGTGGACACATGAAAAATGACCCTGGGGTCCAAGTCTCCAAATTGTCTTAAATAGCCTCTTCATGCTGTGGGGTGCCCAGACCACAGAAAACCGAGACCCCCCTCGCCCACCAATTTTCTATATCTCAATGTGAAAAACGTTTTTTTAACTCAGAAATTATAATTTTTTTTAGTCTAGTATAGGCATTTTAATTATGTGTAAACAAATAAACACTCATAACTACATCAAAAGAATTACATTAGTAATATACAATCAAAGCAAATTTCTAGTTAAATATATTTTTAAAAATTGTGAGTCCATTGGAACCACAAAAGCTGTATCCTTTCACCAGAAGTTCTTACACATCATCTTTGACTGGGGAAATTTGCACAGAAAGTGGAGATTCAAGCTTGAAATAGTAGTAGAGGAAATAACCCAGAGATTTTTTTTTTCTGTGTCTTTTGATTGAGGCTCAAATAATATCCAGGGACAGCATATAATAAAAAGAAACGATTTTATTAAAAATATTTCATAGACTGTCCTACCCTGACTATATAAACACATATATATTTAAAATGTAAAGAGAAGTAAATTGATCAGAGGGTAAAATTTCCCAATTGAAATAATTTCTGAGGTTTTTGTCAAAGAGAAATTTAAAAGCATAGTCCAAACATCTATGAATCCAAACAACTCTTTTATTTTTCCCCAAAAGCTTCGCATCTCAAGGCATCAAATATTAAAAGTAACAATCCTAGAATACTACTCCTTGATGATATAGACCCTTCGGATACATTATAATACTCCAACTGGCCAGAGACAAATAAGTAGAAAACATCATATTCAAAGGAAATATCTGTTGTCTGCCAACTTTATACAGGAAGACAAAGAACTGGGAAGAATCACTATTTAGGAATAGCTTACAAATAAACCAACCATCTTCTGTATGAATCCATATGTAAAAGAAGGCTGAAAGATAATTTGTGTTTAATTTGTCCACTTAAGCCAAATGTCGCCCTGCTTAGGTGGTGGGATGACCAGGCCAGCAGAAAATGAAACCTGAGTTGAAGCCCTACCTATACCTGCCACCTCCAGCCCCAAACCCCAGCCCTCCTATAAAGTAACATAACTTGGGAAAAAAAAAGTCAGACATGTATTTTTTGGTAATGTTTGCTTTTTAATTTATTTTTGGTGTTTTTTTTCTATTTGCAGATTGGTCGAATTTGTTACTCACAGAAGAAGTCAATATCCTAGAAAAAAAAAAAAGCAAAAATAGATTGAACTGAGCAGGCAGGGCCAGAAAACAAATGTATGTTCTTTATTTAAAATCAAAGGGAAATTTGGACTTAAAATAAATAAAGGTTGAACCCCAATGGTTATAATTATCATTTTAAATAAAACATTACTTAAAATGAAGGTTTTCAAATATACTTTTTTTTCCAACTATGCTGGCACCTGGTATAGTTAAACGACAGAGTTGGCATGAACAAGGGCCAAAATGCCAATGAGCTACTGGCTGCTGTTTTCCCAGCAGTGTCACACCTGCTTAGGTACAAGACAACCTAGGCAGCTGCCTACAGCTGAGGCAAATATACTTTCAATTTATGATTATTCGATTCATTCAAGTTCAGTGCTAAGCAGTGATGACAAGTGAGTCCTATTTGTGAAGGCTGGGAAATGTTTAGAAGTTATTTAGCACAGCAATTAGCTCCAGGAGAATAGCTTTAAAACAACCATTTCTCAAAGCAGCTCCAAGAGGATCTTTTATTTCTGTCCTGGGTTTAGAAGACCCTAAAGCATTGGAAAGAGAGTAGCATTTTTCATACATACGTGGAGTCTATCCACCCCAAAAATAAAGCATTCAAAGATTTTTCCAGAATGTTTTGATTTTATGATTTTATTAAATACAGGTAGTAATTTTTTTCCAAGCCCAAGTCTTTAGCAAATAAGTGTGTAACCATCACTACGAGTCAGTTAATATTATTTTGGTTTCCTTTGTGACATGAATAGCTTTCAACTAAAACAAGGGAGTCAGTGGAGAAGGTTTAATACTCTTTCGACGTTGATAGTAGGTATAAACGTTCTCCCAAAACTGACCATCTCAATTTCCATTAGAACCTGGGGGCTTTGCTCCATACATCTTATAAGCCACATGATGCATTTTTAATTCCAGCCTGAATTACCCAAGATCTAAGTTCTCTCACCCTGTCTGAGCCACTTACTGTGGTAGGGACTTCCTTTGTGGCTTCCTGGTACACATGTTGCTCCTCGACCAAGTTGCTGGGGAAATAGCCCACTGTTCCCATCTCGTCCTTCTGGTGATCGCCATACACCTGAGTGCCCAGAAGCATTAACAGTCAGGGGAAAGCTGATGTGAGTCCTCTTCCAGAAACCCTTAGGCATCCTCTCTGCTGTTAATAAGAATTACATAACTGCGAATGGCTCACTTTCTAGTCCAGATTCAGGGGACACAGTCCCAAATTTGAAGTTCATTTACAGCAAGTAAGTCAGCTCACAGAAATTGCATACCTATTCTTTTGTGGCCCAATCTTACTGATCTCATTTCAGCTTAGCATTTCATTATTTTCTGCAATCCTGTGAGCTGCCCGAAATCTTTTTGGAACCATAAAGTCAGTAATTTTCTATTGAATAAATAGATAGACACTTTTAAAGAACTCATATTTCTCAATTTTTAAAAATTTAAATGAACAGATACTTGAGTGAATTTAAGATTTAATTCTTTGTTACTTGAGAATCTATCTGTGAGGCTGAAAATGAGAACAGTAAATCAATCCTGCTTCAGCTCTCCCCAGGGTCAACGCCTGCATATTTTAACTAAATCAAGCAGATTCTTTGAAATTAAAGAGGGTGCTAAAGTTTCTTTAAAAATATTGAAATGTAGACCCGCTGCCAACACACATGCCTTTATCTGGTAAATATGCTCAAATTGTTTTGAGTCAGTTTCAAACTTTTGGGGATGTTCAAGTTCCCATGATTTTTCTGATTTTTCTTGTCAAAACATTACATAAACCTACATTTAGTTTTGTTATGAAATTTTCATTGTGTTTCTTCAAAATGCAATAAAAGCAAATATACATGAATTTTTGCACTTTCATCTACAATCTCTACATTGTCCTTAACAGCTGGATTTAAACATTAAAATGAGTTGAAGATAAGTAATAGAAAAAAAATTAAGAGCAATATAATCTCATCTTACACTGCCAGCCCAAAATTCTCCAGCTTCATTTTCTTTTATCAGTTTTGAGTAAACATAGATCTGCTGCCCTTTTTTAACATTAATGAATCTACAGTCTGGGGCATTATAATCTTCTTGAGCTCTGGCCAGAGAAATAGTATCTGGAAATAAAAAAAAAAAACAACAAAAACACACACACACATTGAATGACTACCATTTAAGCTCCTGGATTTTAAAATAGTAAAAAGGCAAAGCATGATCATAAAACTAGGAAATTAGAGTGACTAATACCTCCCCACTTACAGCTTGTGTTCATTTAAAGAAGAGTAAGAAATTCAAAGCATTAACCTGCATCCAACAGAATCTTAGCCAAGGTGAATTCTCCATGGTAAGACTCCAGAGGTGTTGACCAAGAGAAACAATGCTAACGCATACACATTAGAGAAGATTCACTTCAAAGAATGATTAAATTTTATGCTGTTAACAGATAGTTTTTTCAGTTATTTAATAGAAAGATGATAATAAAAAGCATAAAAAGTTCTTACAGACACACTCGTCATCTGCACAGAGCTTCTTGGAAGCAAGTCTGTCCATAAATATTCCATGCACCACACCTACAGCCACAAGACCTGCAAGAAAAAGTAACAAGAGTCTTGCCATCTTCCTTTTTGCTGTTTATACTATTGCACTTAGAGTGGAAGTGGAAGCTGACTCCAGTGGTTCCTGTCTTTTATGTGTAGCCAGACATCTGGGTAAATCCCCCCAGCCAATGAGAAGGTGCCTACTGTTCCTCTGCTTTCATAACAGTTAGTTGGCTGCAGGGCTATTTAGCATCTGATTTTCCAAAGAGACTCAAACTCTATGTCTTTTACATACACAAATGATTTCCAAATGGTCCACCATTGTTGAAGCCACTTTAGCTGTGGTTTATTGCATTAGTAGGGCATTGTTGAAAGAACTGAAAATTTTAAATCTTTAAAACAATTTTTAAGTTCAACTCATATTCTTTCAACTTTTAAGCAAAGATGTGCTAATTGTTCAAAATGTACGAACTATATATTTAGTAAGAATAATTTTGATTTAAACAAATCTAATTAAATAGCTGGATTTATTTAATAGATAAAGGATACTAAAGTTTACCAATCATTCATGACAGAATTTTTAGTAATTGTCTGTTTTAGAGCAGACATGGATTTTAACACACTAGTTGTCACATTCAGACCTACTGATGGGAAACAGAAAGGATAGGTGGGTTTAAAAAAATGGAAACATTTTTCTCCACCTCCTTCATCTGAGGCTTTTGAAATTTGGTCTCAAAATGCTCATGGATTATGGATCATAGGAAAGGGAGTAAAGCTCAAGGCTTATATTACCACCCCCACCCCTTTCTTGCTCCCAGGCATCTTTCCCATGAAAAGTGTGGCACTGCTAGAAACCACCAAAGTTGAAGCACGAATACCTGGATCTATCTATTTAACATATATTTATCGAATACCTACTATGTGCCAGACACCAGTCTAAGCATGAGAAATATAGCCGTTAATTAAGGTATCAGATACCGTGGACAAGTTATCAGAGTTGTACCTCTTCCTTCCTCCCCACAAATGCAGTCACCACACAAAATTAGGGCCAAGCATTAAACTTACAAAATAATTGTATGCAAAACTGTTTCCCAAAGAATAGACTGGTAAAGTACAATATACTTACAATATAATTAAAAAATTTGTTGATTTGTGTGTGGGGGGGTGGGTAAAGGGTGCTGTTTTCAGGGGAAGATCTCGTATACAGCTCACCCTGATATGGAAGCTACTTTAATTCCATATCTTCATCATAGATGAGGAAACTGAGGCTCGGCAATGGCCAGAGCCTCCTTTCTTAACCACCCAATCTAAAGGTTATTCAGTGGGATTGTGGTTCAGTGCTGCTTCATGTGCTGTCAAATTAGAATTGGGATTTTAAATCCTTTATTTTCTGCCTCACTTCAAGGAAAGTATGAATTAGAAATCATTTTGAAAGCGGAATGTCAGTGAATTTTCTTTCCTATAATGTAGGATCCTAAGAGGATCTCTAGATAAAGTAAAGTATTAATTAAGTCTTCTTAATCCTGAAGGGGCAGCTGTTTAGAGACTGTTACAGTCTCAGGCCAGCCTTCAACACAGAACTAAAAGACAATTGCCATTTAACAAGCACTTTAAGAAATGCAGACAGCACAAACTCAGGTTGCCATACGGTTTACAGGTTCCCCAAAGCAGAATGAAACATTTAATAAAGCCACATTCAAGCCCTCACTACAACTCAGCAAGGTAAGGCTGATGCTAACACAAGGTTATCATTGGCCATTCAAAGGTGGAGAAGTAAAGGAGAGATGTCAAGCCTTCTGAGCTCATTTGGGCAGGCCTGAAATGTCCTAACATTCTGCAGTGGGCAAAGGCAGGATGGACACAAGAGGCCTCTTTGTAAAATTTTGCTTGCAAATAGGAACTTAAATTTGCAATAATTCAGCAAGCAGTTATGCCAGGCAGCTATGCTCAAGCCCCTGCTGACCGGGGAGTCCAGAGAAGGGCTCTGTCCTGAGCTTGCATACCTCTTTCCTTTGGCTCTTCAGATGTATTCTTTGAGCCTTTCATCCCCCAAAGACATTTTTTTCCTTTCATTCCTAAATTAGCATCTCCATCTGGAGTTCTTAAAAAGGAGGCTGTGACTCCCTTACGGTCTAAAAAGAGGCTGGGCAAGTGGTAAAGGTGGAAACAGCCTCTTTGCCATTGCATACAAGGCCCTCCATGATCTGGCCCCTTTGCCCCTCCTGTCACTCCCTCTTGCACTCTCTTCTCATCATACCAGCTGCTGTCTTTTGAAAATCCTGAGCTCATTTCCACTTCAGGCCCTTTGAGCTTATTGCCTGAGATGCTTTCCCTCCAGATGCTATCATTTAGCTCTCTGGCCGAGATGTCTCCAGAGACAGATCAGTTTACCAGACCACTCCTTGCATTCCTCCAAGTCAATCCATTCATCACATGACCATGGTTTGCTGTCCTAACACTTGTATCACTATGTGTTATGCCTTATTGTCCATGGTAGTGTTTTGTCCCCCAACACTACAATAAAAGCTCCACGAAGTGGGGATCTTATCTATTTTGTTCATCACTCTACAATTAGCACCCAGAAAAAATACTCATAAAGTACTCATTGAATAAATGCATGATTCTTCTGAAATTGTATGCTTAGGTGTATACATGGGCAAAGAAAAGTCCCTAGGTTTTATAAGATTTTAAAAAAGGCTTATACCACACAAATTAAGACTCAGTGACTAAATTATTGGGGCAGAGACTCAGGGGTCTTACCACCGAAGCATGGTTCCCAGGCCAGCAACTGTGGCATCACTTTATAGTCTCTCAGACCCCACCGCATACCTGCCAAATGCGAATCTGCATTTTAACAAGCTATGCAAGTAATTAATAGGAACATTAAAGTTTGAGATGTATTGCTTGAGAGCAAATCAAATTAAGCAAAATTTTTAGCCAGGATTCCATCTTCCTTAGGTCTTTGAGGGATACATTTTCAAAGAACAAAATGCTGATTACCCAACAGCAAATATTGTTAAGCCTTAAAGTTTAAAATGAAGATGTGAGCCTCTCACAATGGTTTCCACTTTTATTCTATCTTCTATTTACCAATACACTGCCTTTGAAGAACACGTTTTAATGCATTTTTTTCATACTATAATTTTTTTAAACATTTTTTTTTTTATATTCTTATTTCCCTCTCTCCTTTCCTCTACCTTCTGGTAACCACTAGTCCATTGTCCATGTCCATACATGTTTGTCTTGTTCAATTGTTTCTTTTAGGTTTTTATCTCACATATGTGATATGTGATTTTCAACCTTTTCTGTCTGGCTTATGATATACTTCATAAAGGTAGAAATCTGCTTTCTTAAACTTGGCTAACATTGGAATCACCAGGGAGATTAAAAAATACCGATGTCTGGGTTTCACCCCTAGAGATTGGAATTTAATTGATGAAGGGTATAGATTAGGCATGAGTGTTTGTTAATGTTTCCTAGAAAATTCTAATATGCAGCCACTTTGAAAATCAAATTCAAAGTTGAGAACCACTAGATTAAATGGGTAACATCTGCTCTCTCCACTCTTAGCAACTCCCACTCCCACTGATGGGTAAGATAAAGGTCAGAAAATGCTAGTCTCATCAAAGCTTCAAAGTGTAGTTAGCTCCTTTTTCCTTCTCTTCTCCCCACTTGGAAGCCTTGCTTTCTAAAGTTTGGTTACATACAGGGAGATTTGAGCAAGTAAATATATTTGCTGTTAATGGGACTGGTGGAAGAGTTGTAAATAATGGGAAAGGCTAGAGTAAAAGTGCTGTTGTATTGCAAATAGAGGTACTGCTGTAAGTTTTTAATTGTATAATATGTCCAGATATGTAGATGCAAATATCTCTGCAATATATGAGCCTAAATTAGTTTCTTGGGCCATTACTGGAACATCAACAAAATCTGAATTGGAAAATATTGAATTGTTACTTCCTAATTTTGCTCGTCATAGTGTGATTGAGAAATACACACTGAAGTATTAAGGAATAATGATGAATCAGGCCAACACTCTGAAATGGTTCAAACATTTATGGGAGCTCTATGTACTATTTCTGAAATTTTTCTATCAATTGTAAATATTACCAATAAAAAACTTCCAAAAGTAAATTAGATGCCATTCCTCTGTTCAAATCTTCTAACAGAACATATACCCACAGTCTTATATATGAATGTTCCTATTTTATCTGTTAACAGCCCCAAGCTGGAAAGAACCCAAATGCCCATCCACTGACAGAACAACCTGCTGGTGCATGCAATAGAGATGAACCTCAAAGCATTCTAGACAGGACACACTATAGTGATAGAAAGCCTAAGGGTGGGGATAGAGGGAAGACTGCCTACAAAGGAGCACAAAGGGAGTTCTGAGGGGTGATGCTCTACATCTCAATTATGATTATTGTGTGACTGTATCCAACTGCCAAAGCTCATTAATTTGAACACTAAAATGAATTTTACTGTACATAAACAACTGTTTTACAAATTATCTAATAGTTCCTCATTTCAGATTATAAGCAAATCCTTAAAAAGGCCAAAACAATCCAACTACTCCTACCCTCCCTGACCCTTCCTCTCATCCCACTCCAGCCACACTGTGACCTTTCTACTTCCTCTCATCCAGACATGCAAAGGGGGCCAGTATGTGAAATATTTTTTTGTTGTGAGACAAGCTGAAAATAGTGAGAGTATAGGCAGTTAGAAAATTTAATAGCTACTGACATTGCTATACCATCCAAGAACATGGCCTTTTTTCTAGTAATTCACTGTTAAATTTTATAAAAGTACACAAACTTGACTAGGTTAAATATGTTGTTCATAAGAGCCGGACTCTGAATGTGGCAGTTTTAAGAATAAAATTTTGCTTTTTCCTCCACACGTGTGTATGCACAAAAGTGATATAATAATCTATGTTAGTCTAAAAGTAGTCTGTCCATAAATATACAATAAAAATTCTAAGTGAGAAGCACAAGTTTTGTACAAGGAAATGTTAAAACGGGAATATGAAAATGATCAATGTCCCTTTAGTATATACTATCCATCCAAGAAAACTGTCCACTTCTAAGGATACTCATAGTTTTATTAGCAGGGGACTGAATCAATAGTCTTTGGTATAAATCAAATGGTAAAGAAAATGAGCTTTGAAAATATTTGAACATTGATGTTTAAGAATCACAAATATCAATATCAAGACTGGCAACCCTCTGTTAATTCAGCTGACTTGTATTAAATATTGTGGATTGTATTTTCCCCTGGAGGTCTTTCAGTAAAGAGGTTAGATAACCATGCGAGTATTCCTTAGGAACAATTCTGCCCCAAGGTAAGAACATAAAATGTGAAGTTTGAAGACAGCATTCCGTTTTCCCAGTAAGTACAGTTACTCCTAAATGACGTTTACTCAATTAAACACTAAATGAAAAAATATGAGAAATGAGCAAAATACTATGCTCATTTATTTGAATATGAAGATTAAATTTCGATATTGCCCAGGTCTCAATTTTCTTCCTACACTTAGGACAATCATTTTTATCACTAGTAGGAGACTTATTTTAAAAAATAAATAAATTGCAGGATGGCAGTTTATATGCATAAAAAATAACTACAGAAAACCTAATCAAGAACTTTATCTAATTCTCCTTTGTTTTTATTAAAACGTTTCAATGTTTATCTACATTAGCTGTTACAAAATACTAGAAAAGCATCCTATTATAGTTTTATACACCCTAAAATGATTAGACATTGGGCCAATAAATGAAGTATTATGTATAGAATACAAATAAAAGTTTACTGTACAAAATTAAGGCCTTCATATTTCATAGTTCACTAAGGCTAAAGGAAAACTAGGTAATTTCTTAAAACCTGCATAAAAATTTCACTTTCACTTCCTCCCACTCCCAACTATTAAAATGGTCTGACAAAATGTTATCGAAACAAACACTTTAAATAACACCAAGTCCTTTAAAGACAACTATCCCAAACGTTATTTCTTGGCATAAGTGATCTTCATGGCATGGGATGGTGTGATCTTAAATCCTTGTAAAGCATCCCTGGCAGCTCCAGCCTGTCCATCATTTTCAAATTCAACAAATGCAATGTCATGCCTCCCAGGTACCAAACGTACTTCCTTGAAACCAGGGAACCTGTAAAGAAGAAAAACAATTTCTATATATGTAAACAATTTATATATATGTACACTATATTTTGTAAATATATAAATGGCATCAAAAACATAAGTGTCTATTCTGTGTTTTAATTTGTTATGCAACTTTCAGATTTTGGTTCAGAAAAAGTATATCCTACTAAGAATCCTGAATAGAATGAAAGATCCTAAAATATAATGAATACCATTATAATTAAATTATAATTAATACCATGAAAGAACTGCAGAAATAACATAAGCTAATTATATTTTTGTCATTATATAAAAGCTCTGTTTCCTGTTTTACTCATCAATTATAATTAATAATTCAAACATTAGAGGCAATTTAGCTGCTTATTTGCTAAATCTGCAGATTGGCTTCAATTCATGATTAATCCCAGATCAAATCAATGAACCTGTAAGGAATTACTACTGTGTGATACACAAAGGAATTCAGCCCATGGAAGTGCTATTGTCCTATTAGGAGGTTCCTGGAACAGACTAGTTTATTTAATAAACAAAAAAACAAAAAAACTTACTGATTAAACAGCATGGATAACATCATCTCATTAGTCTCTTCTGGTAAATTATTAAGGAATAAAATATAGTTTGGAGGGTAATCAGGGACCTATTGAAAAGAAAGAAGACAATGTTAGCTTAAAAGTACAAAAAGTATTATAAACCATTTGGCTCATATTAAAATCTAAACTTGAGAGAGCTATATCCCAGTTTATTTAGGCTTTTAAAATCTTACTGAATCAAACACTGAAGCTGAAAACCAATGACAGCAGAGAAATAATATAAGTCTAACAGTAACTAAGCAAAACAGACATTCAAGGCACTTACTATAAATTTGGAAGATCATATATCTTATCAGTTTTTAGGTATTTAACAATATTTAAAACAATATTTAAGTTTCAAGCATCTGGAGGTCAGTTTTAAACGGAGGATTTTGTTATCTGGATTACATAATTGCAAGATCCTAATAAAACTAGAGAGGGAGCAATGTCCCCCGCCCCCTTAGTTGTTTACTCAAGTAATATTCACTTCTCTGCGTTATTGTTTACTAAATCCCAGCATTTAAGAAAATTTAGAATCACTACTTGGTGACTTCTAATGTATTTTGCAAATAAATGAGATATACATAGAATCTAGTTACATACAAATAAGTAGAAAAAAGTTGTTATTAGATATTAAACCAATTATTTGATACCCCACTCTGAGGTTATGGGGAACTATAGGGTCATTATCCTGTACATAAGAAAAAGTCACTCTGTCTTCAGGCTAATTTCATGTTGGGGCCGCGGGGACAGGGGAGAGGGAGATAAAATGAAGTACCAAGAATAACTTAAGTGAACAACTTAAGGCTTAGAGAATTGAGTGCTGGCATTTGTGAACTGGACTATCATTGTTAAAAAAACGTTTAAAGAAGGTAAGCAGATAAGAAAATGCAACTTAAAAGGAGCAAAACCTTGGTGATGCAAGATGTAATTTAAAAAATTTACTTCTTAGCTGACTCAAACATTCTCTGGTAAAGGGGGTCAAATACGTAGTGACAGAAAGAAATCTAACTATGGGAGGTGAATACACAGTGTAAATATATATATATATATGTGTATGTATATATATATATATATATATATATATGTATATATATATATATATATATATATATATATATATATATATATATATATATATATATGCATGCCTTACTGTTAAAGTTTATAGCTGAAACTTACTGGATTTCATCAACCAATGTCACCATTAAAAAAATTAATAAAAAAAAAAAAAAAAAAAAGAATCTTGTCAGACCCCGTATCCGAGGAAGCAAGTAGGAAACCGTGAGTACAAGTCCGTTACCTGTACTCCTTATCCTAAGCTGTGTCTGTAAAGCCCTGGGCTAAGCACTGTGTACTATAAATGTAAAACATTTGCTCCCAGCCCTCACAGTTTAAAATCTGTCATTCTAATTCCCTCACTGATTCATTATGGGAAGTAAGGAATACAGTCAGGTTTGGTTTTCTCCCTCCTACAGAAACTTAAAATGTTTTGAGTGAGTTTCTGCATTAAAGTATTATATAATTTAGTGTTTTATCTTACAGATGGAATTATTTTCAGTTTTTAGAGACATGCAAGTTGTTGTATATTACTGCTATTGCTTTAGTTTCATTTTAAAATATCACCACATGGAAAAAAATACTACCTGAGGATTTGGTGTTGCATTTCCTTGGGTACTAGCTGAATTTGGTGTTCCCTAAACAAAAGAAATAGAGAAATAATTAAAATTTCCAATCCCTCTAAAAAAGGCAGCATGTGTTTTTATTTATAATTACTGTATAAAAATAACATTAAACAGATTTCTTATTCCATTTAATTTTAAAAATTTACATCTTAGTTGACTCATTCATATATTTAGCTTGTCAAATATTTCTAAAAGGTCCAGCCCTAAATTTTAAACTGTATCATAAAATTTAATCTCTAAGCTTTAAAATTATAAAGTAAAAAAATAAATAAAGTAAAATAAAATAATGACTTAAGTAGACAAGAGAAAACCAAGAAGCGGTTTTTCTTTTTCTTTTTTTTTTTTAACAATTAGAGAAACATCAATCATTATACTTAGTGAAACCGATTTCTAATCACTTTTAATCAAAAAGTAACTACTTTTTGAATGATCATTTCACTTGTATCTGGTATTTTAAATTAAATTTTGAATTTCTGAATTGTCCAAACAGCTTGAGTCAAGTACTTATAATTAAAGATAATATCTATAGTACTATTTATAGGCAGCAAAACTTGAGAAATACGCTAATAGATATTAACATATTCTATGAATGAACAAAATGTCATACAAATTCAAATAAAACTGTTAAATATAAATTTTCATATATAAATGCTACCCTTTTAATCTGTTGCTTAAACATAAATATTGAAATTTTAGAATTCAATCAGGCCAGCTTCTTAAAAATCCATCTTTTAAACATGTATACATACAAAAGCACTTATGAGCCTCAAAGATCATGCCTCAAGTGAAAGACAGACATCCCATCAAATTTTTAACACCAAAAAAATACGAACTTTTGTCCATCTTACCTGACCAGGCTTTTTACTTGCAGTCATTGCTGTTTGTTCCACAGTTTTAGCTTTTTTCTTTTCCTTTTTCTTTTCTTTGTCAGCAAAAGTACCACGCATTTTAGATATTATATCAGAATCTGTTTTTGCATACTGGATTCGCTGTTTTAATTATTTAAAAACGAGTTACTTTTCATTATGCTGAAGGCTGTTTACACCAGTCATTAATATTACAAATTCCATTACTCAAATACACTGCAAGGTATTTAAAACCCACCCCTAAGAAAACCTGTCAACTCTACTGAGTGCCAAATGAAAATAAATTGTGGCCTATGATTCACAACCTAGACATAGTTAGATTCAGTGTGTTTGTTGGAGAAAAACCATAGATTTTCATATGAGAAAAATAGGTCTAAAATATCTATACCACTGCTTCTCTCCATTTATAAAAGAGAGAAAACTACTTTGGAAATCTGCCTATTCCTTAGGAGGGACTCTCAGTAGAAGGCACAAAATATATCAATTAGCTGTGAAATGTGTTGTTTGAAATTTGTTACTTCCAAAGTTAAAGCACAAAAGATTATTAATGACTTTTAAATGAAATGAGCAATAGTGGCATCAACTAAACCTTAAAATGCTTTAAAAGTAAACAAAAGGAAGGCATCAAACTTGTGCAACCAGGCCACCTGCTCATTCTTTCTGGGCCACAGCTAGCAAGAACACCATGAACAAGTGAGAAAACGGGCAAGCGCTGAAAAATACTGGTCTAGGACAGCATTTCATAAACTAAAATGTGGACTCCAATTACCTGGAAAGCTTGTCAAGGGGGAGGTTCTAAGGCAGGAGGTCAGGGTGAGGTATGAGATTCTGCACTTCTAATAAGTACAAAGGAGGTGTTGATACTACTGGTATGGGTGCCACACTTTGAGTAGCATGGTTCTGGCCGAAAGCATTATCACAGAGATGAGATCAACACAATTAACTATCCCAAAATGTTTTCTATGAGGTACATTGTTATCTACAATGTGCAAACCACAATTTCCATTTCAAGGAAATGTTTCTTCTTTAGAACCAAAAGAGCTGAAACTCCATCTCTAATCACATCAAAACACAACAATCCTATAAATTACTACTTAAAATTGTCTTGTATAGCAAGAATTTGATCTCAATCTTATGGGAACAAGTGACATTTTAAAAATGGTGTGGGTTTGAAAGCAGGGTATTTTTCTTTCCTTTTATTTCAACTAGAGATGAATATACTGGGGAAACGGCCTACCACTACATCTCTACACCACAGTCCCACTACAGTACCCACGGTGTTCCCTGGCTGGCCTGGGCTGCTGTGCTAGAGCAGCTTTTTGTGTACTTATCCCTGCAAGCAACTCTGCTAGTCTTAGGCATCATCATCTAACCAAAGATGTAGGTTGACAAAGATGTAGCTTACACTGACTTGTTCCCAAGGATGCCATCCACAATCCCCTGGGTCTTCACCCTTCTCTCTGACCTGAACAGATCTTGAGTGACCTTGTGTTATGTCCTTATAACAATAACCTCTAAAGATCTCTGATCTCAGCCATCGCTCTTAGCTGGCTATTCTAGACTAGTACTTCTTGATCACAGGCGATTTTGTCCACCAGGGGACAAGTGGCACTGTTAACTGGAGACACTGCTGGTTGGCATGCTACAAACATGTAGTGGGCTGAGGCCAGGGAGGGTATTAAAATCTCTACAATGAACAAGACAGCCTCCCACAACAACAACAAAAATTACTCAATTCAACATGTCAAAAGTGCCAGTGCTTAAAAATTCTAGTCTAAATACTGGTAAGAGATCAAAGTCTGCCCAAAGCTTAGAAAAGGGGCAAGATTTACATTTAAGCCAAAGGTTTCAGATTGAAGTCTTCCAGAAGATGGTTCTATTTCACTGAGGTATTTTTGGCATTAAATACCCAAATTTTCTTCCTTGAATCACAGAAAATAATTTTGTTCTTAGTTCTAAATTATAGCAAATTTTTTTCGCTTCTGAGTTGGTATGCTGAAGTTAAAAGAGAAGAGCAACTATAAGCATCTAAATAAGTAGAACCAGATGGCTCCCTCTTCTAGGATACCAGAGATTTGGCAGATATCTGCTACCTTCCTGAAGGCAGAGAAATAGACCTTCTAAAATAACCTTTACTATAAGATCAGTCTAATGGACTTTCTCCATCTGTCTAAAATAATTAGCTGGCAAGGTAAAGCCAGAGACAGCCAGAGAAAATAATATTTGCTTTCCAGTATCTGAGTAATAGGCACACTTATCATCTTAACTCAGCAAAACAGCCCTAAGACCCTCTTGAAGGAAGAAATTGCTCCTTCATACTACCAAGAAATACAAGCTGGTTTCAGGAAATGCCAATTTACTGAAAATCAGGGTATGCTTGCACAATCCCATGTTTTTCTGGGGTGGGCCTTTCCACACAGATGGTGTCCAGTCAGGTGGGAAGGGATGGACAAAGAAGAGTTAGAGACAGGATGAGAAGAAAACTTTCTCCACCAAAAGAAAGTTCTCAGTCCTATACAGATCAGTGTAGTACAGATCTGCAAACTGCAGACTACAGCCAACACTGCCTGTTTTTGTAAATTAGGTCTTTGGGAGACAAAGCCACACCCACACATCTGAATGCCATCTATGGTTGATTTTCCCACTAAAAAAGAATTAAATAGTGCAAGGTATCAGCTGGCCCACAAAGCCTAAAATATTTACTATCTTGGCCCTTTACAGACAGTGTACTGAGTTCTAGTTTAGAAAAAAAAAATCACAATATTAAATATCAGGAAATTAGCTTTCAAGTACTGATGCCATGCAAGTGGTTACATTAAGGTAATCTAGAAAAGCAATTCCTTTCTGTGCCTGATTCTTAATTTATAAAGGGATTAGATCAGTGGTCTGTACTACAGGCTATGGGCCAAATCCAGCCCATGGTCTGTTTTTGTATGGGCTATGAGGGAAGAACTTTCTTAAACCAAAATTTTGCTGACCTCTGAATTAGACCAAAGAACATTCAATCTGCTTGCATTTTACAGGTTTATTGGCTCTTTCCCCAATACCCTGTGGTATTACATTCCAGTTCCAGAAGAAAAGCACTTTGGAATCCAAATCCAAGGTACTGTACACTCATTCACACATGTAAAACCCCTTGTTCTACACTGTCTTCATGCAATCCTGTACCATCCCTTAGACCTACAGCCTCCTATTACATTAGTTCTCTACTTCCTTCTGGCCCTCCCACAAGAAAATCTTTGTCTAATAGCTAAGTGTGAATCTTATTATGTCATTCCTGACATGTTTTTCATGTATAGTTATTTCCATTCATTGTTATCCATTAATATAACTTCTGAATTTAAATCTATAAACCTTCTTTACATCATTGCTTTATCTAGACAGCATAGCTTCTGATATTTATCATTTCACTAAGGAATTTTCTAAAACTTCAAACTGAACTTCCTCTTTGACCCGTGGTTTTTGTTGTGTGTTGTTTTACAAGTTTAGGAAGAAAAATTTCCTTTTAATCTCCTGACATCAATTTCTTATTCTTCTGAGATGAGACTACTGACTATACCACCATTATTTTTTCAATAGTCTATATTTCAATGTATTTTGTTTTTGTCCATTTGAACTGTCACAAATTAAGAAGTGAATTATAAACCTTACCACTGTTTCTATAAAAATAAAATAAAACCAAACTCCCCCAACACATAATTAAAAGCAGAAAGCAAAAGCCATAGTTTCAAGTGTATGTTTATAAATCTATTATACCATTAATAGAGATTAAAGTCAAAATAATAAGATCAAATTACCATTGGTTTACCATAAAATGGAAATCCTTGCAACTGTCTCAAAGCATTCGTGGATGAGCCAAGTTCTTTAAATATAACAAAGGCTTGCCCTCTCATCTTCATGGTCTTTAAAGCTACAATATCTACCACATGGCCAAACTGAGAAAATAGCGCATAGAGGGATCTCTTCAATTCTGTGCAAAATCAAATAGGAAACAAGTTATTTATGAATGAAACGAAGACAAAATCCTTTCATAAAATAACACTGCATCGAGAGCCCCTCCACCATTCACTTTTTTATTTATACAAAGTTGCACATTTTAATGTCATATTATTCTCATTGTTATCTAATTTAAAAAGTTATTTGAAACCATTTTACCTATGACTAAAAACATATTCAACACATTTTCAGCCATACTTTTTTATTTTTTAAAAACCCTAAAATCCTTACTCAAAAAGGGATAAACCATTATTTCAGACACTGAGAAAGATGACTAGATGACAATTTTTGAAGCAGTACAACTTTTAAGTCAGTGTTAATTAAACACACTTTGATTTTTAACAAAGATTTTTAAAAAGCACTTACCTTCTTTTTTAATTTTATCATTCATATTGTTGATATAAATTGTATGATTTGGTCTGATATCCATGTTTTTGGCTAAACTGTTCAAATAGCCTAAAGACATAGAAAATATTCTGTTATAAACAGAGAAGATTAACTCACATTTAGTGTGGCATTAGGACACAACACAAGGGTTATTAACTTCTCTTTCAATCCCAAGTGTCAGAAAATATCACTTTGGCAGCAATCTTTAAAACCTCTCCAAAACTTTGCTAGTCCTCCTTTTTAAACAAAAAGAACAGTTCTCATGCTCAAAACCTGGTGGAGCACTAGTACCCAGCCAGACTTTAATAACAGTATTTTACTCAATATATTTACTTTTATACTTATTCATTTACACATATTCATTTATGCCAAGTGAAATTATTTTTGTCTGCCTAAAGGAATCTTTTCTTTTTTAAGCAATTAAAAATTTGAGATTTGAAGAAAAACCTAAAACAAACTTCGCAAATGTAAATCCAGTAAAAATCATTAAGTTAGAACATCAATGAAGTTGACTTACAAAGCACTTTTACATCTATTAGTCTTTATACACACTACCACTAAATGTCCTGACTCCAAAGTTCCCTCTGACCAGCTTGAAAGAATGGAGTTGAGAGACAGCAGTACTGCATAATGGTTAAGCACTCAGATTCTACAAGCAGCCAGACCTAAAATCAAATACTGTCTACGCTTCTTCCTAGTTGCTTGACTGAGGGCAAGTTCCTTAATCTCTCTGGTTCACACATGTACAATGGGGGCAGTAATAGCATTTAACCAGTAGAACTCAGAAGACTAAGTGGGATAAAATTTTAGCGGTTCTTGCATAGGCAGTAAATACTTAAAAGTGCTGTTATTAAAGCTTAAGGGACTTGCCTAAGGTCACATAAGTCATACGCAACAGGCCTGGAAATTCAACCTCTGTGTTCTGGTCTCTTGCACTTTTCTTTCACTCTCACCTATTTCATTTTTTACATTGTTTTCAGTTGCAAATTCTGACCTTGCTTTATTTCCCCCACATATTCCTTAACTTCACAAATAATTACCCTCACTGTACGTGAACAGCACAGGACTAATGACAATGGAAGAGCCTATAGACAGGGATTGTACTTGTGCGGATAAAGGTGAAAAGTAATGCTTCTCAAAGACCGGCGACCCTCCCTAAACTGAAACCTGGAGGACTGGAGTAGCCAAGACGACGAGAGGGAAGTGATACAGAGGTCTAACTGAAGGCAGAGAGATCGGAGGGGAGACTCCAGCAATAACTCGTGCGAGGTTTGATGGTGGCCTGGGCTAGTACCGGGGTACCGGAAGAAGCTTCCCAATCCAAAAGAGGGCCTCTAATCTAGAAGGAACGTGAAAGCGCACAAGGAGCGGTAAATTTGCATAAGCGAAGGGACATTCATTATTCTTCACTCTGTACGCGAGAGCCTACCTACTCTCCAGAAACAGGCACATTCGCCCAAGGTCCCAAGCCCCAGGTCCAAGTATGCAGTCACGTGACCCCGGCCCCCACCCGTCCCGCTGTAGACAAGGCTCTTAAATTGGGAGGCCTCGCTGGACTAGCGCGGCAGTCTCCAATCCTCCCTGGCCCACTAGCTGTGGCTTCCGCGAACCGTGGGCAGGATGCGTCCCGTTTCCATTCCGCCTCGTCCATTCCCGGCTGCTACAGGGCAGCGCTGGGCACTGCGGCACCCGGCAGCTGGTATAATCGAGACAGCGAGGGAGAATACCTGAAACCCACCTGAGGCCGGCGGCGTGAACAGTAAGAACCGAAGGCGGAAACGCAGCCAGAAAGCGGAAGTAACACTACCACGCGCCTCAATCGAGCGCCGAAAAGTCGAAAAGCCGAGCCGGAGTAGATCAATGCCCTGCGACTGCAAATGGGAACCTCTCTACGCATGCGTACACCTGGCAGCCGGAGAGAAGGGGCGGGAAGAAGGAATGGGGGACGGCGAGAGGGCGGGAGCTTGTGAGAACACCATGCGGGGACGGGAGGGCGGGGAACGAATCTTGGGGCGGTGGAGTGAGGGGATGGGGACGGCAGTGATTCATTTCCCCACTACGACTTTGTGCGGCTTTACCTCACACAAGATGTTTTTCAGCGTTCCAAATGCAATATAGTTTTACAGGTGCACCCACCCCCTAACCCCCCATCCCGGCCCTCATACCGCTATCAGGGCAGGGGTCTCTGGTTTGGCCCTTCCCTGGGTTCTGGCTGCCCACAGTTCAACATCACATTCAGGGCAGCCAGTACCCCAAGTCTCCGAATCCTGGGACTCTTAGGCAACTCTCCAACACTTTGCTGATAAGCTTGACCCAGAGGCAGCTCCGTTTGAGGGCCCAAAGCAAGGGAGTTAATTTCTTTGGTTACTAGTAACCAAACAACTGTAAGATCATCGGCCTAAACTGACTCAAAAAAAGCCCATTAATTTCCTATCATCCTTCCCACCCTCACATCGCCCCACAAATGCCTAGATTGTTCTAGGGTAGTTGTCGGTGTTTAGGCAAACTGAATGGGAATTCCAAAAAGTACTTGCATCCGTTCATCCATTTATCAAATGTATGTAAAGCATCATCTGAAATAGTTGTTAGAGCCAGGGAGAATCCAGTTTTGTATCTTCCTCTTAACTAATCTCTCTGAACCTCAATTTCCTCTTCTGTAAACCTGGGATCATAATAACACCTCCTTCTAGAGGTGTTATAAGTGAGCTAAATGTAAGGTGATTAGACACAAAATAAATGGTTCAAAACGTTATTTCTAAATGCTAGCTATGATTTGAACATCTGGATGAAGGAGTCAAATAGGTTGGTCTTTAAAGATGGGGATTTTTATTTTAAAATATCACCTAAAGTTGCAATGTCTTGAAGAAAATGTAAGCCTCTTGAGGGTGAAGAATTCTGTTTTGTTCATTCAAGTAGTCTTAGTTACTAGAAAAGTGCCTTAAAATACCTATGTATTGAATGAATGAAGCTTCGTGGAAAAAATGAGACAACACTACCAAATGTGATGTCTTATGAAGATATACATAAGTATAAGGGGCAATGTTAATCACAGAAAAGCATTATTTTACTATATGGATATAAAAATGAGAAGAAATGTAAATAGTTCTGTCTCAGTTAAGGGATTATGAGAGAATATAAATAGAATATTCTTAATATGTTAAAAGAAATATAAACTAAATAAAAAACAATTTATGAATAACAAAGGGCAAGCTATCCTGCATGTTAATATGGGTGTCTGACCAATTAACTCTGTTTGATGATAATGAGGATGGCTAAACTATTTTTCTAAAAATAAGCTATAACCTGGCTGTATTATGCAAGTCATTCTGGCTGAAAGCATACTATAAGTATTAAGAGAGGATAAGGTTGAACTTTGTGAAGAAACTTTACCTGGAAAGAAAAAAAAGAGGAAACACAGAGACTTAAAGACAGACTACACATTGTGTTCCATTAACCACTAAAAAATGGCTACTATACATTACACTGTGAGAAGGAAATTGTGTAATGCCTACTCAGTGGCCATGATATGCATGCTATTCCCCTAGATTCTTCTAAAGAGAGCCAATGCATTTTCTGTTCTTGGGCATTTGTTCTGGGCTTTCTAATGACCTGTTAATGGTCCTCAATTACTTCCCAAATAATTTTGAGAAACTAGAAATTGACAGCACAATTGGGAAAGGAATAAAAGGGAGAAAGGAGCCCTCCTGGCCTGGTGAGAAGCCTTGAGTGCCCTGGTTATATAAGAGCATTATAACATCTAAACTTTGGTCAGATGCATAGTAAATAGCCATCATTCCTTTATAATGAAATTCACCTCTTGAGAGTTATATCAGGAATCAGATGTTTCCCAAACCTACATGTTTTTAAAAAGAAGAGAAACACAAAGGGGTTTTACTTGGAGTTCTGCCCAGTCTCTCATATTTCAGTTAGGCAACATAATTTACTTTTCTATAAAATAGGTTTGTTTTTTAGATTTTTTTTTTATTGAACTAAACCCAGAGGCAGCACTATAACACTTTAGTGAAGCTTTATGTATCTACTTTTCATGACACTCGCTTATTTTAGGGATAGCAGAAAAATTACTACAAACAGGTGGGAATAAAACTGTGTTGAAACATCTAAATTACTATATAAAGATGATAACTAGGTGGCTCTTATTGACTCTGAACACGCATATATTTTCCTACCTTATCTACATGTGTTTTATGTTTCTCATAAAATGTTTTCAGTATCTTGCTGCAGTAGTTTTGTGATGGAGCCATGTTTAAGAGAAAATGCATCATAAAACTGTGATGGATAACTTTTGGCTTATTTATGTTACACAGAACCACAAAATGTACAATAGTTTGTATCTTCTTTCTCTCTCCAGGTAGGGATTTCATTAAGAAATTTATGTAGAGTGAAATTTTCACAACAAGCATTGCATAATTCTGGACATTATTGTTGAGCACCAATTCAGGTTTACCTTTTCCTAGTTGGTTGGATTTTTGTTGGCTGAAACTTCCTAAAAAGCTCCCCAACACCTGCAACTCAGGGAGGAAATAATTTTGTGCAATTATTTCCTTTCATTGCACTTCAGTTCTTTTTTCTTTTTTCTTTTTTGGAAATATCCTTGTTTATAGGGGAAAGAAAAGTGACTATAACTTCTGATATGTACTACTTTAATGTTAACGAGGTGTCTTTCACATAAACAAAAATACTATCCTCTCCACAAAATATATGGAATTTGAGATAGGCTATGATAATGTAACCTCTGGGGTGATGTGAAATCGAGTCTCGCCCCAGAGGTGTAGTGGAGGAGAAGGTGGAGGATGTTAGTGGTGGTGACGTTGCATGTTGTCCCTTGGTTCTTCCCCGCCGCAGCAAAGAATTACAGGTCAGTGAGATTTAGAAAAAAGTAAGATTTATTGAAAGTATGTTTTCGAAAGAGATGAGCCACGCTAAAGAAGGCTGCAGCCTTGTGACTCCTCCCCAAAGGGAGGAGCAAGTTTCGAGCCAGAAAAGATGTAACAATGCAGAAATGGGAAGGTCTGTTTATATTTGGGCCATGATGGGAGGTCCTAGATGATCCGTAGGTGAGGTCACTTTGAGTGACTGTTGGCTTCTATATAATGCCTTGCCTACTGCTGATGTGCTTACCCAGAATTCAGTCTGTTATAATTAGATTCATGAACTTCTAGGCATAAACATAGTGTTATAAAGATGGTATAATGAAGCTGAAGTCATAGGCAGTAATTTCTGTGCATGCATTTGTAGCTGGTTTAGCCAGCAGCTTTTATGGCCTTTGTGCTCTAGTATTTGTAGTAATTTATAACCCTAAAAGGGAGGTATTTCTGGGACGTCCTAAAGGAAGGGCTTCAAGGGACGCTTCTATGGTTACAGAGCTGGGCCTTTGCTCCTGTTGCTCATTCCTGACTAACTACCTAACAATAATGTACGCATTCTGTGAAGTTTGAAAGCAATAGTTTGCCTTTGAAGACCTGATAATCCAAACAAGTGTAGGGAAAACCTGAACATTTTACTGTTCAATATTATATGTATAAGTTGCACTTGACACAATGTTGTCCAACCTCCCTCGAAGCCCACTAAGTAACATCACATGACTGCCATTCCCTTCAAGATTAGAAAAATAAGATGCCAGTCTCATTAGGCTTACCTAACAAACAAAATATTATGAAGATAAAATTCTTAAGTACAGCAGGTTTTGCCTCTATGATTCAATGCTATAAATTGTTTTTGACTCTTAAGCCCTATGACAATTTGAAATTCAAATTTTTAAAAGGAAACTTTTTTCCAATGTTAGACCTCAATTATCTACTTTCAAATGTGATATATCATTGATATCATGGTCATGCCCCAGATATCCTACTCTAGTGTTTCTCAAACACTGATGTACACATGGATCACCTAGAGATTTTATTAAAATCAAATTTTGATTTGATAGAGTTGGGATAGGACCTGAGAATCTGCACTTATAGCAAGCTTCCAGGTGATGCTATATAACAAGACCCTAAGCAATGCCTGGTAGATTATCCAGCATCACATAATAGCTCCTACCACATACTGAATACTATCTTCTTATGCAAATGTAAATTAACTTTCAGAGGTGGTACTAGTTATTGAAACTCTTCTTTATTTTTACTATTTTCCACTGGACATTTGGAAATCATTCTTAAGTGAGAGTGAGAAAGTCTGGAATTTTTGTTTCTTCTTTACAAGAGATTGCTTGATTTCCTGTGAGGCCCTCGGTCACCTTTTAATTAGTGGTAGTCATCACAGCTGTGCACAACCAACCATTCTGTTTCCTGTCTCCTGCTGGGCTCATGGAGGACTTGCATTTGTCCACACTTTGCAAAGTTGGCATGGTCATGTAATGTGCTTTGGTTAACGAGGTGTGAGGTCATGAGATAGGCATCACTTCCAGACAGAAGCATCAAGAGCTAGTGCACAATATGACAAACTCCCTTTTCCTGTGTTTGTGATCTGGGGAACATATCTCTAGATGGAACCTCTGTCAAGCTTAGTTCCTTGAGAGACTATAGTGATTAGAGGATTCCTACCCAACACTCATTCGCAAGTCCAAATTTGTCTTGTAACATAAGCAAGAAATAATTAACTTAGATTTAGGGGGTATTTGTGATGGCCATGTGCCATCTTGACTTTATACACTCATTGAAACCACCTTTGAGAAATAATTCTTAGAAATTTCAAAAGAGTTTTACACAAGCAGTTTCTTGGGTACAGATGATTTCTGAATACATAAGAAGTCATGTACCTGAGGTGACTCATGTTTTGAAGGGATAATTGAAGTAATCAATTTATAACTATGTGATCCATCTTCTGAGTGACCTTTATTGAATAAATTAATCCCAGATTTATTGAGCACCTTTGTAAGAAATTACCTTGAGACCTAGCTGAGAGAATGGTAGTATTTTCACATAACATTCAGAGAAGCGTTCTGCAGAAATAAAGAGATGTCATGTTCACACTCTAATTTTAAGGTGTTCAGAATCACCTTGCAATAGAAGACCAGGATATGTATAAAACATTTCAGGTAAGATTTAACATCATGAGACAGTTTGGATTCTTATCACAAAGAAGTTGAAAAAAAAAATGAAGCTTCTAGTTTAAATTGTAGATTTGTTCGAACCAGACAACCCTGAAAATTATTTCTGTCTAGGGAATCCAAAACAATTATGTAAATGAGTCTGGTAGTTCCTGTTCTATTTTGCTTAAGGTGAATGCAGGTCAGTTCAACTATTGTAAATTTCTCTAATATCACTGGCAGAAACATCATTCCATGGGTTAATGAGTTTATTTAAAAGGATGGTGAAAAATAAGAAATAGTGCTTATCTCTCATTAATATTGGAGTCTCCCTTTAATCAGTCTTTTTTTCTGTTTTAATATGAAGCTACTTTCTGACATTCAATGTCACAAAATTACTTCAGCTCCAGAAAGATATGAATATTACTTATAATATATTTTGTCATTTCAGTAGAACATTCTGAATAAGACTGGTCAGTTTAGAAGCCTGAAAGAAATTAGTTCTGATTTATTTCCTTGTGACTGAAATTGCAAATGTCAGATTCCATTACACATGGCTAAAACTAGAAGAGCCCATTCTTTGTTCCTTCAAAATAGGATATTCCAGCACACTTTGTACAGTGCTAAACTTTAAATAGCTTAAAACTAACCCTAAGACTTTGGGACACTCTTACCTTTATCGAATACCTACAGCATAATGAATTTTGTGCTAGCTACTCAAGACACAATAGTGAGCAGCACAGACATGCCACTTACTCTCATGGAGCTTCTAATCTCTTAGAGGTATTAGACTGGTAAGTAAATGTTTGTGAATAATTACCATGGAGATGTTCCCATTACTACTGCTGTATAACAAACTATCCAAAACTGTAATGTTTTAAAATAACAACTGTTTGATTATGTTGAATGGACTTTGTGGATCAGGAATTTAGTCAGAGCATAGCTGGGTGATTCTTCTTCTCCTTCTGGAGTGACTAAAGTTATTTAGTAGGAGTCAGCTCATTGATAAGTTGGTCTAGAGGATCCAAATAGTCTCACTCAAATGTTTGTGGTTAGGAATGACTAAAAGATTGACCTCACATGGGACTATCAACTAGAGCATCCATGCATGGTATTTCTAGCCTGATGGTTTCTGGTTAGTTGGATTTCTTACATAGGGGTCAGGTACCCCCAGACCAAGAGTCCCAAGAAAATTATGTGAAAGTTTCAAGACTTTTTTGGACCCAGCCTGGAAAGTCACATAACAAACATTTAGCAATTTCTTGGTCACAAATGAGTCATAAGGCCAGCCAAGATTTAAGGAGAGAGAAAATGGATTCTATTTCTTGATATAGAAATAGAAAATTCAGCCTGTAAAGAGCTTGTGGGAAGGGAGATACTATTATGGCCATCTTTTTCTAATTGTAAAAAAGAAGTTATATTTCTAATCTCTTAGATGTATTAGCCAGGTGGACTCAGTTTAGATGATTCCAATTTTGTTGGCACCATCCAAATCATACATAGTCTAGAGCCAGTTGAATATATGCCTTCTTCTCTCCATCAGGCCTGATTAGGATGTTGATCTTGGCCATATTTATATCATAGAGCTTCTTCAGAGCCTGTTTGATCTGATGCTTGTTGGCCTTGATATCCACAGTACACACAAGTATGCTGTTGTTTTCTATCTTCTTCTTGGCTGACTTGGTGGTCAGGGGGAACTTGACGATGGCATAGTGGTCAAGCTCGTTTCTCCTGGGGGTGCTATTCCCAGGAAATTTGGGCTGCCTTTGGAGCTGCAGTGTCTTGGGTCATCAGAAGGTTGGTGATATATGGATCTTCTTTATGAACATCTTTGAAAATATTTGTCTCTTGCCTGTCCTGGATTGAGAATAGCCAACTCTTGTCTTTGCCACTTCCTAGATATGAGAGTTTATACAAGATACTTAACCTCTCTTAGACTCAGTTTCCTCCTCTGTAAAATGGGGTAATAAAAACCAAACTGAAGGCTTCCCTTATGATCTACAGCCCCAGGGGAAAAAAAAATATAGGGAAACTATTGGTTCCTCCCTGACCAACCTTGCCCTTATCCTTAAGCTCTATTCCAAATGCCTAATAACTCCACAAAAAAAAAAAAAAAAGTACACAAAAAACCCAGTTGGCAAGTCTAAGCTCTATTCACTCTCCCCTCAACTCCCCCCAGCCCCAGGAAGTCACCTATAGGCTACCTCTTGGACAACATCTGCCCTTGGGAGTGAGTGGCTCTCAGAGGCCCTGATAAAGGACTTGGGACCATTTAGACAGAGAATTCTGAGATTCCTGGATCCAGAACTTATCTATTAAGGGAAGAGACACAGGTTCTGGTGGTTCTAATCATTTTGTCCCATGCACTCAGAGGGGCTTCTCTTGTGCCTCTTATTTAAGGGTGATACTGTCAACATTCATGGCTATTGTATGGATTCTATGAAATAAAGTAATGAAAAAGAAGCTACTCTATGTCTGACACATAGTAAGTGCTAAAAATGGTGGTTTTCATTTCTTCCTATATTTGTATTTAACTTTAAAAGGTTATTTCTATAGAAATTTATGTTTAAATCATATACTATATTCTGTAGGAGACATAAAGCATATAATATACCATCTCTCTTCTCATAGACATTATAAGTTTATTGAGGAAAGAAGACAGTTAAAAAATATAACTGATCCAAAGGCTTGGCTCTCTGGAATGCAGAAAAATGGGAGAATTTGAGCTCAGATGCTCAAAGAAAATCACAAAGAAGTTCTGAGAATGGCAGAGCCAAATAGGCATTTATAGGTCATATAAAGTGACAATGAGTAGATTCACTAGAATGTTAGATTGGGAAGAAATGTGTGGTCTTTCCAGTCCAAGGTAGAGGCCTACATGAAAGAGATAGAAACAGAGAAAGCAAGTGTGCCAGGCATAAGTTATATTGCCATTTATGATTCAGACTTAGAAGTCACACAGTATCTCTTTTGTTGTTGTCTATTGATTGAGACAGTCACAAAGACCTGCCTGAGTTCAAAAAAGAAGACATAGAGGTCAATCTTGATGATGAGAGAGTAGGAAATTTTTGAAGTTCATGTGGGACCAGAGATATTCTTGTGTTCACTTTTGGAAAATAGTAACTGACACATGGCTTTCTAGAGGAATGGTTTCTCACATTTCAAAGCAACCTAATCCTGCCTTGCTGGTGCCTCAAGACTTCTGGACCATAGATGAATCTGATATAAAGGTCATAGAGAGGCTTGCTATCTTTTTGTGAGGAGAGATATTTCTTCTTTTCCCCACAGTCCTAAGATCTACTCAGAACTGAGGGAAGGAGGAATAAACAGAACTGACCTGATAGTCATATTCACAAATAGTTTAGGAAGCCAAACATGCAGCTAGATGCATACCTCTCTCCATTAGGAATCCTATGGATAGAGAAACACCATTACGATCAGCTGTCAGCCTTAATTTGTAGGTTAGGAAAGTATAGATCACATATTTCTATTCATCAGCATCAGTGGCTAGTCATGTTCAACTGCTAATAAGAAAAATTCATTTGCAGTGGCTTCAGCTCACAAAGGTTTGTTATACAAAGACAACTGAAAATCAACAGGCTAGGGCAGTTCCACAAAGTGTTCATGAATCAAGTTTCTCTCTATTTTTCTGCCCCTTTTTCTTGCTTTGTTTTCTGCTTCCATTCAAAAGATCACCTCATGGTCCAAAGTGGCTGCTGTAGTGTCATCCATTATACCCACATTCCTGGCAGTAGGGAAAAGGAGGAGGAAGGTTTATGCCACTGTCTTTTAGATAGGCTTCTTAGAAGTCTCAAGCTATGCTTTTATTTATAACAGTTTGGTCAGAGCTTACAAGTCTGGGCAATGTAGTTTCTTAGCAGGAGATGTTGCCCAAGATTTTTATTTGTAAAGAAAAAAAGTGAAAGTTAATATTTGAAGGCAAGAATCTCTCTCTGTTAAATGTCCAATTTATGAGATAGAAAAAAGATACCCACAAAGTTAAATGCATCATAAAAACCTTACTAGTGATATATAATTGTAGTAACATTTCTCCTTTATAAGTGTCTACAAAAATTGAAAGATTTACTTCAATATTTTGAAATCTGAAGTGAGAAATAGATTTTGTAGAATCCATTTTCCCTCTAAATAGCTGACAACAGCATACAAATCATGTTTTAAACCTCCCCCTAATTCCAAAACACACTTTGCTCTTGGTCTGAATGACTTAAGTCAGAGGAAATGCAAGATATAAGAGGACAATATGAAACTTAAAGGAGGGCACTAACTCTCTGAAACATTCAGTGAGCTGATCCCTATGCCTGTTTCTGACATAATTATGAATATCCTCAAGGTGTTGGCAATTTAGATAATTGCTGATAATAAACTATTTGCTCAGTGTTATATACACACAAATGTGCACATCCACTCCCATAGAAAATATCATGAAATATTTTTCTAGTTTTCTTCACCTGCAAACATCTTACATTTAAGGAGCCACCGGAAGTCATATTTCATTCATTTTCCCAGCACCAGTGCTCTGTCATCTGTCCCCTCTCTGTACTCAGGGACTGATTCTACCATTTGCCTTTAACAATTTATATCCAACATTTAACAAACATTAAGAGAACATTTAACAATCTCAAACACTTGAGTACTTCGCTGTGGCCTGTTAGCATCATATGTAAATTTCTCATTTTCCCAAGTTTAGTGTGAGCCTTTTGAGTGCCTCACACTGTTTTTGTATCATTTTATTTTAGGTATTACATCTTTCCAGGTTGATAGAGTCCTGTGAATTGTTCTGGCACCAGGCAACAGAAACCAGAGGAGTGTATACTAACCAGCTCATTGAATGTTTCCACTATGAAAAAAAAAAAAAAAAACCATTCCAAATCTTTGAGTCTGAAAAGCGAACTGTAACACATATTCCAGAATAGCTAAAATAATAAAGACAAACAGTACTAAGTGTAGAATAATTGGACCTCTCATACATTGTTGGTGGAAGTTTCTGTACAACTATTTTGTAAAACTGTCTGACTGTATCTACTAATGAAGATGAAGCATATTTTATGACCCAGAAACTCCACTCTGAGTTATATACTCAACAGAAATGCATATGTACATGTAAAATCAACAACAGAACAACAAGCACACACTAGAATGTTCAGAGCACTATTCATAATAGCCCCAAATTGAAAGCCACTCATAAGTCTTTCTACAGTATAATGGATAAAGAGATTGAATAAGGTATATATTCACACAATGGAATGTTATATGACAGCAAAAATGGACAAACTATTGCTACATGCAACAACATAGATAAATCTCATAAATATAATGTTGAATTAAAGAAGCCAAGCATAAAATAGACCTTACTGTTTGGTTTTATTTATATAAATTTAAAAAGAGGCAAACTAATCTATCCTATTAGAAAACACGGTAGAGGCTACCTGAGGTAGAAAGGGATTATCCTTGGAAAGCGACATAATGAGGGCTTCTGAGATGCCAGGAATGTTGTATTTCTTAATCTGAGTACTAGTTATGAATATGATATAGTCATTCTGTGAAACAAACTAAGCTGTACACTTATGATTTGTGCATTTTTAAGTGAGTATGTTACACTTCACTAAAAGCTTACTGCAAAACAAACACAAAAGTAGCAAACTCTGGTTGTCATATAGTATGTAATCTCCCATCACAATATCTCTGTGCTACAAGGCACTGCTAAATGAAGGGTTTATAAGAAAATCTCAAAATTTTCTTGTAGCTCTAATATCCTATAGATCTATGAAATGGATCCTATACATCCATTGGGAAAAGAAAAAGGCAGAGAAAAATTCTTTGACTTTAGGTCACAATAGGAAATTTCAATAATCAGGGAGGAGGTTCTGTGGGGCCAGCCAGTCCTGTGCCTGAGCTGACTGTGTGTCCCAACTCCTGGGTGAGGGAGTGATGAGTACGGCAGGGCAGAGCATCCTTTCCTGAAGAGGTAAGAGGCCAGGAGGCCACACTGCAGCTGCAGTTTCTAGATTTCGTCTTCACCTACTCTTCCATCATCTTCTTCTCTCTCTTACTTTGTCAACAGCTTTCCCTCTGGCACCCTTTGTTTTCAGGGCTGACAGTTGGCTGGGCTGGGAGAAATGCCCTTTTTCCTCCTCCCTCGTTGGCATCTGTCAAATCTCCTTATTTGGCTGCTGCTGTAAGCTCGCCCATCTTTGGTGTGGTGTGTCCCTACCCACCTAATAGCTGAATTTGCCTTGCTTAATTTTTCTGGCAGCTCACAGAATTTTAAAATTTAAAATTTAAAACTCTCCCTCTCAATGGCATACTTGTCAATTTCAATGTGCTCTACTACACTGATTGCTCAGAAAAAAGAAAAAGTGAGGGAGAAAATAAAGAATAGAGGGACTACAAATGGGCAGTAGGATAAAAGGTAGAAATGGACACGTGACCAGCACCTCCCATCCCATCTCTTAGTTATTAAACACTCTCTGCTCACGTGTGGGGACAGGTTAGAGAAAATGTGAATTACGCCAGGCACATGCTCCACAAACTCCTGACCTAAAGGGGCTACAGGATGTGGGCAAATATATTGATAATCAACAATGAGAAATTACAAATTAATACTAATGCAGTGATGAAATGGAAATGACACAAGGACACAAAAAGGCCACAAGCCCTCTGAGACAGTGTCAGTTGCATAAACAAAGCTTCATGGAAGGCAGACAGGTGGAAATTGGAAACACTTCCAGTGCAGCCCAAGTCTGAGGCTGGTTTGAAAGATTAATGGGGCATGCAGCAGATGGGCTCCATAATCAAGAAACAGAGACAAAGCACAAAAATTTGCTCTGTTAGCTCTACCTGGGGGCTTCTTACTTCAGGATATTATTTAGAAGGGAGAGGAAATATCTAAGGGTAATTGCATGAAGCTAGAAAGGTTTTTGAGCAAAGAAAAATAAAACCTAGTTGATAGTGGTAGAGAATATCAGTATGTTTCTCCCACGCTCTATGCCCACCACTGATATAAAACACCAAACAGTCATAAAACAACCTAATCCAACTATTAAAGGATGAACCAGATGTGATGAGACCTGGCTCAATCATTTCTAAATTCTGTGATTATCTGGTTCACAAAGCAATTGAGTATAATAGATAAAAACAGCTGAGTTCTATTGGAAATGCATAAAGTAAAATTTTCATGGTGCTCAAGAATGTAGCTCACTGCCTGCTTTAAGAATCATTGTCTATAAAGCCACCAAAAGAGGAAAACTACTACCCAGCTTAATAGTAAATGTCATAAGCACAAACACTTTTATGGGGTTTACCGGGTGTCAGCCACAGTGTTTTAAGTACCTTGCAGGTACTTCCAACCACAACCCTGTGGTGGATTAACTATAACTACTTCTATTTTAGAGAAATAAGGAAACTATGGGGAGGGATGTCCATTATTTTTATTCATTCATTTAGTCATTCAAAAAATTTTTCAAGCTTCTATTGTATGCCTGGGCATAGGTGGTCTGTGCAACTGCAGGTGAATGCCCAACAGCAGGCAGGGTCAAGAGTTGGGGCCTTAGTCTGCTTGGGCTGCCATAACAAAGCTCCACAGAAGGGGTAGCTTAACCAGCAGAACTTTGTTTTCTCACAATTATGGAGGCTGGAAGTCCTTGGAGATGTGATTTCTCCCAAGGTCTCTCTCCTTGGCTTACAGATGGTCATGTTCTCATCTGCTCTGTATAGGCTCATCCCTGATGTCTCTGTGTCCAAATCTCTTCTTCTTACGAAGACACCAGTCAGACTGGATTAGGGCCCAATCTAGGGGCCTCATTTTAACTTGATTACCTTTTTAATGGCCTTATTTCCAAATGTAGTTTCATTCAGAGGTATTGGGGGTTAGGACTTCAACATATGAATTGGGGGATATGTGGACACAATTCAACCATAACAGCTGAGAAGACTATTAGATTCTCTGACGAAGATCACGAGAGTTTAATTAACTTCATCGCTCTTAAGCTGGGGCTAGAAAGTTCCTTTTCCCAGGCAACATCAGGATTCACAAAAAGGGTCTAATCCCTGAATGCCCTTGGAGTTTAGTGAAGGAATGGTACGAAAGCAATCTCCCCATGTTGTTTGTTATCCAACAGCCCACCAGTTGCAATGCAATGACGGCTTGTGTGGACCAAGGGAAGCAACTGTGTCCAAAGGCCCAGAGTGTATGCTAAAAACACAGAAAAGGAAACATCTGCTTATACTGTATTTTTCTTTTTTTTCTCTGTATGGTTCAAAATTAAATAAAGTAGATTTCAGTAATCCTGCCACACAAAGCTGGATTCATGTCTACAGTAATTCCTTCTGTGCCTGTCACACTCACACCCCCTCTGTGGTATTTCAGACACTGGTGATTTATTCTACCATGAATCTAAATGAAGGTAACACCGTGGAGCCAACTTGTCCCTGCTCTTCAGATGGGATTTCATGGTCTGACAATTTATTAAGAGCATCTACTCCAAGTTTTCCGGATTTGTTCTGGTTATAATTTCTCTTTGTCTTCTTAATCTTGAAATAAAGAGCTCTTGGACCCAGGAGTGTATTATATCCCCCCAAACATTCATTTACTTCAATCCCTTGAGATGATTTGGAAGAACCATTTCAAAATATTTTTAAAGAATGTGAATATGATTGAGCAATCACAATGTACTGCCTGCACGAAGCATTGAAAATATGTTCCCAACTTTGAATTTCTAGATCCCTTTCAAAGGCAAGAAAATAAATAGTTCAGATTCAGGCAGTCATGAGAAGATAAAGATCATTGTATGGTTCTATATAATAATTTATCTCTCTTCTTTTTAAACCCTTTGTAAATATTCAAATCCAGGTGCTGTACTGCACAGCATTGTAGCTGCTTGTCTTGAAAGGCTGCAGATTATTTGGTGCATAGTCTAACTCCCTCCTGCTTTAAGTTAAAAAGGCAGTCTTTGGTAGAGAATGAAGAGAAACCATCTGTATATTTAGGAGAAGCCCCTCTTTGCACAGAAGTTGGGAGGACATGCGTTCTATACTGAGTTCTAACATGTATTCTTTCTGTGACTTAAGAGATAATTTACATCCCATTGCCTCATGTTTCATTTCATTAAAATGGCAGTACTTCTCCAGATTCCTCACTCACAAGAGTATTTTGTGGAACAATTAAAGGTTAATTAATGAATTGGAGAACAAGCATATAAGAGAGATAATGAGAATTTCTGTTGCATTTCCCTGGCTTTGGGTAAGGCTACCCCTAAATCTATTTTAATCAGAAGCTTATGGTCTCAAATTTTTATTACTAGTCACACTTTCAGGTTTAAAATGAACAAGTATATCTTGCATATAACTTTTCTCAAATCAGATATTTTCTCCCCTGCAAGACTGATTTCTACTGCCTGCTTCATTGGGTTAATCAATAAGTTATCTTGCATTAAATTTAGTAGTTCTATTGTGAGTCAATAAAAATAACAAGGATTTTCTTCTTTGCTATTTTTTTGTTGTTGTTGTTGCTTAAGTTAAAGGGCAGAAACACAAAAGTCCAATGTGAGTTTGTTTATTTCATCTTTTATCTTCAGAGATAATCTTGGCCACAACCTAAGACAGAATAATGACAGACTTTAGATGGAAAGTCAATGACTTCTAAAAAATCTCTGATCACCTGTTGATTACCCAAATGTTGTTTTTTTTAAGGTGAACATGATGGGGCTGTTCCCTTCCCTCCCCCATTTCCCTCCTGGTGCTCACTCTGTTGATGGGAGATGGGCTGGAGCATACATATGTAGACCAATAGGGCTGCATGAATAAATTTGCCTCCCTGCTCCTGGTAGGGCTGGCCCCAGTTCTAAGCTCAACCTTAAAGAATTGTGGTTTAAGTGACTTTAATGTTCAAGATCACTGATGGCCAGGTGATAGCTGAGCTTTCATTTCCTTACTGCCTTCTTTATTCCAAACAGATTGGGATCTCTGATTTGTGTCCTAGAGAATGATGCAAGGTTTTATCCACCTTACAGAGTAACTTGCTTCCCCCCTATCATGGCCCCAGCAAATCAGATCACTTTCATGTTGAAGGTGGAAAACTTGTTTGAGCTAGAGGTGTAGTCTCCACTGTTTTCCAGTTTTCCCTAAAAAAATATGCTCTTACACTCCTCGGGAAACATATTATTCTTCAACACAGTGTGGACAACCAACTCAATTTTATTCTATTCATTCAACCAATGTTTATTGATGATTAACATGTGACACTATCCTACTAGGAACAAAAAGAATGAATAAGATACAGTTAGTCTCAATGTAGTAATAGCTAATTTAGAGTGGGAGAGCAGTATAGCAAGGCAAGCAGGTAAAACCCAAATCCATTGGTTTGACTTCTTCATAGAAAATCTGGTCAAACACTGAGTGGACAGGTAGGAGCAAGTTTAAGAAAAGATGAAAGTTTTTCTTTGGAGATTAAGTATCAAAGTCCAAATCTGGGAATACTTACGACCTCATATTCTTGAAATAGAAATTCCAGTACTGCTGCTGGATGCATAAGAATTTGTGTTTTTTGTCAATTCTTCCAGATAAAGCTGTTTGTTTTTGTCTACCTTACATCAAATTTCTTTTTTTTACTAATTATTGAGTGATAAGAGGGGGCTCAGAGATAATTCAATCCAATCCTTTTATTTTAAATGTTAACAAATCTAACTCTGAAACTAAACAATTTGCCAAAAATTACATTGAAAAAAAAATTGTGGGCTGGGTGTGGGCACCAGGCTTGGCTGGCCCAAGGTCTAACTGTTATCTAAGGCCTGGCTGATCCAAAGCCTGACTGATCCAAGGTCTAGCTGGTCCAAGCACTGGCTGTGATCCAGGCCCACAGCTAGGAATACGTAAACATAATTCAGCTTATTGTATCACACATGTGTGGCTGAAGGCCAATATTGTACTCTTCTATGTGAGGAGTCATGCAGTCCCCTGGAGAGCAGAAGGGGAGCACAGAAAGTGGAGCAGGAGAAGTGTGCACACTAATGTGCTCCCCTCAGTAGAACTGCACTTCCAGAAACAGAACTGCACACCACACAAAAAAGTTTATGCCTGCCACTTTATTCTCACTTCTGCCTCTTGTGCATTCTTCCAACTGGGCATCTCACCATAGAACTTTCCCTTCTCCATCAGCAATACCACTGACACTTGGCATAGCTGACACAATCTGCTCGGGCCTGAGACTGGTTCTAAAATTCAGTTTTCCTACCCAATTTTATGTTACTTCAGAATGAGAAATTCCAATGTAAATCTTATAACTTCTCCATGACACTTTTTCTTAATACCTTCAAGTTTGTGGAAAACTTTAACGTATACAGATAAACTAGATTATTAGAATTAATTAAAATATGACTTGTAGGTTGCAAAATGGTCACAAATTCTTTAACTCATTCATCCTTGAATATATTCCTTGTGATTAGCTTTGACCAATAGAATATTAACAAGAGTGAGGCTAACTGAGGCTTCAAGGAGTCTTATACTTTGGGACTTGCCTTTTTGCTGCTGTTGGAACCCAGCCTCCAAGTTAAGGATCAGAAGATGTCCTGGATGATGAGAGACATGTGGCCAGTCAGACCATTTGCTCCTGTCACCTCAGCTAATAGTCCAGGTAGCCCTCAGCCAAATCATTAACTAATTACAGACACACAAATGAGCCCCACTGAGCTCAGACAAGCCTAGGCCAGACAGAACACCAGTTAATTCTTGAGCTAAATAAATGGTTGTTGTTTTAAGTTCTTAATAGTTGGGGTGGTTCACTGCAAAACAAAAATGAACTAATATAATGAGTGTAAGAATGAATGATAAGCATAGAAGGGGTGAGTTCAAGATGGGAGGATACACTGTTGCTAGTTAGAATAAATTGTTGGAGGTTTGTTTTGAAATCTAAACTTTACATACAAGACAGCAGAACCTTAATATTGAATTTGCTATTTTATGAAGGAAATGACAGAAGTTATGTTTTATATTTTCTTCCCAGGAGAATGTTTTTCATGGGATAGATGCAAGTTCCCATTACACTTATTTTCTAATTGAATTTCAAATCTTGACCAACAACTGGTCACTAATTATCATAAAATTGCAAGCTATTAAAAGCATACACATGCATGTTCACGTACACACACACACACACACACACACACACACAATGCTGGCAGATGCAGAATTGTACTTCCTCTTACAGGGTCATTCATCTGTGAGACTGCATATTGTGATCTCTTTGAGTCAGAGTTCTGTTTATTGTGGATTTCTGCCAAGATAACCCTTTGCATTTTTCAAAGTTTTCTGTTTTAGCAAGAGTATCTGTATAATGTAATATGCTTTCAAGGAGTTAAAATAACTCCTTGTAATAAATAAATGCAATATTATTTCCTGTGCTCTTTGAGAAAAAAAAAACCTTTCTTAAAAAACATTTTCGAAGTCTATTCAGAAAGAGATAGGCTCCTGACAATATTTGTAATGTCTCCTTCCCATTACACAATCTTAGAAATTGTAGGAGAAATATATATTTTAAAATACATAATCAGGTTGGAAAACAAGAACCTATGTTTTTGGTAGACCAGAATAAAAATGAGATTGTATATAAAAAAGTAAAAATACATATAGGAGAGGACTTCTATAAAATGTAGGGTGCCTTCCTGGGTGCTTCTAGCCCAGAACTGGCAAAATTTGGAGAAAGAGATATCCTGGATAAGGTAGCTTCTGGATCATTGGTTGAGATGTGGTCAAAAAATAAGCCAAACAGTTGACCTTACTTCCCCTCCTACAACTCTGCAGGGACAGACAGTGCTCAATAGGACTGGCTTAGTGGAAACAAAAGAACTAAATCCAGCATCTGTATGGAAAAAACAGGACAATATTCAGGAAGATTGTGACCAAAAAGGGTACTGGAAATTATTCATATCCAGAAAATGGTATGCCTTGTTTAACAACACATCCTGTGTCTCCCTTCTACTCCAAAACCTAGAGAGTTTCTGTAGTCCACTCCAACTAGAAGCAGATCCCTCTCATCCAGCATAATAATTAATGGGGGTCCATGGCAAACAGACAATATTCACAGAGTCAGTAGAAAATCAGGACAAACATTTGAGTGGGTCAACAACATGGGCACCAAATTCAACAATTAAGAAACAGAGTTAATAGGGTAAAAAAAGATTTAGAATGATTATAATCCCTATTCTCAGACAAATCCAAAAAGATATCGTAGCCGCGCGCACGCATGCGCGCGCGCGCGCACACACACACACACACACACACACACACAGATCAATTAGAGATCTAGGAAACTGTTTAAATGTATTGTTGAAATTAAAAACTAAATAATAGGTTGAACAATAAAATAGACATTGATGTAAAATAAATTAGTGGCCTGGGAGATAAAGGTAAGGAATTCTGCTGGAATCCAGGGCAAGAAGACAAAAAAAATTATAAGAATTTTAGGAGAATAGAATATGAGTAGAGAGAATGAGAACACTAAAACATAGCATAAAAAGAAATCACAGGACTAAAGAAAAACAGCACTCAAATTGAAGAAGCCCAATGCTATGTTAGTAACAAGAGATGTCTATAATATAACCATGTCAAAATGTTGAAGATAAATAGCTATTAAGGCTGTATTAAATAAATGCTACTAAAAGAGAATTTATGAGCAATATTTCTAGGCAGATTTGAATCAGAAAGCATTAAAGGAACAAGAAGTATTTTATATTGATAAAAGGAACAACTAACCAGCATAATAGTCACAAACTGTTAATTTGTGACATTTCCTTATTATTGTCACATTGATAACAATAAGGAAATGTTACACTGGTATTCTGAAAATACCACTGACTTAAGGAAATCTGCAGTTGATACTACCAAGGTCCTCTTCCTTTGCTGACCAAGCTTCTACTCATATTGACCACAATATTTTAAAGCTTTAGAATATTTAAACAAAAATGAATAGAAGAGCCAGAACTTTAACAACTTTATCCCTGCTGATAATAGTGATCATATCTGGGGAAAAGAGTGAGATTTGGTTATACAATAAAGGAAAAATCTGTATTACTTGAAATTACCTTTAGAAGTTAAAAGTATCCACGTATTAATTTTGCATTTAATATATTTTTAAAATGAAAAGATTATAGGTAATATACATAATTTTAAGTTGTTCCATACTTAATAGTACTTTGACACATTTAAACTAGCAATAAGCCTAATCTCAGCCCATTCTTTTTCATCTATTAAAATCTTGTTTGTCTCTGCTCTACAGGTTTTATCACTAAATTCCTTGCCTTTCTGGACTGTTGTCCAGTTGTTAAATGAACTTCAGACATATAAGTTCAATTAGAGTATTCTGGATAGAAGAGCTTTTTCTTACATTCTAAATAATATTAGAATATTATTTATAGTATGTTGAAATATTATTTTTAATGAATGCTTATAGTGTATCACTATAAGCATAATCTTAATTAATCTTATTGATGATCTTTTAGAATAAGTACTTTTATGGTTCCTCTTTTACAGATGAGTTGATTGAGGTTTTAGGCAGGTTAAATAACTTGTACAAATTCCCAGAGCAAGTTAGAACAGAAAGAACAAATATTTGAAAGTAGACCTATGTGACTCAGGAGTCTGAATTTTAACCCCTATGAATAGGTCTGGGCACATAGAACCTGTTCAAAATATGTTTCAATGATTAATCGATGTTTTCACATCTCATGGACAATCCTCATGTTGCAGCACCTGTGGTGCCATGAGGTAAAATTTGATAAGAAAAAATTTGAAGCATCATAATTAATTTTAGACCTGGGAAGACCTCAACAATAATTTTACAGGTGAGGAAAAGGAAGTCCAGAGAAGTCAAGAGAGTAGTTTAAAGTCACAGAATTTGATCCTGAACAGCTAAATTTGAAACCCAACTCTCCTGGATCTCAATGTGGTGCTGTGGAAAGTATTGTCAAGGCTGGACTTCTGCAGCTTCTAGGCAGCCCTCCCTTGACTCCCTTCCCTATATCATTTCCAAGAGCAACATCTTTGTGGAGTACCATTTCATGTCTCAGTCATCACGTAATATTTATTGATGTGGACCCCAGTCAGCTTTTCCAAACAAGGTGCAAAAATCAGAGAGGAGTCCAGAGGCAGAAAGCAGTACCTCACACATTAAAAGAGGTACTGAGGGAAGAAAACAAGAGAGCAGTTATAGATGGAAAACAAAAAATTCAGAAGGCAGAACAAGGGCTATACGTGTGAGAGAAGAAGTTTAGATATCGCTCTAGATATGATTCCGGAACACTCTGCTGTGATTTCAGAGCACTCATTTCTCCTTGTATTGTTAAGGTTTCCTCATGTATGAGTAATCACAATTAGAACTACCTCATTTTGGTCTTTACCCAAAGTATAAGTTAGAGTCTATGAGGTAACTTATATAGTAAAATGACATTTTTAAAAACTTTAAAACATTTTATTTGAACTATGTTTTTCAAACTCACAAAAGTTTCAAAAATTAAAAAATGAAATCCTGATATTCTTTGTCTGGATTTACCAAATGCGTTTTTCCATGTTTCTATATATTTATTCCTGTTTTTTCTTGCTGAACCACTTCAGAATTTCAGACATTACAACCTGTTATGTCTAAACACTTTAACTACATATCCCAAGAACATGGACATTCTTTAATGAAATTACAACACAATTATCAAATCCTGGATTTTTTACATTGGTACAATATTATTATCTAACATAGAGCCTATATTCAAATTACACAAGTTCTCTCAATGTTCTTTTTCTGATAATTTTTTATTTTTCAATTATAGTTATCATACAATATTATGTTAGTTTCAGGTGTACAAAAAGTAATTAGACATTTATATAACTTATGAAGTTATATAAATCTAGTACCCCTCAGACACCATACATAGTTATTACAATATTATTGACTATATTCTTCATACTATGTTTTACATGTCTTGACTATTTTGTAACTACCAACTTGTACTTAATTCATTTCCTTCTTTCACCTTTCCCCCCAACCTCTCTCCCATTTGGCAATCCTCAAAACGTTCTCTGTATCTATGAGTTTTTTTCTGTTTTGTTTGTTTGATTCTTTAGATTCCAGACGTAAGTGAAATTAGACGGCACTTGCTTTTCTTGTCTGATTTGTTTCACTCACCCTCTAGGTCCATCCATGATGTTACTGGTGGCAAGATTTCAGCTTTTTTTATGGATGATAATATTCCATTGTATATATGTACCACTTCTTTATCCATTCATTCACTAATGGACACCCAGGTTACTTTTATATCTTGGCTACTGTAAATAATGCTGCAATGAACATATAGATTTACATATCTCTTTGAAGTAGTGTTTTCAGTTTATTAAGATAAATACCTAGAACTAAGATTACTGGATCCTTTTTTGTTTTTTGTTATAGTCTTTATTTTAAAGTATATTTTGTCTGTTATAAGTATTGCTACCATAACTTTTTTTGTTGTTGTTTCCATTTTTATAAAAATATTTTTTTCATCTCTTTACTTAAAGTCTATGTGTGTTTTTTTTTATCTGAAGTGAGCCTCTTATAAACAACATATGTAAGAGTCTTGTTTTCTTACCCATTCAGCCATCTTATCTTTGACTGGAGCATTTAATCCATTTATATTTAAAGTAATTGTTGATAGATATGTAGTTAATGTAACTTTATTATTCATATTTCTGGTCTTTTTTCTCCCTATCTTCTTCTTAACATTTCTTGTCATAGTGGTTTGTTGGTGATGAACTTCTTTAGCCTTTTCTTATCTGGGAAGCACTTTCTGTCCTTTGATTCTAAATGTTAGCTTGCTTAGTAGAGTAATCTTGGTTATAGGTTCTTGCTTTTCATCACTTTGAATATTGCATACCAATCCCTTCTGCCCTGAAAAGTTTCTGTTGAGAAATCAGCTGACAGTCTTATGGGGGCACCCTTGTGGGTAACTTATTGCTTTTCTCTTTGTCTTTAACCTTTGACATTTTAGTTATGATGTGTGTGGCAGGCGGGCCTGTTTGGACCATCTTGTTTGGGACTTTCTGCACTTCCTGTGTTTGTATGTCTATTTCCTTCGACAGGTTAGGAAAGTTTTCCATCATTACTTCTTCAAATTGGTTTTCAATTCCTTGCTTTCTTTCTCTTCTCCTTCTGATACCCCTATGTTGTGAATGTTGGTATGCTTAATGTTGTTCCTTAAATTATCATAATTTTTTTTGGATTCTTTTCTTCTGTTGCTGTTCTGATTGGGTGTTTTCTGCTACCTTTGAGAGATTTTAGGAAAGTTCTAAATATGAGCCAAGACAGTCTGTTTGAATAGAAAAGCCACTGGAAGCAGCTTGGATGGGTCCACAAGTTGGGTGGGAACTGGCCTCAAGGAATCACTAGGGCAGGGCACCAGTGTTAGCCAGATTGATGGAGACTCAGATATGGTGGCCACCTGCATCTCCATGCTGTGTTGTGGTGGGCATGAAAGGAGACAATGGATTATGCCAGCACTTCTGTTTGGGAGAAAGCTGCCACTCCAGCCCTCTCTTTGAAGCCAAACAATTTAGTTTCTCCCCATTTGTCCCTGGAACACTTTGAGTTGCTGCCCCAGTGCTGGAACCCAGTTCAAGTGAGTCCATCAGTAAGTCCATGCACAGGTCCTCCAAGAGGAGAATCTGAGACACCCACAGCCCTCTGCCCTACTTAGCCATAATCTCCGATGATTTTCGCACCCAGATTTCATGAAGATTTCTTCTCCTGGCACTAGAACCCTGGGCTGGGGAGCTCAGCATGGGGCTCGGACCCCTCACTCATGCACTACTTCCACAGCCAAATATCCCTCTGATTTTCATTTGCCACACATGGGTGTGGGACCAGCTCATTTTGCATCTCTACCCCTCCTACCAGTTTTAAGGTGGCCCCTTCTGTATGCCCTCAGTTATAGGACTTCTGTTCAGCTAGACTTCAGGTGATTTTCAATAATGTAGTTTAGTAGTAATTTTGTAGTTTAGTTGTAATTTTAATGTAGTTGTGAGAAGAGGCAAACACAGTGTTTAGGTATCCACCATCTTGACCAGAATCAATAATGTTCTTTATAGCATTTTTTTTTTCTGATCCATGAACTAATTCCAGATCAAACACCGCATATAGTTGACCTTTCTTTTTAGTCTCTTTTGATCTGGAACAGTTCCTCAGTCTTTCTTTTTAATTCAAGACATTGACAGTTTTGAAGAGTATAGGCTGGTTGTCCCTCAATTTGAGTTGGCTGGTACTTTCTCATGATAAGAGTCATTCAGAATTTATGGCAGGAATATCACAAAAGTGAGGTCATGCCCCAGTGAAATGACTTTAATCATAATATTTTTATATGTGATTAATCCTGACAGAGACACTGTTTCTGGAGTTCAAGGAGTATAATGCAAAATGACATCAAATTAGCCATAAAGCCCTGAAGAGAGAACTTACACTCAAAAGGCAGTTCACTCTATGGACAGTATTCTCAACTGTCTGCACATTTAATATAGATAGTAACTCACTCTCAATCCAGATCATAGAACATTGACCTCTTTATTTATTTTTACCATAAAGACATCAATGAGCAGAATTCATTTCTATAAAGAAGAAAAGGAAAAGTCTAATTGGAAAATTACTCCCCATTTTAGTTTGCTAATAAATAAAATTTTAAAATTTACACTAACATACTAACATACTAATTTCTCTTCTGGAAAAACTCAAAAGATTTGAAGAGTTGGAATAATTAAACCAACTACCACTTAAACCATTTTTTACCACTTAAATTTAAAAAATGATGTATACATGTCACCATTAATGACATCTATTTCACTGTGTATTTATAGTATGTTTGTGTTAAGGGCATATTTCATTTAAGAAGCTCATAATATTGAGTTTTGAAAATTGAAAATGCCTCTTCTGTTTACTGGTTTCCATTTCCCAAACTTATCCTCTTCTCTCCATCATCTTCCCTAACCCCATTCTAACAGTTTTCTAACTGCATCCAGTGTACACTCTTGCTCCCCTATAATCCAATTTCTTTGCAGTAGACAAAATGTAGATCAGATCATGGTACTTTTCTGCCTGATATTGTTCCATGACCTTTTCTTTATTGCACTTACTTAAAATCCAAATCGCCTATCACAGATTACTTCTCCAATTGCCTATTCTTCTGCTCTCTCCCTCAATCAGCCTACTCTGGTCAAGCTAACATTTTTGTCCCTTAGTATCCTCACTTCAGGGCCCTTGCACCAGTCAATCCTTCTGCTTAGAACCCTTGTTGTTTTTTTTTGTTTGCTTGTTTTTTGTGTTTTTTGTTTTTGGCTTGTCCCATTATAGTTCCATTTTATCATTTGGGTCCCAGCTCAAATGTCACCTCATCAGAGAGGCTTTCTCTGACTATGCCACCTAAAATAACTTGCACCCCAAATCAGTCATGTCCTCCTGTTTTACTTACTGTCTGAATCTATCCTGTTGATATATGTTTATAATTTTATCACATAGCTCCTCTGTAACATTAGGTCCATGAGAATAAGATTTGCCAAATCTTGAGTGCCTGGAATAATCTCTGGCATGAAACGGACATGCTTTAAATATTTGTTGGATGGATGAAAGAATGATTGCACATTATAACTAATCATCATTGAAAGAGGAAATTTATCTGGTGTTGGAACAAATACCATTGCCTTGACCAGTTATCGTCTTTAGTTACTAGATTTACCTCCAAATGTTTTGGATATTTCCAAAGATAATTCCAGGAATTACAAGGAAATGAATGGAAATGGAAACTGAAGTGAAAGGGAATAAAGACATAAAATAAGAGAACCTCATACAGACTTATGTTTCATGAACTGAGAATACAGTTAATTTACCCATTGCCTGCACCTAAGGAGCAAAAAAAATAAACCATAGACAATGAACCTTAAGAAATACACAATCTAGTGTCCATGATGCCACTCTGTCCTGGCCCTCATATTTTATTGTCTATCTTCTCTTAGTCTCTAACATTCTGTTTTTTTTTTTAAATTTCTGTACCTAATGTAGACATTCCCCCCTAATATGAATGTAGTAGATAGTCTCTTTTTTTATATGCTTTGTCCCTTGGCATTCTCATTCATTTTCATAGCTTTTCCCATCACTTCTTTTTTTGGTGAATCTCAACTTAAACTAGCTAATACATTTAGGTCATTACCAGCTGGAATTTTTTTGGAGGGGGACAATTTAAATCTTTCTTAGAACTCCTCAGCAAGTCTGAATTTGTTTGCACAGATGGAAAAAAAGCCCATGGTATTCATTATTCAAAATCAGCCTGTTAATTTGTGAAGGGCAAGGATTATATCTCACTTTATTTCTTTCTTATAGAGTAGACATCTATTCAGGAAATGTTTGAAGTGACATAAACAATAGAAAATTAAGACTTTACTATATTACTGGATGTACAGACATCATATGGCTTTGCTATATAATAAACCCTCCCAAAATTAGTGGCTTAAAACAGCATCCATTTATTTGGCTTATTTCCTGTGGCTTTACCCTAAGCTAGGGCTCTACCAGTTGGTTCTTCTGGTCTTGGCTGGACTTATTCATACATCTATAGTTAGCTGCTGATTTGGCTGGTCTAGAGGTGCTTTAACTGCTCACCTCTACCTCCTGTGGTCTCATTCTGAAGAGGGCTAGCCTGGGCTTGTTTGCATGGTGATGGTGGAAAGAATTCTAAAAGAGCAAAAAGAAATATTTAAGGCCTTTGATGTACAGGCATGGAACTAGCAATCTGCCAGTTCTACCACCTTGTAATGGCCAAACAAGTCACAAGACCAGCCAAGACTCAAGATTTTCTGGTGAAAGATGCTGCAAAGTCACATTGCATAGGGGTATAGAGGATATAGCTAGGGAAATTATTGTGGCTATTGTTGCAAACAGTTTATCACAGTAATGGTTTGCTATTGGAACACAATGTTAGAAGTGTGGCTGCTTAAAGAGAAGATAACCAGAAAATGTTAGTTAGGCAACTAAACCTAACTTCTTTTTAAGTTTTTGCAGAAAATCCCATAAAACATGACCTCATCATCACTAAGTGAACTTCAGTCTATTGCTTCATGGGAAGGAAGCTGGATTTGCAACTGCTCCAGAAACAGCAGTGACCCAGTAGGTGCCTGCCTGGGTCCAACTGGTCCCCTGGAAGTTGGAGGTCATGACAGCCATAGCAGCAATGTCTGAGAAAGCAATTTCCATGGATCTGCCCCGGAAGGGCTCAGTTAATCAATAACTTGCTTGAATGGGTAAAAGAAAGGCTTACTTCACTATAGAACAGCAGAGGGGAGTAAAGGCTTCTAGGGCAGTGCATTGGGTAATTCCTTTCCCATCTGCCTTGTTGTATGACAACTATAGGCTGACTCTTAAATCCAACAGATATACAGGAGTCTATTTGAAATGCAGGCAGACAGCACTGATGAAAATTTTTTCTTCTAACTTACAATAAGCATGTGATACTTCCTGAATTTTTTTAATTGAAAGTCCTGAATGGAAATTTACATGCTAAGGCTTTCTCAGATTGTTATAGGAAGGTTCTAATGCAGTGTTTCTCAACCCTGACTATTTATTAGAATTCCTTGTGATGATTTTCAAACATATTGGAGCCCTGCAAGCAAGAAATTTCATGGGTTTAGGGTGGAACCTGTTAATGGTTTTGTTTTTAAAGCCGCCCAGGTGACTTTAATGTGCATTCATCATCTTGAATGGCTGTGCTAGAGTAATGTACCCAACTTGTAAAGAATGGCCAGTGTGATTGAAAAGGCACTTGTAAGAATCAATATATTTGTATCTTAATTCTGGCTTCACCACCTTTTAGCTGTTTTGTCTTGAGAAACCACAGTGTCTACATCTGCATAATGGGGGCAGTAATAATACCGATTGCATATGTTTGTCAGGACAAGAAATAGCATTTTAAAATGTAGATTAAAAGAAAATTAAAAGACATATCAAATTGTAAGAAATAGTCAAGACTAAATGAAAGTGCTTAGAAATGTGCAGTTGGATGATAAAACTATTAAAGTGTTTACTGTAAAAGTCAGGGTACATTTTTGTATGCCTATGTTCATAGCAGCTTTGTTCACAATAACCAAAAAGTGAAAGCAACCCAAGTGTCCACTGATGAATGAATAGATAAACAGAATGTGGTATATACATAGAATAGAATATTATTCAGTCTATAAAGGCAAGAAATTCTGACACATGCTACATTGAAAAATCTTAAAGCCATTGTGCTAAGTGAAATAAACCAGTCACAAAAGGGAAATACTATATGATTCCACATATATGAAGTACCTAGAGCAAACAGAGAGTAGAATGGTGGTGGCCAGGGGCTAGGAAGAGCGAGAAATGAGGTACAGAATTTAATGAGTAGAGTTTGAATTATGAAAGATAAAAAGGGTTCTGGAGACAGATAGTGGTGATGGTTGCACAACATGTGAATGTATTTAATGCCATTTAACTGTACACTTAAAAACTGATAAAATGGCAAATTTTATTGGTTTTACCATAATAAAAAAATAATGGATAATAATAAAAAATACCATAATAAAAAATAAAGGACGCAAGAGGTTCTGATTATGATGGACATATGGGAGGTCCTAGGATCACCAGTGACATTCTGTTTCTTGGTCTGGGTGAAGTCTACAAGGATATTTGCCTTATTTGCCTTGTTTGATTTTCTGTATCTATGTTTTATTTTATAATAAAAAGTTTTTTTAAGTAAATAAGTAATACATAAAGCACTTAGAATCATGCTTAACTCATAGATAGACCTCAATAGATGGAGGCTATTGTTACAACTATTCCATAAAATCATCCTTGTCCCTGCTCTCTCCATCCATTTCTACCACCACAACCACTACCTATCATGATGGTCTCTGCCCACAGGTGGCACCAGGACCTGCCTGCTGTATTAGTGATGACAATACTGGACCCAGAGAGGCTGAAGGACTGAGATTGAGGGCCTCTAGTCTGATGGAAGAGGCAAAACCACCAGTCCTGACCTAAGTGCTAAGAGCAAAGTATTACATGGGTGATGGGACAGCATCAATCAGGGTGCCTTTCTGGAGAGAGAGAGGGGAGTCCAGGCCTATTCTGAACAGGGAGTTCCTGGGTTCATCTCCAGGATACATTTAGTCCTGTTTTAAAGCTCTATGCTCAGTTGGTTCTGGGTGCATGAAAACTGGTAATCAATATGAGATGCGGTGGTTCTGATTATAATTGTTGGAGGCATTCAGAGCAAAAGAAGTGGCCTTGAAAGATGAATAAAGTCTGAGAGGCAGAGGCAAGATTGAAAATGAATGGTTTTCCAGGAGCCAAGACAAAGGAATTGGCTGGCATCTTATAACTAAATGAAAAGACCAGCTTAAATCAGACACCTGGGGGAAATCAGGTTAGACTAGTTACCTGGAGCCAGATACAGGATGACCTTGGAGTCAGGTGGAGAAATTCACTTTTAAATTGATGGGAAATAAAGGGCTATTGAAAAATTTTGAGCAAAGGTAAAGGACTACTTCAACAGTAGTCCTCAGGTAAGATGGAAGGGGCTGGGTGGAAGAGCTTTGTGAAACACAGAAGAGATTTATCTGAAAGAAAGACCAATAGGACTTAGAAACTGACTGGAAATGGAGAATGAGAGAAGAAAACCACTTCTGGACTGAATTAAGGAAGACGAGTGGTGTCTTTCACTGGATCAACTAGCAGCATTCTTTGTCTACATTCTGGACAGTCTCAACTTTGCCTGCACAATTGAACCATCTAGAGATCTTGTTAAAATGCTGGTTGATTCAGTGTTTCTGGATGAAATTCTACTTTTCTCACAAGCTCCCTGGTGAGGTAGATGCTTCTGGTCCATGGATCCACCGCACCAGGAGAAGCAAGGTTCTAAGACAGTGGAACTGAGATTCAAATCCAAACACCCAGGCCAGACCACTTCAGTCAGAATCTCTGATGTGGCAGGACACAGGCATCAGAATTTCTAAAGTTCTCTGGGTGGTTCATATTCACATCCTCGGTTCAACTCTAGATCCTCTTGATTTTATAGATGAAAAGAACACATTTAAGTCTTCAGAGTTTCCTGGGTATATTCTCTAGGAAAAATGACTTCCCCAAGATTTTTTGGAGGGATTGGTTTAATATTGAGCCTTTTAAAACTTGTATACACCCAACAATCAACACCAACCCTTAAGATGCAGGGTACCTGAGCAAAATAACTGACAGTAGATCTTTAATGCTACTGCAGGGAGTACATTTTTTTAACTGCATAGAGTAGGAGATATCTTACAATGCCTGCAAATTCTGATGATTTATGAACAAGAATGCACAGTGCAGAAGCTGCTGAATTGCCTCAGCTCATCAAAGAAGCTTCTCTAAAACTTTTGAAAACTTCTTGCTGTGTCTTTAGTCCATATTTCTGTAAATTTATCTGAATGGTCAGGGCTTCTGCTCCCAATTCCAGCAGGTGTCCGGACTTAGCCCTTTGCCCTTCATTAAGATTTACCATGCTGGAAAAACACACAGGCAAGTCCTACACTGAGTGGCAAGTTAAGTACTTTACAACAGACTACAAATTGTGGTCGTAAAAGAGTGCTCCTCTTGCTTTCTCCCAGCCCCTGGGGTTTATAGCAAGAGGCTTTCATTCTACTGGGAATTAGAATTACACAATGCCCATGCTAGACAGAGAAGTTTAGGAGGTGGAGCATAGGTCCTCACCAAATGCACAAGCCCTTTTTAATGTTATTTCTGCTGGTCAACCTGGCTGAGATAGAAATAGAGCTATAGCATTTCTTCATGTGTACGTGGAGAGGCAGTGCAGTATTATGCAAAGAGCCCTAGTTTAGGAGCCAGGGGACCCAGTTTTTGCATGAGTCTTGCCAGGGGACCCAGTTTTTGCTTGAGGTTTTGTTTGAATCTAATAACTGGAGTTTCTTCATTTGTAGTCTGGAATTAGACTTCCTCTAATTGTTGTGATCAGGCATATGCTGGTAAATGTTTAACAACTAGCTTCCTGAAAGGGGAAAAATAATACAAAAAAACTTTGCTTGTACTGTTTATCCATTTTCATGATATAAATATCTCCATCATGACCTACGAAATCTGACTTATTGAATCCACAGTTGCATGCCCTTACGTATATAACTTCAAGGACATAGATAATAGTAAAATGTAGTAAAATAATTAGAAAGTGATAGGTTTTTGCATATTTATCATTTTCTAAAATACAGTTTACTCAATTTTAAGTTTATTCATTTTTAATAATGGATGTTTCAAAAACCAGTTTGCAAAATTTTTAATAATGGATGTTTCAAAAACCAGCTCACAAAATTCCTAAAAATTTTGGAATTGACTCTCATAGGCCAGTAGAAGGTGATTTCAGCATACTTCTGTTTGTAATGGTTTAACAAAATAACAGCACATACATTAGTCATTTATTTGTATTAGTTTTCTAGGGTTGCCATCACAAAATACCAGACTGATATGACTTAAACATTGGAAATTTATTTCCTCATAGTTCTAGAGCCTGAAAGTCCAAGTTGAAGGTGCTGGCAGGATTGGTTTTTCCTGAGGCCTTGCTCATTGACTTGCAGATGGCTGACTTTTTTGCTATATCCTCACATGGCCTTTGCTCTGTGCATGTGTATCCCTTATGCCTCTTCTCATTGAAGAGATACCAGCCCTGTTAGATTAAGATTCTACCCTTCTGACTTGTTTTAACTTTAATGATCTCTTTAGAGGCTCTATCTCCAAATATGGTCACATTGAGAGTTAGAGATTTCACATAAATTTGTGGGAGGACACAATTTATCAGTAACAGGATTTAATATATTAGTTGAATATAAATCTAAATAGTAAAGCTTTAACAATGAGCTGAGAATGACCCATCTTCTTCTCTTTTGGAAATGGAATTTTGTTAGGTCCTGTAAAGAAAAGACTTAGACTATTCTCAAGAAAACCCTGACTACAGGTTTGCCCTCCCTGTTCTGTGGCTCATATGCAGATGGCCCAGTAAAATATAAAGAGCTATAAAATGTGAGACTAAACCTGTGTTTACTTATTTCTTTCTCTACCATGACTGGTTGTTATGGTTGTTATTTTAGTACCAGCAAAAATTTTTCTCTAACTCATGTTTGACCTCAGGATATTGTATATGTAACAGTCTATCACTGGCATGTGATTATGTTTTGAGATTTTTAATTCTTTATGCCTAGAGGTTATGGAGTATGGTAGTTAAGAGTTCAATCTCTAAAACCAGAATACAATTCAAATCTCAGTTATTTTGTCATTGGTAGAAACCACAGGTATTTTCATATCACATTAGGGTTATTGCATAAATTAAACCCCTCCAATCATTGACCACCATGAATATATCCACCATCCAAAAATTTAGATTTATTTGGCTCCCTGAAGCAAAGGAGAGCATACCCCAGAGAAGCCATAGAAATTGGAGTAAAATGAGATTAGGGTGGGATTATTGCAAGATTGCAATTATTGTGAGTGTTTCTCAGAAGTTTTAAGAAAGTGATGGAGTACAGTTTGGGACTGAGTGCTGTCAATAAGAGGGTCATTCAGTATTGGGTAACTAGGTCATTTTTAAGTAGATGTGAGTATTAAAACAAAGTTAAAGTTGTAAATAGTAAAAATACTGTAATCCCTTATGTTATTTCTAAGAGGGGAGTATTTAGTGATTTTGGTAGTTTTAGAGTGTCCCTGTCTCTGCCTTATTAAAATATTGTCATACAGTGAACTTGTCTAATGATCATTTATATTTTGTGAGCATTGTTTATTTCAATTGGGTTATTATAGCCTAGTTGTTTCAGAGCTGTTTTCTCATTAGTGTCTCAAAACAGTATTTATTATTTATTATGATAATAGTTATTAAACAGACAGCTATTTAAGTCATGAGTAAACATTATAAATATTTTGTAAGTTATACACACATGTATTTGACAAATGTATTTTGATGTAATTATGCAGTTTCTTGGTAATCCTATGTATTTTATTTCATGCATTTAAAAACATTATTTTGAAGAAGAATCTATAGTGTTCTCCCAGCTGCTAAGAAGGTCCATAGAATCTAGAAGTTTAAAAACATCCGATGGCTCAAACCCCTCATGTTACGGATCTGGAAACTGAGGCTTAAATAAGACAAATGACTTTCCTAAATTTATACTTAGTCAGTGGCAAGGCAAGTGGCAAGTCAGTGGGTCAAGACCCAGTTCTTCATACTCCTAGGAGGTAGTAAAAAAAAGGAAAAAGACTAAAAAGCGCTTGGACTTTGGATACTGACAGGCCAGCATTTGTTGGGATAATAATGCTCTATTAGCCTGGATGTCCTTGAAAATAAAACATGTGGCCAAACTTTTTAACATTTTACTGAGAGGGTCAATCCTAGGACACCAAGAGTGGGGAGAAAAGGATAGTGAGACAAGAATGGAAAGAAAGCAAACACAGGGTGATGGATTACTGAGCTTACCACAAGAAAACAGCCAGCTCTTCAGTCTCAGGGAATGGATGCCCAATAGCAACAAAGAATCAAAGTCACAGCAAGAATAAAGACTAATTGAGGGGACAGAAAGTCCCAAGTTGATGGCCTGGGAGGTATGGTCTTTACACTCCCAGGTTAGGGGAACAGTGATGTGTTTGGCAAGACACATTGATAGATCAGAAAGATGTAAGTTAATGATGATGATAGCAGGATCCTCCACAGAGAAACATGTGAATCTGAGGAAATTTGGAAAGATGCATAAGTTAGACCTAATATGAATATCTCATGTCATTGCTGTGAGGATTAGAAATAAAGCACTAAGCTTAGAAGCAAATTCTATAATTGGAATATACAACATAACTGGTTATATGCTCCTCCTCTTGTATTCTTTCTACCATAGCATAGAAGCTTCCTTTAATAACTTCTTCTCAGGAAATTCAGAATGTGAAGGACTGTACTCAAACGTAGTCCTTAGACTTAGCTGCACAATGGAATCAGCTAAAGAATTAAAAATAATAACGATGATGATGATGTCCGGGTCTCACCCCAGTGATTCTGTCTCAGTTGGTTTTGGGTTCAGCCTGGACTTCAGCTGATCTCAAAAGAGGGTTTCAATTGTGATTACAAATGCTTAAATGCCAAACTCTTCAGCATGACCTCTTCAGTGAGTCTTAATTTAATTTCTTAATTCAACTCTCTGCATTCCTTGGATTCATTTTACTTGAAAAGTTCTACCCTGATTGCATCTTCTATGTGGCCTACGCCAAAGGTGCCCTGACCTTCCCAGTCCCTTTTTCATCTCCATATTTATGTCCATAGATACTGGGGTTTGTTCAAGAGGACCTAAGAAAGCAATTGCTAACTCTACCAACTTCACGAAAGACAATCCAGGCAACAATATTTTTTTCTCCATCACAGTTGTCCATCTGTATATGTGAATAACACACCTGCTAATTGTGATTCTATTTTGAGCATTTCAGTGGGAATAAATCTAAACTAAAGTTAAAGTATTAGGGGTCATCACTAATTGAAGATCACTCAAGAATAAGAGTGACAAATCTCTAAAATTACTTATTAGTAAAATAGAGAATTAAAGGAGACCTAGACTCACAGGATCCCAGATGTTGGAGTGAGGGGGTGAGTCACTTGGACCAATCCCTCTTCACCTTGCAGAAACTCTTTTCCATAACATCCTTGTAGAAATGTGGCCAAAGCATTTGATTTATGTAAATTAGTATAACCTCAAGTGTTTCAAGAAACCCAGTTTCTCAAAAAAGTGCTGGCTATATGATGTCCTTATGAAGTTTGATAGATGATAGTGATGTGGAATATAGTGAGGCAGCCTGTTGTAATGAGAAACACTCAAGACATTACTATTCAGAACACAAATGCAGAAGGAGATTGTTATTCAGGAAGTGTGCAAAGAGTTACCTTATTATTATTCAAAAGAAATTTTTGAATAAAACATATATTTGAATAAATAGTGCAAGTCAATATGCTATAGTGACTGAGGTATTCAGAAGTTCAAGGCACAATAAAGAATGAACACCCCCATCCCAAAATAAACCCACAGATCAAAATGAAAGCTCTGGTCCTGCTTGTAAGAGTAGAGGCTTGGAAAATCTACAAGGCCAGAGCTTGGCTTGTTCCCCAGAGAGATCGGAGGTTGTGGTTATTTCAAGGAGTGAGAAAAGGCATCAAAATTAGAAAATAAACACTTGGACTTCAGAATGTGTTGGCTGAAAGATTCCTGCTTAAAATTTATTACTTGTTTAGGAAGATTACTGCTTGAAATTTATTACTTACTGGAGATTACTGTTTGGCTATCACCATGAAAACATAGGCTAACAATTATGAAAACATAACATTCTACTAACAAGCTTTCTGCTTCTGTACCCCCGCTTGCACACCCAATTTGTGGGTCGACAGGTAATAAATGAGAGAAAAATAGGCCTTTGTAATAAGACAGAATGAGGAATGGGATTTAGAGCTTACAAACCCTGTACCTCTACATTTAGCTGCTGACAGACCCAGCTGGCTGAATAAAGTGTGTGTTTCCTATAACCCACTGATTTCTAGTTGTCCATGTGTCTTTCAGGGGCTGGTGGCTACAACAAGAATACTATCTAAAGTCAATGGAAGTTTTTGAGAATGGCCCATCATGTGTGTGTATATGTATATGCGCATGTGCACACCATCCAAGATCAGCAATATATAATTTCTTTTTGCTCTTCACTTTGACAAAACATTCAAACCAGATATAGAAATATTAAAAAAAAAGAGGTCTATTTACATCACAGAGTTTCAAAAAATTTCATTTGCTAGTTTGCTACTTGGACGAAAGGAAGCACATGCAAAATTTATTACTCTTTATTTTTGTCATAAAATAAAAATAAATAATTATATGGAGTATCTACAATGCTCAGTGACTCTGGTGAGGATAGTAATTGAAACACATCTTTGACATTTTAATATTTAATTTAGTTCACCCTGTAAACTCAGCTTTGTGCAGGGTACCTGTGTTACCAGCTATCCCAATGTGTTTGGGACTGTCTTTGTTTGGGCATTAAGTCCTAAGTCATGAGGAATCCCTCACTCTCAGACAAACTGGGACAATGATCACTCTACTGGGTACTGAGGAAGTTACCAAAAAAAGACAAGTTTTTAAACTTAAGGAGCTTGCAACTTAATTAGGCTAAAAAAAGAAAGAAAGAAAGAAAGAAAGAAAGAAAGAAATTTGCACATGAAACTGATAGATACCGATTCACGAATTTGATTAATACAAACTTAGTCTGTAATTAATATGGTATAATTTTGAAAAAAAGTGCTTTGGAAAAGCTTATGAAAATAAGTACATCAGAGGAAGGAGAGAAGGTTTTTCTTTGAAGTTCTTGGAAGTTTAAAGTGTTGGGTCAATTATTTATTAAGAAAAAAGTATAGTCCTGAGCAGGATATAATATCAAAAAAGACATACCCCCGCCTGGAGACTTGGTTTCTAGTTTCAGTACCACTAATTATGCCATTATCATGAACAAATCACTTAAACTCTCTGAATCTTGGTTTTTCATACCTATAAAATGGATACTTAATATTATAATGGGTCATGAGAATTTATGTATTTAAGATGGCGATGTAAGATCTAAGATGGCGGAATGGAAAATTTTAAATTTCCCCAGCAAGGTAGACTGCAATCCCCTCCGACCAAGGGCCAGAATTCTCCGCCCAGACATCCTGTTTGCTTTCTTAAAGGTCAGGCCATATGGTTAGCCAATAAGAAACTGCAACCTGTCCCACGCACGCAAAGTTAGCTCGCCATAAACCTAATATAAGGAACCCCATGCTAAAGATCAGGGCTCTTGTTCTCGCTGCTGTGTCAGTGAAGGCTTGAGCCCGGATTCGAATTCGTAATAAAATTTTCTTTTTTGGTTCTAATTCGGCTCTGAGGTCATCTTGTCCAGGTGCGCTCCGTAACAATATTACCTTCCTTATTTATCTCCTAGAGATATTAGTAGAATCATATGAGATTGCCGCAACCAGCGAGTGGTAAATCCTGTCACGTCCACCACAGCCCTGTAAAATAATTCTAAGTGGGAATGGTGAGAGACTGAGAAAAGAAAGAAGAGAGAAAGCTGGGATCGGGAGGTCCACTGTCCACTGATGATGGAGTAGAGAGCGATTTTATTTTTGTAAATTGCTTTTATACAAAAGCATTCATTTGCTGGCTAAAATAAGATTATCTCCACCCAACCTCTACATCCTACTATAATCATTTACATTTCCGTAGGGTAAGCCCCATTCTACACAGCCTGCTAAAATCATTTGCATTTCAACACCTGCATTGTTCTCCAAACAGTTCCTACTTCTTATTCTTAAGAGTATTTGTGGAGGTGAGGCAACCCTAAATTGACCTCACAGATTGCAAGGACCTTGTCAGTTTACAATTCACTCTCCACATGAGATGAGTGGTGTAGATAAAAGCATTGTGAAAACTACAGAATGCAATGAACAACAACAACAAAAAAATCCACAATGAGTGGTCTAGAACTGTGTTAGCCAGTATGGTAGCCACCAGAAGCTATTTAAATTTAAACTTAAATTAATTAAAGTTAAATAAAAATTTTTAAAAATCAGTTCCTTAGTCATCCTAGCCATATTTCAAGTGCTATAACTATACATTGCTAGTGACTACTGTATTGAATAATGTAGAAAATATTTCCATTACTATAGAAAATTATATTAGAGTTGGTCTAGAAATAAATAACTAAAATTTTATATCTTGAAGATGGTGATAATATGTCTCTTAGGTGAGGACATTTCTATATAAAATCAGGAAAGTAATAATGACCTTATGCTGGCCAAAACTCAAGTTGTGGTGGTCATTACTGCTGTTCACCACATATTCCAGTTCTCTTTCTCTTCCTAGAGCCCTTGTGGTTGTTTTGGAACAATGACCAATTCTGCTTAATAAGCTATAAGTACAAATGATGTGTGTTACTTCCAGGCTGAACATTTAACTATTAATGGGAAACCACCCAAGGCTCTCTCTTCCTTCTTCCACTGTTACTGAAAACATTCCAGATGATAGCTGTTGATCAGCATGGGTCATGGAGGGATAATAACTACGCAGACACAAAGGACCCTAGAAGCAGTTCCCAGCTGACCCTGGATGAACACGTAGAAAGAGAAAAAAAAAATCAATCTTTATTTGTGTAAACCACTGAAATTTAGGGGCTCTTTGTTATTTTGGCATAGACTATTCTATCATGATACATTAATCTTGGGGTAAGAATAAAAAGAGATGATGGGCTAGGTCTCTGATCTTAATTATTGTCTTGCCAAACACACACACACTTACACACACACACATGCATGCACACTCAAACACACATGTTCATGTGATTAAAAACAGAACAACAAGAACAAAAAGATACAGCACAGCCCACAAACACACGCAAGCTGCTCTGCCTTGCTTCCTTGCCACGAGAAGATGCAATGACATGTGTAACTCCTTTACCACAGCCCAATTTTAGAAACAGAGTATAATGTTTTTATTTTTTTTATGAAGCTCTGGATATTACAATTTCATGAGGACTAGAGTTGGTGTAACTGGAACCTGAATTTTCCAGGGTGGGTTCATACACCATTTAACAGAACGTACCTCTATAACTCTTGGTCTCCTAACTATAAAATGGAGGAAGAAGAATAGGCATCACAAATGTTGATGAGGTGATTTCCCTCCCAAATGGAAAGGAAAAGTGTTGAGTTAATGACAGAAAGTATTTAGTTTTTAAAGAACAGAAGGAGATATAGGGGGATAAATTATTCATTTTGTGCTGCTGGATCCCAAAGCAAAATGCCAGGCAGCAACTTAGCTTTTAAAACACATACATATTACACTAAAGAAATGCCATTGGGAAAGCTTTGTGAAGAAACCACAAAATCTTATATTTCTATGCAAATAAATTAAAGCATCTCCATGGATGCATGACAGTATTATACTAGATGCTTTTATTCCTATTTGTCAGTATTACTGGGCCCGGTATCTACTGACTGCTTCCACCCCACTTCCTTCTACCACTCAATTCTATAAAGCATAGAACCCATTTGCCAGATTATATGCTGTCATAGCTATGAAGTATCCACAAGAAAAAGGAAAGGAAAAATTATGCATCAGGTGCCTGCTTTGACTGCTATATGTCTAACATTTTTCCTTCATGTTAGCTTTTTAACCTTCATAAGAACCCTGAGAAATAGCTAAGATTTATCTCCATTTTTTACATGAAGAAACTAAGGCTTTGAAATGTTGCTTAACATGCTTATAGCTGACTCATCTTCACATGCATCCATTTACCTATAGGCCAATGGCTTCTTACAACAAGCACCTGTCACCTTTTTCCAGGGTTTCTCTGATTGCAAAACCAAATCTAGCCCACACAGAGCAGAACAGAAAGACTACATAATAACATCCTTAGGAATAATCCTCAGTCATCCCATAGATAGATGTCAGATGTCAGCTTCTTCTCCCTTTGTGTGGGATAACATGGAGGCATGCTATACATAGTCCCCAGACTTCTACAGTAGTAAATTGTTCATTAATATATCCTGTAGAGGTTTACTTTCCTTCTCTGACTCACTTTCCCACACCCATATCAGTTCTGAGAATCCAAGAAGCCAAGAATTACTTCCCAAGTAAACTTTTCCTCAGAATCTGCTTCAAAAAGAATCCAATATCAGACAATGTTCAAGTTTATAAAATCACCAAATGCTAAAATGAAGATTTAATCTGTTTGATGCTATACTTTCTACATCAAAGTGTAGAAAATTTTTCAAATGGTCTCTTGTCTTCACTTCAGGCCATTGTGATGGACATTGAACAGGCCACAGAGAAAAAAGATTAGAGCAGGAAGTCACTGTCTTCACTAATGACCATTGTGCTCTCAAGGGCCTTGAACTGATCCTTCCAAAGGAAGCAGCGCACAGGAAATCTGCCTCAGAAAGACTTATTGGCCCTTGAGCATCTGGGGAAGTGGGTACAATAGACAGATACCTTTCCTGAGAATCCGAGAAGAGTTTGGAGGGAAGGTTTCTGGAAACTCAAAACGTGACTCATCTTTGATATCTCACCAGGGCTGCATTTATAAACAGCTAGAAGAGTTAAGAAGAACTTCTACTCTGCTATTACCACTTTAATCATAGTGATAGGATAGCCAGCAATGCCATCAACAATGGCATCTCATTTGCCCACTCTGGTCATGGGCCATGAATCCAATTACCTATGCTTGCAGATTCCTTGGAAGAATAAAGTCCCTTTATATATCAATCATAGCAAGCCATTTCAGGAAGAAATCATTACTCAAACTATTGAAGACTGATTACCTTCATGGTGGTTTTCATTGTTGACAACTTGCCCAATTTAATCTGGCTTGTCAACTCACATTCAGATGAGAATGCCAAGTTGAGAATGTCATCGTCATGACTGCCTTCCAAAACTATGTAACACATCAAAAAATGGGAGTCAAAAGTCTGGCCACCAGAGAAGGGAGGATTACCTGGCATATCCTGGGACTATAGTGGGCACTAAATAAATACACATAAAGGAAATTGAGTCATGATTTTTCTTTAAATCTAATAAGGTGCTTGAGCTAAGGTCAAGTGATCTAGTTTTGTTTTGTTTTGTTTTGTTTTGTTTTGTTTTGTTTTGTTTTGTTTTGTTTTGTTTAAGAAAAGAGGGATGAAGAGAAGAGCTGAAAGAAATAGCCAGAAGAATTCTAGTTCGCAGAAAAATAAGGTGACCCAGATGTCTCCTGCTTTGATATCCTTGAGTTTCTAGGTTTATAGTAACCCTTTTTCTTCATATGAAAAAATGGCTTGTGTAATTTCAAAAGGCTTCCTTGGGCTAGAGATGAGACAATCTGAGCAATAATGAGATAATAATTGCAAATGATTAAAATTTAACAAATATGTTTAAATATATGAGTTTATAATCATTTAAAAATCAATTGGAAACCATTGGAGGATAGAAGTGAACAAACACATTGTTTTTGAAAACTGATAAATAAAGGGAATGTGTCAATAAAGAGGTATTAAAAAGTCCTGTGCCCCATGCCATGCACTAGCAGAGGTTCAGGTCCTGGCTGGTTACCTCTGAGGGTGCTGGGGAGGCACTGTTTCTACTAAAGTGGTCCTCCCTGTCATATGCTTTTCCTTCTCCACAGTTGCTTACTACTCCCAGACCCTGGCTCCCACATCTGCCATCTTCCTTCCACATGTCTTCAGCCCATGCTGAATATAGCCTGCTTCTTTTCCCTAACACAACACTGCACAAGCCAGTTCCACTTGAAAAACTTTAACTGAATTTAGAGAAAATAGTGGCAAAAGAAGTCCAGAAAACAAACTAATTAAAACTGAATAACAGAAATCTCTGTTTCCAAGTTCTTTGATTACACTCACTTCTTGGGAGAGTTCCTCCTTCTTTTTGCAGATTCTTGCTGCTGCCATCCATATAAGTCAGGTCTCCTCTTCCTTTAGTTCCCTTTGAATGTCCCTGAAAACTCACTTCCCAGACATCAGAAGCCTCTACCAGCCTCTTTGAACTTTCTAAAGCTTTTTTATTTTTTAAGGTAAACAAGTTAACACTTCCTTGATTAAAAATCTCTCTATCCATATTATGTCCTGTAGAAGCTGACTTATATAATAGAACATGCCCATTTAAATTGCTTTCTCTGAAGCAAAAGAAATGTTTCTTACTAATTGGAATTCTGGCATCTTGTTGGTCCATCTGACTCAAACTGCAGTTGAATTTTTTTAAATCTTCTCATTATAATGAAAAGTCTCTAAAAATTTTAAAGGTTTAATTTCAAGTGCTTGTTGAAGCTATTAATCAAAGATGCATTAAGTGTACATTTAAAACAAACTCTATTAATCAGCTTACCAATTATTTTTTTATTTGAGTGGTTATTTCCCCCATGGGTACCAGCCATCAGTTACTTTTCATCCCAAAACAGGCCTTTTGAGCCTTGTTCATTGTACTATTATTCTATGATCTTCAAAAACAGACCATTGCTTTGTTTGGAAAAAAATCTAATTATAGTAGTTAAATAAACTGGAATTAATTAAGTTGTGGATACTTGACATTTATAGTTAATTAGCCATATCTACTATAAAAAGAAAATTAGGCCTTTTATCTCTGTGTTTTATCAACTGTGCTGAAAATCAATAGCATTTCTAGAAAAGGGGAGAGGATGTTCCAAAGTTTGAAGCCTGTTTGACCCAGAGGAAAACACAGGACAGTGTTAAATTATGGGTAGAAATTTCTCAGTCAGCTGGAAAGAGTCCTCTGGAAAAAAGTCATGGGTTTCTACATGTCCAGAGAGGGACTTTGGAGGTAGCCTAATGTGGGGTCTTTGTACAGAAAACTTGCTACACCAAAGAAAGGAGGGCTTTCCTCAGAGCTTAACTGCCAAGTCCCCATTCCTCAATATGCCCTGGACAACATTAGCCACAGCCAGAAGAAAAGTTTTCAAGAGCCTATGTGAGGTCTGCTCCAGGTACACAAGGTCCATGATTCTTCAGTCTTTCTATTTCACTCCCTGTTAGTGGAGGGGAGAATCTATAAGAGAGTGCATTTATAGTTTCATTGTGTATGTATTGGTTCACAGAAGTGGAAAAAAAAACATGAAAAGATGAGGGACTTCCATTTGATTTTGTGACTCTATAAATAAACTTTAAACTATCTTCCAGGAAGCCTGGGTGCACTTCATATTTCCATCAGCAAGATATGAGATTATGCTTCTCCCTAAAGTTATATTGATGTTATAGCTCTTTTTTGTAGTTTTCCAATTTGAAGGATATAGTGTTTCTCTGTTAGGTTAATTTGCATTTCACAGATAACTAGTGAATTTATATCTTTTCATATGTCTGTTGACCATTTGGCAGCATCCATTAGAGTCTAAATTATATATTCTTGATGTACTGGTTCCACTCCTGGAAATACATCCCAAAGAAATAACATACATCATGTAAATACTTATATTTACAGCAGCATTATCCATAGCTAAAAAATGAATATAAGGTCAATGTTTATTAATAGAAAAATAGCTGGCTAAATTATGATATATCTACATAATGAAATATCATACAGGCATAGAGCTATACCAGATGCCATGTAAGGATTTCCTTGTAGTGCTATAGAATGAGTAAAGTAAGAAGCAGAAAGTAAGTACAATATAATGTCATTTTTGGAATGCAGTACCATCCTTAGACCAGGGCAAGATCCATTGTCCTGGGCCTTGTGATTTAAAAGACTTTAGTCTGGCCTCTTTCCAGGTGTACCCTCTCCACAGAGTGGGTATATGCAAGGCTCAGGGGACATGCTTACCTAGAAAACTATCCCTCCATTCAGACTTTGATACCCTATAATTTCTTGCCCAAACAGCACTAAACCCAGTTTCAAGGTCTGTATGAAGAAGTTCCCTTGGTCTTTCCTCTCAAAGATAACTGTTATGTTATGCACCCCTAGGCATAAAAGAAGGATATAGATAGAGCTTAGACTTGTAGGTTGGGGTTTCCATTGGTGTGGGTACAAGGTCCTTTTCTATGTAGGACTGGGTTGGGGAAGCAGAGAAGGGGGTAGACCATAGGCTGAGGGCCTCCGTTTGTATTGTTGCTACAGTCCTACAAATATGAAGGGCAGGCCACCTGCAGATACGGTGCATTGGACCAATAACCAGGACACCCTGAGCCAGTGTGGCTGGGAAGATATTTAATGTTACTGCCCAGGAAGTGTCAAGTTCTGCTCAAAGGTATGGTCCTTTTCTGTTCAATCTTCAGGTAGAAGAAATTGTTTCCAGCAGAGGGTCTTTAGAACATTGCACACTGAGAAAATGCAACTCCAGAGAAGAATTGTTGTCCATCCAAGATGAAGCAGACACAGAGCTGTGTCAGCATCTATACAGTTAGTTTTTCCTAGAGCCACAGGCATGACCCCAACATAGATGATAAGCAGCATAGAGCAGATGTTCCAGAGCAGACCAGATCTGTGAGATTGAGAAATGCACAAGAGAGTTCAGCTCAACCCCAGAGCATGACCCTAACCCCCTGATTAAAGACTGGAGATGCTTATCAGAATCCACTGTAAGATCTTTCTATTTAGTAACATGTATGTTTTCTCAACATAAGGCACAAATTTCTCATAACAGACAACAATCCATGTGTCAGTGAACCACTGCATGTGTGTTTCTACATGAATACCTGGATACAGTGATTCCTGTACAAAGATAAGAATCAAAATTTGGATGAAGAGTGAGAAAATCCAGATAAAGAATACCCCTTCCAGATTCAATTTTAATAAGATCTTTTTTCTTTCTGGATTTTTATGTTTCACATAAAAACTTGTTAAAGTTCCATGGAAAAAGATGTTTCTCAATATCTTGTGTCTTGCCCAAATGCTCCAGACATTTGTTGGTGCTTACAGATGTTGGAAGTATTTAAAATTATCATGTAACCATAAAATGTTTTAGTCGAAATAAGCCTTTTAGTTGCATTATTTTTCAAAGTTTTTTTTTTTTAAAACCCTACCCAAAGCAAAAACAAAACAGGTTAAATTTGGGTGATCTATGTACATTAGAGCTAGGGATTTCTATCTCCATTTACTGGCTTCTCTTGCCCCACCCCTCATAGAAACTTCTGGAGTGAAAATGGACTTTGTTACTAAATCCTTGTACTCCTTTGAGCCAAGTTTAAGTACTATCAAATTCCTTCTTATTTTAAATAAATTGAGTCCTTAGAAGTTAATGCTTGGAAAAAGGAAAGATTTATTATTGTTCAAAGTATACAAAATACTAAGATATAAAATAATGATAGCAAGAATGGCTAGTACTTTATGAGCACTATAGGGTAAGTACTGTGCTAAGCATTTTACCTCTGTTACCTCATATAACCCTCTTAACAACCCTGTGAGATAGATGCTAATGTTATCCTCATTTTCAGATGAGCAAACTAAGGTTTTAAGATCTAGCAAGTGGAAAAGCCTGAACTGCAATGCCAGAATCTTAACCTCTACTGTCTACAGCAGGGTTTCTCAACTGTGACACCACTGACATTTGGAATCAGATGATTCCAAATCAGAGCTTTCCCGTGCCTTGTAGGATGTTTAGCAGTATCCCTGGCCTCTCTCTACCCACTAGATGCCAATAGCATCCCCTCAGTCATAGTGATCAAAAATGTCTCCAGACTTCACCAAATGTCCCCTGGAAAGCAAAATTGCCTTCAGTTGAGTCAACAGTTAGACTAAGTATTCATAAAATTCTTTTTGAAGTGCTATCTTCACATGGTTGCCCAAATGGATCTATAATACATACCAGCTAAATAGCTGATAGAGGGTTCCACACCATAGTCACTTTGGAGAATCACTGATTAAAGAAGTTTGTCTTTTGTACTCAAAGCAACAGGCATGTTTACTGAATATTTCCTCTTATAGGCTCTCACTGTGGTGCCCCATATGCAATGGTCCAGGTGTCTCACCTACAATTATTTATTTTGGCAAAATTATATCCAATAAGAGGCAGTTCCAGATTTGGGGAGCCTGGTGATGATTCAATTTGGGGGTTCATTTTAGAAGAAGAGATAGAAAACTTTAATGAACACAAAAATTAGGTACAGAGTCTTGGAAGTAATCATGTAAATGAGCGACCCCTAAGCTTGTTTTATTTGCTTTACAATAGATCTACCTCTGTTCATGCAGGAAAAGTCTTAAAATTCTGCCTCTTTTATTCACACATAGGAAGACTATGTTTAGTGTAACCATTTAGCATTCTTCTCCACTCAGGCAGCATAATTGTTTTCTCTTTTATGATGGTCTTATTATATCAGGTGATGAAAGCTTCCTTGTTGTATCAAGTTTATATGATCTTGTCCAAAAATATGCTATCCAAATTACGGAAGGAATTTTTCTTGCTTAGTAGCAATTTAATACAACTGGTGGAAAGTAAAATGAAGTAAATTCTTGAAAAGGTGAGTTTTCTTTCCTGATGAAAATCATACTGCAGGTTTAAAGAAGCCAACTTTCTGACTATTAAGAATTATGTTTTACTGCCATGCTCATAAAGTATCTTGCAGAAGTTTTGTAATCAATAACCTTTCCTTCACTTTATTAAGTACAAAAATTCAGTGGGTGGAAATATCAACTTGATAAACCTCAGCTGTAATTTAATTTGCCTTCTTTAAAATTTCTCTCCCAGCAGACAAGAGTAAAAAATGTGGTAAAAACATTAGGAGAAAGAGTGGATTTTGGTAATGAGGAAAGGCAGTCTGTCTCATAATGCCCAAAAAACGCCATTAATATGATTCATACTTTATTATTTTTATTTATTATTTATTTACTTATTTAAATTAAGTTTATTGAGGTAACATTGGTTAATACAATTATATAATTTTCAGGTGTATATTATCATTTGACATCTGTTTATTCTACTGTGTGTTTACAACCCAAAGTCCATTTTCCTTCAGTTACCATATATTTGATCCCCCTTACTCACTTCACCCTCCCCCTATCCTCTTATATTTGACCTCTTTTACCCCATCTACCTCCCTCCTCCTCTCCCACCCCACTAGTAACCACTAGTCTATAGTCCTCTGATAACCACTAGTCTGTAGTCCATGTTCATGAGTCTCTGTTTGTTTTGCTCATTTGTTTCTTTTAGGTTTATAAACCACATCTAAGTGATATCATATGATTTTCAACAGTTTCTATCTGGCTTATTTTACTTAGCATGATTATCTCTAAGTCCATCTATGTTGTCACAAATGGCAGTATTTCATCTCTTCTTATGGCTGAGTAATATTCCATTGTATATATGTACCACAGTTTCCTTAGCCAATCATTTATCGTAGGACACTTGGGTTGCTTCTATGTCCTGGCCACTGTGAATAATGTTGCTATGAACATCAGTGTGCAAATATCTTTTTGAATATGAGTTTTCAAGTCTTTGGGGTAAATACTCAGTAGAGGGATTGCTGGAATATATGGTAGGTCAATTCTCAGTTTTTTGAGGAACCTCCATCCTGTTTTCCATAGTGGCTGTACCAATTTGCAGTCCCACCAGTAGTGTATGAGGGTTCCTTTTTCTCCACATCCTCTCCAGCATTTGTTATTACTTGTCCTGTTTATTGAAGCTATTCTAACAGGTGTGACATGGTTTCTCATTGTGGTTTTGATTTGCATTTCCCTAATAGCTAGTGATGTTGAGCATCTTTTCATATATTTGTTGGCCATTTATATGTCCTCTAGGGAGAAATGTCTGTTCAAATCTTCTGCACATTTTTTGATTGGATCATTTGGGTGTTTTTTTTTTTTTGGTTATTATTGAGTTGTATGAGTTCTTTGTATATTTTGGATATGAGGCCTTCATAGGAGGTATTGTTTGCAAATATATTTTCCCATTTGGATGGTTCTCTCTTTACCATGTTGACAATTTCTTTTGCTGAGCAAACACTTTGTAGTTTGATGTAGTCCCATTCCTTTATTTTAGCTTTAACTTCCCTTGCTTTTGAGGTCAAATTCATAAAATTCTCTTTAAGTTCAAGGTCCTTGAACTTACTTCCTATGTTTTCTTCTATACATTTTTTTTTGTTTCAGGTCTTATATTCAGATCCTTAATCCATTTTGAGTTAATTTTGGTGTGTGGTGATAGACAAAAGTCTAGTTTCATTTTTTTGCAGGTGGCTTTCCAATTTTCCCAGCACCATTTATTGAAGAGGCTTTTATTTCTCCACTGTATGTTTTTGGCTCATCAATAATTATTTGCCCATATAAATATGGGTTTACTTCTGGACTCTCGATTCTATTCCACTGGTCAGTTGTCTGTTTTGCTGCCAATACCATGCTGTTTTGATTACTGTTGCTTTGTAGTATAATTTGAAGTTGGGCGGAGTGATGTCTCTAGTCTCAATATTTTTTTCCCCTCAGGATGCTTTTTGCAATTTGGGGTCTTTTGTGCTTCCATAGAAATCAGATCATTTTTTTGTTCTATTTCTTTAAAAAATGCTAATGAGATTTTTCTGGGGATTGCATTAAATCTGTTTAATGCTTTAGGTAACATAATCATTTTAACTATGTTGATTCTTACAATCCAAGAACACAAAATATCTTTCTATTTCTTTGTATCTTTGATTTCTTTTAAGAGTCTTGTAGTTTTCATTATATAGGTTTTTCACATGTTTTGTTAAATTTATTCTTAGGTATTTTATTCTTTTTGTTGCAATTGCAAAAGGAATTATTTTTTTCCACTTCTTTTTCTGACACTTTATTATTATAGTATAAGAAAACTATAGATATTTGAACACTGATTTTGTATCCAGAGACTTTACTGTATTTGCTTATTGTTTTTAGGAGTGTTCTTGTGGAGTCTTTAGGGTTTTCTATATAGAGAATCATGTCATCTGTAAATAGTGACAGTTTGACTTCTTCATTTCCTATTTGGATGCTTTTGATATCTTTCTCTTGTCTGATTGCTCTCACTAGGACCTCCAATGACCTATTATATTGAATAACAGTGGAGATATTAGACAGCCTTGATTTGTTCCTGATCTTAGAGGAAAGATTTTTAGTTTTTCACCATTAAGTACAATGTTGGCTGACGGTTTGTCATGTATGGCCTTTATTGTTAAGGTACTTTCCTTCTATATCAATTTTGCGAAGTGTTTTGATCATAAATGGATGCTGTATCTTGTTGAAGGCTTTTTCTGCATCTATTGATGTAATCATATGATTCTTATTTTTTAATTTGTTTATATGGTGTATCATATTAATCGATTTGCATATGTTGAACCATCCCTGTACCTCTGGGATGAAGCCCACTTGATCGTGGTGTATAATCTTTTTAATATGTTACTGTATTTTGTTTTCTAGTATCTTATTTAGGATCTTTCTTTTTAGTTTTCTCTTTTTGCGTTATCTTTATCAGGTTTTGGTATCAGAGTAATAATGGCCTCATTAAATGTATTGAGAAGTAATGCCTCCTCTTTAATTTTTTGAAAGAGTTTGAGGAGAATAGGTATTAAATCTTCTTTGAATGTTTGGTAGAATTCACTTGTGAAGCCATCTAGTCCTAAACTTTTACTTTTTGGTAGGTTTTTGATGACTGTTTCAATTTCCATACTGTTGTTTGCTCTATTTAGATTTTCTAGTTCTTCATGATTCAGTCTAAGAAGGTTGTATTTTTCTAAGTACTTGTCCATTTTTTCTAGGTTATTAAATTTGGTATTATGTATTTTTCATAGTATTTTTGTATGATCTTTTATATTTCTGTGATACCAGTTGTAATTTCACCTCTTTCATCCCTGATTTTGTTTATTTGTGTCCTTTCTCTCATTTTTTTTAGTGAGTCTAGCCAGGGGCTTGTCGATTTATTAACTTTCTCAAAGAACCAGCTCTTTGTTGCATTTATTTTTCTATCATTTTTTTTTTGTTTTCAATTTCATTTATTTCTGAAATTTTGATGATTTCTTTCCCTCTTCTGACTTTAGACTTCATTTGTTCTTCTTTTTCTAGGTTTTTAAGATGAAGCATTAAGTTGTTTATTTGAGCTTGTTCTTGTTTTTGGAGATAGGCCTGTAATGATATAAACTTTCCTCTTATGACCACTTTTGTCATGTCCCAAATGTTTTGATATGTTGTATTCTCATTATCATTTGTTTCTATGTATCTCTTGATCTCTATTTTTATTTCTTCTCTGACTCAGTTATTCTTTAGTAGCATGTTGTTTAATCTCCATGTATTTGTGCTTCTTCCTGATTTTTTGCAGTTGATTTCTAGTTTCAAAGCATTATGATCAGAGAATATGGTTGTTATGATTTCAACTCTTTTATATTTTTGAGGCTATCTCTATGTCCTGGTATGTTGTCAATCCTTGAGAATGTTCCATGTGCACTGGAGAAGAATGTATAAGCAACTGTTTGGGGATGGAAGGCTCTGTAAATGTCAATTATGTCCAGTTAGTCTAATGTGTCATTTAAGGATGTTATTTCCTTATTGATTTTCTGTTTAGATGATCTGTCCATATGTGACAGTGGGGCATTTAGGTCTCCTACTATGATAGTGTTTTGGTCTGTTGCTCCCTTTAGTTCTGTTAGTAATTGCTTTATATATTTTGGGGCTCCCTGATTGGGACCATAGATACTAATAATTGCTGTCTTCTTGGTGCATGATTCCCTTTATTATTATGAAGTGTCCCTCAGTATCTTTCCTTACCTTTTTTATTTTGCAGTCTATTTCATCTGATATTAGTACTACTACTCCCACTACTCCCATTCAGAGTAATACTACTCTGAATGCCATTTACTTGAAATATTGTTTTCCACCCTTTCACCTTGAGTCTACATTTGTCTTTGGGGCTGAGATGTGTCTCCTATAGGCAGCTATAGTTAGGTTTTGTTTTTTGATACAGTCTGCAACTCTGCGTTTTATTGGTGAATTCAGTCCATTTACATTTAGGGTGATTATTGAAATCTGAGGTCTTCTTATACCTATTTTATCTTTTGCTTTCTGGTAGCTCAATGTTTCCATTGCTTCTTTGTCCTTGTGCTTCTGTTTTTTTTTTTTTTATTTTGGTTGTCTTTTGTAGGTTTTTCCTCTGGTCCTTCTTATTTTATGTTATATACTTAAGTTCTGAATCTTTGGCGCATGTGCTTACCATTATGAATATGTAAAGGATAGTTATATATGTACAGTCATCCATTTTCTTCTGTGCATGCCTTATCTCCATTCTCCTTTGTGAATTTGGATCTTTGAATACCTCCTGCAGGGAGTTCCTGAGGCTGTAAGAGGTAGCTTCCTCTAGTCCCTACACCATTTGCTCAGATTCCCCTAAGGCTGGTGGTGATTGGTCTCAGAGGGAAGTGGGGAGGGGCCCTCTGGGTTCAGATGGGGACCTGGCTTAGCCTTGGCTTTGCAACCAGGCCAGCAAAAATAAACTGTTATTTCTCTGCGATCCCATTCCGCTTCTCTGCTCTCTGCTCTCTGCTCCAATGACTGGGCCCTGCTGTTAGCTGCATATAAGTCCTGGCACCACCAGGCAGGGTTGTTCAGGGAAGTCACCGCTTCTTCACCCTTTCTCCTCCTCCTGTAAAGAGTTCAGGTGGCTGCAAGAGGCAGCTTCTTTATTTCTCCAGTCTACCACCTGACACCTGGGGTTCTGACCTGTGGTAGCTCTTATGTGCAGATCCCATGCTTAGATGTGCTGGTGTGCAGTTTGGGTGTTTTTTGTTGAGTTTTAGATATTCAGCATATTGTTGTTTCAAGGGGAGAGATCAGGGGACGTCTCTCACTCTGCCATGTTTTTCCCAAATCTTGATTCATACTTTAATTTGTGATTTGAAGAGAGGTAACAGATTGTTCTAGAAGCCCCTCTCGACCCAGCAGGTTCTTCTACTTCCTAATTAATTAAAAAATGCCATACCCTTTTCCCCTCCCCTGCTTCATGTCATGCTCCATCTTCTTTCCATTTCTGCTTTGGGAAAAAACTGAAAGCATCATGCTGCAAGATCACAGCAATCAAGTAATTTATCTCCCTCTCTCTCTGTATCCTCTGAGAACAACTCGTAGTAGAAGCTAAATACTTGTCTATTTCTAAAAGCTTACAGAAAACCCTCTTAAGAGATCCCTTGGTACTATTCCACAACTTTAGACAGTGGAACTCCTTACCAACCCCTTTGCTAACCAGGGCATCCACCCCCCAGCTGCTGGTAGTATTGTTGGATAATACCATGTACAGGTGCTCCCTTCTCCAGAGAACTGCCCTTGGTCAAAGGTACATTTATTTCTCCAGACTGACATAACAAACTACCACAGACTGAGTAGCTTAAACAACAGAAATTTATCTCCTTAAATTCTGGAAGCTAAAAGTCTGAGATCAAGGTGTTGGCAATATTGGTTTTATTTTGAGACCTCTCTCCTTGGCTTGTAAATAATCATCTTCTGGCATTCTTCATAGTCTTCTGTCTGTGTGTGTCTGTGTCCAAATTTCTTCTCTTTATAATGACACCAGTTACATTAGAACTCACCCTAATGACCTCTTTTTAACTTAGTTATCTCTTTAAATACCCTCTCTGCAAATACAGTCATGTTCTGAGGTACTGAAGATTAAGTCTTCAACATAAAAATTTAGGGGAGACATAACAAAAGGGCATCACGGCTGCCCAATCTCCAGCTTCCCACAGTGAATGGCTGACACAGGGTTCAAAAGGCCAGCATTCTTGCCTCAAAGTCAGACCAACTCTGTGGTGAATCTGTGCTCCAGCACTTCCTTTGGGATGAGGCTAAAGCTTATCTGCACCTGAAACCACATCTTTGCTTAGTTTTTATTTCCTGTCCTGTCCTATTCTCCTCACTTCCATTCTCCTGAGAGTTCTTCCCCAACAAATCACTTTCACAAGAATATGCATCTTAGGATCCACTTCTAGAAAAACTTAGAAGCTTGTATTTTTAGCACAGAATCTTAGAATCCAGAAGACCCACTTTCTAGCCATGGTCCCGCTTGCTGTTTAACCCTGTAAAATATGAGCATTATTTTCCTCACTTGTAAAATAACAATGACCTCTAATTAGATGACCTCTAAAGTTCTTGCCAGTTCCTACAGCCATTTGTCTCCCACTAGCTAGGATAGTACCCCCATATTTCTGTTGTAACTAATATATACACTGTAAAACTTATTTCTATAGAATGGGAATTCTTAGCTGATACCAAGAATTTTTTTCTTATATTTTCTACTGTAAGTGGTTAAGCAAGAGAGATGATAAGCATCTACATAAAAGCTGCCATTAAGGTTGTCACCATATAGTCTCCCAGAACTTTCTCATCTTGAGCAGACTTTGGATGGAAGAATTTTATATACTCAAATGAGTAACCAGAAAAAGGAATCCCTTAAAAACTATTAAAGTGACAAGTAAGAATAGCAAAGAAACATTTGTCAATTAACCCATTAAACCAGTCTCTTTCTCCCGTCTGGCACTTGAACAAATCACCTAGACAACTAGGAAAAGTTTTGTATTTCATCAAAACTAAAAAATTATTAATAGCACACTATCATTTTTGTGTACCACTCAAGGAAAAAAATCCCACCAATTCCCATTCGGACATGATGCATTCTATCAGTTAGAATTTGTTATTTTAAAGTGATTTTTTCAGCCCTATTGAAGTTTTTTTATTCCTGTAATGAATTAGATTCATTTAAGCATATATATTTTTTATCATCTATCACTCTCATGGAATAAGAAAAAAAGTATACAGAAAAAATACAGGTAAGATTGTTTAAAGTATTCTTAAGACTTCTTCACATTTGGAGTTTAATTCTGAATCACTTAGGTCTCCATTTTACCAGTGATGGTATCGATATTATCTTTTGTGCAAAGGACATTGGCATTAAAGCATTTCCTGAAAATATGTGCACCATTATTGTCTACAGGATTTTCTTCCTAGATACTGACACTATATTATAGGGTTTTAAAGATTTATTGTGTGTTTGTTTTTTGTTTTTTACTTTTTATTATAAATATTTTTGAGGCATAGGCCTGCCAGAAGCCAAGATGGCTTACAGATGTTCCCCAGGCTGCAGATGGCACCTTATTATTATCTGAGTGGGTGTTTTCAAGGGGCTGTGGCTAGTGTCATTCCCATTGCCATGGCCTGGCATCAAAATGTTAGAGGTTATACCTACAGTGTAGATTTTGAAGATGATGATCTCTATGGTCAGTCTGTAGATGATAATAATTGTATTTCACCATCAACAGCTACTCAGTTTATTTACTCACAACATTACAAACAAGTTGTTGAGTCTGTAGAGGACTATGATTAGAAAGATCTGAAAAAATTCTCCAATTCTCTTTTGAACCATATGCTAAGTGGAATTGGTCAAGCTTGTCTTTATTCATGCTTTGATCACATGAGAGATGTACTTGGAGATGTTGTGCCAGATGATGTATTGGCCGAAGAAATTCTGAAGAATAAGTTTGATGTGCAGAAGCCTTTGTCAGTGGTCCTAGAACAAGATAAAATGCAGATTTTGAAGGTCAAGAGTGAGTGAGGGAGCAATATCCACAGAAAAGGTAGCAAAAATTAAGGAGTCTTATCTTACTCTGAAGTTTCAGCTAATGTTCAAAGGTCTTGTCCACAGTCTGCAAAGCATTAGGACTACAATAGAAAACCATTTGATTTTTCCAGTCCAGTAGTAAAACATGAACTATGTCATAATTTCTCATTTGTACCAAGGCACTATTTACTCCATTAAAAAAAAAAAAAACTTGATAGGCCACAGGCAAAAGAACCTAAAATCATGTAAGTTAACAAAGGAGCTATCACTAGCTCACCTAAATTGATGACGTGCCAGAAGATCATTATAAAAGTCAGCCATCAATGAGGTTATCATCCACAGATAGTTTGGAAAGTCTGCTTTTAAAGAGTCTAGATATTGATTTGTAAAGATCTTGTTTCTAAATGTTTCCAAAGATGATTCTGCATTCACAGAATACCAGATTTAAAATCATTAATGATAAAGAACATAACACCTAATAGCTCTTTCTTTATTCAAAGTAATTAATTTACTTGATTTGTAAAACATTCCAATACAAATACAATACAGTTTAGAAAATTTAAATAATTCTTTGCTCCTGACTAGCTCATTGGAAAACATGGCCCTTGATAATTTAAATGCTTATAAAATGACTGAACTTGGTGATGTTTCTTCAGTTGAACAAAGCTCAAAGTATTACATTTCAAAAAATAACAATTTGCAGTTTTGCCAGTATCCAATATGAAAGTTCATTCCTAGCTAAACTGTTTCAGGACCACAAAGAAAACAATCCAAGCCAATGTTTTACTTTACCTATCTTTGTAACCATTCACCTGCCAGTTTCACAGATATAAGTTTGGGATCCTTTCCCTGTCACAACTAGCAAATCAGTATCAGTCTTTGACTGGTATCAAAATCAACAGGATCTCTATGATCTTTGGCATTTCATAAAGCTTTTCCTACAAGAGACCTTGAGAATTTGTCACTTTCTGATTTGATTGCAGGAATGATCAATACAGACAATTCTCAGATTAAGAAAGATTCCTTTAAATTCAGTTTATCTGGTATATATTCAGATATTGATTTTAGTGTCCTTATAAAAACTCCAGATTTTATTCTAAAACCTGTAGTAGACCAATCAGTTGCTTCAACATCAGAAATTAAAATTCTAAGTTTAAAGCTAGGAAAAATCTCATTTCTGCCAACAATAATAAAAAAAAAACAATAAAGGTTCTCTGAGTAGGAAACCACCTTTTTCCTCTGTCATGGACCAAGGCCGTTGTTGCTAAACCTTCGATTTTTGCTTCAACACTGTGTCTTTGTTACCCATTGAAAAGCTTCAAGCAATGCACCCTTGACCTCTACAAATCTTCATTTATAGTAGACAAATTTGAGATGTAAAAAATAAATAAGTCCTCTTATAGCAATAACACTATTTGACTTCAAATCAGCATCTCCTGATGATCATAAAAGCTAATCAAAACTAAGTTTTTATTAGAGAATAATAACGAAAGGAAAATTAGATACTGTGGTAAAGCTTTTTATTTTAAACTCAGAGTTTTTATAGGATTACTTTATATAATGGGATTTAAGTTGTGACTTTAATATTAAAGTTGTCAGTTGATAAATTTAGTTGGCATGCATTTTTAGCACTGAAATTTTTTTCTCTATTTTAGTGATAACTGGTTTTATTTAAGTTGATCATCTATAATGAGTGTATGTTATAAAGTACATATGGAAACTTGATAGTGTGAAATTCAACCTCAGATATAGCATTTAGCATTATTGTTTGATGAATTCAACTTTTTGTTTAGCATTTTTATTTGAAGAATTCAACTTTTTAATAAGGATATGTTTTCTTTTATAAAACATTTTTGTGCTTTGTTCTTAAATGAAATGCTACCACTTAGAAATATTATAGTTTAGTGATGAAGATTTTTTCTCATATGGGTATAGCATAGCTGAAACATACTTATATTTTAAAATACTAGTGATGTCAGTTCCAGTTTTATTATTTTTCTGTAAGTGAATATTAAAATTTTTCTATTAGAAAATTTTAAACATCCTGACTTTTAAAAATATCATAAAGGTTGTTGAAATACATTTTTGAGGAAATCCTTTAAGGAACCATGTAAATATTAAAGTTGGATTAATACATAAAATATTTTTATACATTTTCAAAACCATTTGCCCTAAATGAACATTTTAAAATAAATATATGAAAAGTGTTTTTTTAAAAAGAATTTTGAACCAATACAAAGGCAACACAATAGAACAATGAACCGTACTCCTATGTATCCATCACTCAACCACCACCATTTCCACCCACACTGTCATCCACTTTCTCCTCTTCTGTAAAATTTTCAAACACATGTCTGCCTTATCAATTCATATGACATGTCGTTCTGACACATGTCTGACATATCATTTATCTATATAGCTTTCAGTGTGCCTCTTTAAAAGATAGGGTTATTTTTAATATGACAATACCTTTTTAAACACAAAGAAAATTAATAATTTCTTAGCATTATTGAACATTAAGACAATGTTCGAATATCCAATTATCTCATAAATGTCATAACCTTTTTAAAAACATTTTTAATGAGGAACCAAATAAGGTCCACACATTGTAGTTTATTGATGTCTTTGATTTTTTTTTTAATCTACAACCTCTCTTTTACTCTTTCTCTTTTTTTTCCCTTGTGATTTATTTGTTGAAGAAATTAGGTTGTTTGCTCACGCAGTTTGTCACCATCTAAATTTTGTTGATTTCATCCCTGTGGTGTAATTTAAAATGTCCCTTTATTCCTTGTATTTCCTGTAAATTGTTTTTTTTTAATCCAAAGGCTTGATCACAGATAGGTTTGATTTTTTTTTAGACAAACTTCAAAGATAGTGTTGAATTCTATCAGTAGACACATACGTCTGGTTGTCTCTTCTTGTGATGTTAGCAGCCATTGATGTTCAATGCCAAGATTCATTAGTTCATTAGCAGTTGCAAAAAGGTGCTATTCTAATTCTTTGTCACTCAATGGCTGAAAGTTTCTATAGAACTTTCTCTCATCCACCAATTCTGCAAGTTTTAATACATACACTAGACAGTGATGCCCATTTCACCACTACCACCTGGCCATGAGTGATTGAAATATATTCGCTTGTGTGCACTTAGGTGCTGTGTGGTATGACAATTATTATTTCTTTAAACACTGGAATGACACTTGTCACATAGAGAGCTGAGTGGGAGTTGGGAACAGATGATGCACACCTTCTAAACCATGCTCCCTTCCAGAGCTCTGTGTGTGTGTATATTTTCCAAATGTACATAATTAAACTCACATAAGTGAAATAAAATATGAGGTATAATATTATAAACTTTCTTATATTATAGTTGTTATTTCTATGTGCTATATATTTCTCTCCCCATAGATTACTAGCATCCTTACAAGAAATTTGCCTTGAATCCCTTCATTCTTACCTCCCCTTCTGTCTTTGCAGCCCTTGGTAGTATTGTCCCAACCATCTTCTATATAGAGGTGGCCTGGCTCTAGCATCTGAGAGTCTCTTTTATAATGTACTCTAAACACTGCTTCCATGACCTCATCTTTTTCAATAAATCCAAGCAAAGTAACTATTATTACCTCATTTTAACACATGATAACCCTAAGATTAAGAGAAATAAAATACCTTACACATGGTAAAAAAAAGTTAAAAGTGAGATTAGGGGTTAATTTTTATATTTCCCAAACATTCTGTCTAGTATCACTTTTTACATATAAATTTTTTAAATAAAGCATAACAAAAAGACAAGTGCAACAGTCTTAAGAACACAGCCTAGTGGATATTCACAAAATGAACACACCTGTGTTCTCAGAAACCAATTCAAGAAAAAGAACATGAGAACTCCAGAAGCCCCCTCATGTCCCTTCCATTCACTACCCACCTAACAGTAACTACCACCTAAACTTCTAATGGAATGGAATTAGTTTAATCTATTTTTAAATTTTACATAAATGAAATCATGCCGTATTTACTATTTTGTGTCTAGCTTCTTTCACATATTAGATTATGAGATTCATCCAGCCAGAAACTACATTTCTCAGGCTCTCTTCCCATGAGACTCATTTTGGCCAATGGAATGTGAGGAAAAGTGATATATGTCACAACCTAGACTAGGTGGGTATCTGGTGTGCTGTCTCCATGCTTTTCCCCTACCCTTTCCGTGATGCCTTGAGACTGTCAATGCTCAAGCTAGAAGGATCCTGAATTCCTGAGACACTGCTCAGACAAGGAAGACAGTGTCTGACTGGAAACATCCACATTTGATTTTTCATGAACAAGAAAAAAATTTCTACTGTAGTGAGCCATGACAAATTGGGGGATATTTGTTATAATAGCTAGCCTACCCTGATTGATAAAATTGGTTTCCTGGATTTTTCTCTTCTTCAGGACAAAGTTTCATAGGAAGAAACATAATTTTGTTAAAGAGTACTTTTTCCTAATTTGTTTTTCCATCTTAAAGAAATTTTTGCTTTAGCATAAAAAAGAAAACTGAGCTTCCTGAATTAAAATGTCAGAAAAATAGGAGGAAGGAAACAGACACTATAAAATAGAGGAGTAAAAAAAGTAACTATTCAAAAGAACTGAGAAACACAAAATTGTATTATGATGAAAGGCATTCACTTCTTGCTTCCCCTTCATTTAAAGAATAGAAATTCTTCTCTCCTAGATCTCTATTTCTAGATTACTTGGGGATGATGGTGTGTTTGGTTATTATTCCAGAATTCTCATGAGTAGATCTGTTTACTCCTGAAAAAAGTATGCCTGGAGGATTCCTGTTCTTTTAGTGGCAGGGAAGACAGTTGAGAAAGGCATTAGAGTTTTTAATCTAGAACAGAGCTTATCAAATATTTTCAGTAAGGGCTAGATAATAAATATTTTAGGCTTTGTGGGTCACATATAGTCTCTGTCATATATTCATCTTTGGTTTTTGTTAGTCATTTTTACTTATTTATTTTTTAATAAACTTTATAAATGTGAATTCAGTCTTCATTCAGGAACAATTTTAAAAACAAAAAAACAAACAAACAAAAAAACAGGCCACAAGCTGCTTTGAGCTCTGAGTCATAACCTGGACTCTGGTCGATAATATTACTTACTTTGATCTGGGTTCTTGTTCCTCTGGAATTGAAGAAAAAAACAACTTGCCTTCTGATCCATGGCCTGGAGCACAACTAAATAGGGCCATTTACTCAAGCATTCTTTGGATACTGTTAGAACTTCAAAGCAGTGTTTTCCAGTCTCTCAGTCCAAGATTCTTAGTGAGGTTACCAGTGAAGAGACATCAGTAGCTGGAGGCCTAGCTCTGTGGCTTTGACCAGTTCCTCCCTCATAGAAGGTCTATATGGACCACAGAACCCACAGGTATAATTACCTAAATGCCCCCTGCAGCAGATCATATCCTGGCTCATTTAAGATTATCATAGATTCTAGCCTAGTGCTAGATGATGGTGATGTTTTTATTTGATTCTAAACCCAGAAGCCAAGAGACCACTTCTCCATTAACTGCAGCCTCGAAGTTGGCAAACACTGAGTTCCCTAGCCCCTCATCAATTCCTGCTCCTTCTTACCCTAGGACCAATGTGAGGCTCTCAGGCAGATGCTAATACCTCAGTGGACACTTTACCCAGATAGTTCTTTTTACTCTTTCATGGGTGCTTAAACTCCAAGCTTCTCCATGTGTGGTCCTGGGACCAGAAGCATCAGCATCCCATGAAAACTAGATATATAAACCTGGGATCCCACTTCAGAATTATTAAATTATAATTTACATTGTTAACAAGATTCTTTGGTGATTGGTATGCATACTAAAGTTAGATAAGCACTGCTCTGACTTTTTTTTGTACTTAATTTAGTTACAAGGTTCTTATCTTTGGCTATGCACTTGAGCCACCTAAGGAGTTGTAAAATATAAAGATGCCCAAGTCCCAACCTTATATTTTCTAATGTAATTTTTCTAGGTGCAAGCAAATTAGGATCACCTGGCTGCTCATTAGGATCATATGAGCCCCACCACAAACTAAATCAGAATCTCTGAGAGTGTGTTTCCAGTTTAGCAAATCTGCCTCAGCCCCAGGCCTAGACATGCTGGCAGTTTCCATAAACTTTGGGTATATTTTAGTGTGGACTGAAAGAAGACTTTTTGATGGGGTGGCTTTCTACTTATATAATGCTACATTATAAATTACCCCCAAAGCTCAGTGGCTTCAAACAACAAATATTATTGAGCTCGTGAATCTCTGTTTCAAACTCCCTTGTCATCATATACTACTCTTTACAGGCTGTTTTGATAGATTTTGTATCTGAGAGCTCTAAGAAAGCAGAAGCATGTCTTGACTCACTGTTATGTCACCTGTGCACTCCACATTTGGATGCTGGGCTACATTCAGCTACATGTGGCCAGGACAACAAAATCAATCATGTGCTCCTAGTGGGACATGGATGCTCACAGCCTGTTCACCTTCAATCAGAACAGTCTCAGATACGAGGTGTGCTGCACCTGAAAATTCTAGACATCAGCTTCCCATTGGCTGATGAGGCAAATGAGAATAAGGTGAGGTCAGTCCTCAGACATCATCTGTGGTGGAGGGGGAGATACTCTGATGTGGGAGAGTATGGGTACTCAGAGCTTGGCTGGCAAAGTATTTTAAGGGCTCTGCCCATATAGCATCTAAGTCATCAGAGTGGTCTGAAATAGGGCTGGAGGGTCAAGGCCCATCATTAATAGCAATTGGCAGTGACTGAGATGCTGGAGGTAACCCTGAACCAGTCACTATTTATAACATTATTAGTCATTGGCACTTTTGCATGCAAATATGTATTAGATCATCATTGAGATTAGAAGGGATATGGGCAGATGAAGAAGCCTGAAGGTGTATAGGTAAAGGGAAGGAACAATGGTTTTGGATAAGTAAGCCCTTGAAAGCAAAACTATAAGAAAATGCATTATAAGTAGGAGTATATAGACCAACTCTTGGTAGAGAAAAAAGAATCTATGTCTATCCATTCACTGAACCAGGCAGAGAGAGGAGTGTGAGAGAAGACTCCCAACAATTTGATTTGCTTTAGCCTTGTGTCTTATTCATTTTTTGTCCCATTTTCTGCTGGCTCAGTTGGTCCAGGAAGAATTGTGTTTATTTTACATTGAGGAGCTGGATCCCTTGGGCTCCTACTTGCTTTGAACAGCAGTTGAACCAAAAAAGAATTAATTCTGAACACTCTGAGAAAACAGATTTGTGGAGATACACTGGAGATGTGTTAAAGAAACATTTATTCAAGTGAAATCAGAGCCTTTATAACCCTGCCAAGGCCAATGAATCCCATGGCGTTTCCCCACAGGTTGGCATCCACGCTCCCAGCCAAGAGGGGCTCATTCTCCCCTTTCAATCTGCTCAGGAAGCCCCTGGTTCAGTCAGGTCTTGCTATTCAAAGGCTCATTATTCAGCACCCTGGCTTCTGCCTCCACTTTGCCACTTTTTGACCATTCCACTGTTCACTGACATTGCTGCCAAAAGGCAGGCAGCAGGGGAAATTAAAGAAATTAAACCATGAACTTGCTATTGCTGCTATTGAAGAACAGACTGATGAATCACTGGGCTGAAGAGGAGGTAGAAACACTCGCCCCAGGTGAAGGTTCTGAATATTATAAGAATTTTAAGGGCTCATCCTATCACTGTTTCATGGAAATTGGGCAGTTGACTATACATAGGTCAGAAGTCAAGCAAAATTCAGATTAGACAGGCAAAAAGTAAATTTATATTAACTTGCATTGAGAATTTGACTTTGGGGACTAAAGGAGGAAGGTAGATAGAGAAGTAGTGGATCTGAGTACTGGACAGACCACCCTCTTCTAGAAAAACCACCATATCCATAAGAGGTTAAGTAGCCAGGTGATTTCTGTCATGTGACCAGGACTCACCAGCACCCAGATGATGAGTCTAAGGGAGCCTCTGATTCAAGGGCTGGCTGTCACTTCATGGGCTTGTCATTGAACTATGAAAGTTGAGTTTGGGAATTCGAAGAATTGAAGAAGCACTTAATTTAGAAACTAGAACTAAGGCCAAAGAAGCCTTACTCAGCCATGTTCCAGCAGAAATTATAAGGCATTAGAAAATTATGTGATAGAATGTAGACTTATTAGAGTGTAACTGAGTCATGTTAGTAGCAGCGTAAAGATCTAGGAACCTTGCTACTGGTATCTCTTGAACTGTCTTATAAAACTGCATTTTAGTGTGTGCAGATTTCTGAAAAGTGATTACCATTAAAACAATATAAGATCCAAACACACATCTAGGATCACTTGTAAGAAAAATATAGTGCTGATGTCTGCTTTGTGGGAAGCTAGAAGAATTTAACTATTGCCCTTTCACACTCTGTGAACCAGTGACTGTTCAACTACTTAATCAGTCTCACATTCCCTGTTTGCATATTCTACAGAAAACATTGACAGAGTGACATGGAGTTTGCCACTTGGCAAAGTTAGGACATAAGTGAATTTTGTCTTCTCTGTTCAATAGTTTTCCTTTTTCATATTCTATTTATTGTTTTATTGAAGAATGATATACATACAGAATAAATCTTAAGTGTACAGCTCTATGAATTTTCACAAACTGAACTCGCCAATGTAACAAAGTAACCATAACCTAGATCAAGAAATAGAACACCACCAGTTGTCCAGCAGTTCTCTCATGCCCACTTGTAGTCACTATTCAGCACTTCTGCCTGCTTTTGTACTTAATATAAATAAATAAAAAGGTATATAATTTTTGGTGCCTGGATTCTTTCACTCAATATTATGCTTGTGAGATTCATTTATATTGTTGCCTGTAATTGCATATTTCTATTGTTGTGTAGTGTCTGTTATGTGAATATACCACAATTATCCATTCTACTGTCAATGAACGTTTAGGTAGTTTCAGTTGGAGCTATCACAGATAATGGTGCTATGATCATTTCTGTACATAACTTTTGCTGAGCACATGTAACATTTCTGTTAGGAATATACAAAGGAGTAAAATTTCTGAATAATAGAATACGCAAGTGCTTAGTTTACATGGATACTATCAAAGAATTTTCCAAGTGGTTAACCATTAGCTTTCTCTTTAATGCCTCATGTTCTTGCTTTAACTCCTATGTTTTCATCCAGTCCTTGCTCCCTACTCTCACTTATCACTCACCTCCTATACCTCTGAACTTCAAGCTTGCCTACTGACTCTAACTGCTCAGGGTTTGGTTGGATACACACATATCCCAACTTTGTGCAACATCAAATATTCTGAACCTTTTCCTTTGAAAAATAAATCTTTCCTGAAACCTGCCTCTATTTGTCCAGTTCCCCAAGAAGGCAAGCTAATTGCCTCAGGATAAAGTCTGCCTTCAAAGAGGGGCACATAAAGATTTAAGGGCACATTATATCTGTTTCTGCTGTGGTTACCATGCCTGGAGTTCTGATCATTCTCTTCTGTGGCTGACCTGATCCATTGTTGACAGCTTCATCAGCTCTAGTGTGTCCTGTGTCCCCAGCCCTGTGCAACTGCTCCTACAAGAGCCAGATTGCATTACCCCTGTCCAGAATGAGTGTGACAACCCATGGTACTTAGGTGTCCCATCTGTTATCCCTATGCTCTTCGTGCCCATCCTCTGAAAATTTGGTGCCCATGCAGCAAAGTCAGTAGTACTAGGTAGCTTCTTTGGGAGAGGCAGCATTTTAAAATCTAGACAAAAGCAACTTTGAAGGGTGGGCCTTCTGGTCCATCCCAAGGGTTCTGGCAATGTTATACACTTCCTTGACATAACCAGCTACCTACACAAAAAGGAGAGATCACCAAGAGAAATATTTTGAGAAAGCAGATCTTTTATTACCCTTCAGCTTTTATCTCTTAGCTGCTGCCTTTGTGCTTCAACGACATTCATCAGGACTCTCAGTTCTTGTATTTTATTAATTCACTAAAGGTCTAACAAATTTGAGCTAGTTCAGGGGCATATTTTTGAGATGTAATTACAATGCTTTTTTGTTTATTAAGTTTAAAAAATGAGAAATCTAATAGAGTACCTATTTTATTTTTTAGTAGTAGGTATTAAACAAAAGTATTATTTTTAATAATGTTTATATTATAAATATATCAGTTTTGCTTCATGTTCAAGTCAATTCAACAAATATTTATGAACCAATTATTATGTATGAAGTATTATAAATAACTTGCAGTTCTAGACCTCAAGGGAGTTATAAAATTTAGTCCTTAGGGAAATGATTATCCTTAAGGAATTAGAAGCCATCAAGGATTTTACTAAAGTTAGTATTTTAGGTTCGGCTGTCCACAAACAAACCCTAAGACAAAGACCTAAGCTGCCTGGGAGTTGTTGTAGATGTTAGTTGCCTTTCCCACATCCCTTGACCTTGCACTGATCTGGTAGGCCACTGCTAACAATTGACTATTGGGGGTTGGTGGCAGGGAGTGGCAAAAGGCCAGTCCCTTTGAACTCAAGGTAAAACAACTTTGTAATTTCAATCATGTTCCAGAGCATCCTACTGGATCTGGCTGAAAGTACACTTGTCACAAAATCATATCCTTACTCAACTCCTTCACCTGCCTTTCCGGCTTCCTTTGTATGTTTTCAGGTTTCTCCTAAGAGCATGTTCTCAGTATATCACTTGTATAAGAATACCATCTCAGACTACTTCTAGGGAACCTGACCTAAGGTGGTGAGAAATCTTAGGAAACATTGGTAGGAGAGAGGTGAAATAATACAGGGAAAGAGACCAAAACAGCCTGCAATATCAGCAGATAACCATGTGGGAGACTGGGGTTTCACTCCTCAAGAGTAGGGTTGCCAAATTTAGCAAAAAAAAAAAAAATTCTTTACCCTGCTCCAGAGTTTTTCCCACCCTGGTCATGTAGGAGGGAGAATGAGATGGCAAATGAGATCGTCAAGGCTTAGGCCACTTTGGTGAGTAGCGACATGATTTTCCTTCAAGATTAATCGCAAGGAAATCCCAGCAAAAATAACTTTTGAGGATGACCAGTATCTTGCTTTCCATGACATTTTTCCTCAAGCACCAACACATTTTCTGATGATACCAAGAAGCATATATCCAAGATTTCTACAGCAGGTGATGATAAAAGTCTTTTTGGACTTTTAATGATTGTTGGCAAAAATGTGTTGCTGATATGGGCCTGAAAAAGGGTTATTGCATGGTGGTGAATGAGGTTCAGATGGGGGACATTCTGTTTATCATGTTCATCTCCATGTTCTTGGGGGTCAGCAGATGAACTGGCCTCTTGGTTAAGCATGTTTTAGGGATAATTTTCTCTTCTATAGGCAATGATCAGTTTTACAAGTTCTAATATGTCGAACAGTACACTTATTTTTGCCTGTGTATGAACAGATTGAGGAAATAATTTTAAAAAACATACATAATGAAAGATATTGTTTCATAGTCTGAAGAAAAACACTATATTAAGTTTGAATGTTCAACAAGCAACAAATCTTTTTTTAGTTTAAGACTATCCCACATAATATTTAGCAAACACTTAACTAAACAATCATTCATTGTATATTTAAAATTCAAATTTAACTGGACATTTTGTATTTCTCTGTAAGCTTCTAGAGAGAATACTGTCTAGAGCATGGCTCAAAGTTGTTCCATACAAGAATTGAGGAAGCTGGGGTATTGGTCCTCCAATTCTCATTTATTGCTAAGTCATACTCCTCATAGCATTAACTCTTTAGCACTTTTGTCTTGGACCATGCACAGGCTGAGACAAAATTATCAGGTAGAGAACAGCAATCTTGCAGAAAAATTATCTCAACAGGTATTAGAATAGTGAGTGCAACAGGATGTGGGCAAGGCATCAATGGTGTCTGCTACATACAGCAGCTGAAAATGGAGCTTTTCTGAACTCTTAAGAGCAAAGTTAGATAAAAAGGCAGCTTTGTCTTCACTCATTTCTAGGCATAAGTTCAGATTATGACCACAGAATGTGAAGGAGAGAATTAAACTTAAAGGAACTATTACATTAAATTATGACAGACTAAAGTGTATGTGTGTGTGTTGTGTGTGACAAGGAGAGAGTGTTTACTATTCTAGGAATTGTATAAGAAAATAAAGATTTTCTGACCTGTCATTTTCACCAAAAGTTATGATGCAATTATAGAAAGTATCCAGGTATTTCTAAATTCTTTCAGAAACTATAGAACAAGTTATCTTTTCATTTTCAGTTAGAATAATAAAGCCAATGGTTGTCTCTCCAGCATCAAGGCCAATTAGATTTTCAAAATTCTCTTTACACCAATAAGTGTCAATACTGTGAGTGTGTATTTTTATCATCGTTCATTGAGTTTCCATTAACCATCTGCTCTAACACATGGGGAATGTATATTTTTGCTGCTTGTTTACCATTCTTTGGGACTTGTTTAATTTCTAATGAAAGCCAGAGAAAATGAACTGTACATGTTTTCAGTGTTATTTCTTCATTCATGGATAAATGTGTGTATTCTTCTGGTCTTAAGAGTCATGTCCTCACTTGGGAACACTATAATTCATTTGGATAGTGGTCAGAAATCATTCCTTCCTTTCTGGGTTCTCTTGGCTCAAATTCCATTTTTAAATTTTGGGAATAAATGTAATTTAGTCCTATGATATGTGATATATTCAATTGCTCTAGGGAAAAGGCATAAAATATTAATAAAATGAAATGTATTTTCATGGTGTGGCAGAGGTCAAAAGTTGAGTTTTATTTTTTCTAAGTAATATTAAAGATATTTTTTTTCTGTCTTTAAAAGGTGAGTGTTCTTTTTGATTAACTGTTAAAGTCAGGGTAATGGACCATACATAGCCTAATAATGAACCACAGTCTATCAAAACTGGCCTTTGAGCCAACTAGATTATTTCCCCCTTGTTGTACCATTTCTGTCTTGGGAAGCAATGTGAAGGACAATAGGCCACCATGTATGGTTGTAAGGTGTCTATGAGGATATCCTATCAAGAAGTTGAATTGGAACTGAAATATAGCCACAATCCACTCATCAAACCATGTGCTCTGGTCAGGGCTGCCCTTAATAAATACAAATGTGGCCAAATGGACTAATGAAAATCTTCTTTACTCTCATAAAGGCATGGATTCTGCTGATTTTAAAACCAAGCTTTTTAGTCATTCTTGGCAAGTTTTCCATTTTTACCAATTCTACTACTGTACTTCATGAAGACATGGAAGTTTATACAGAATACTACCCAGGCTCTCTGTGCATTGTTGCAGGGTTCTCTTGTCGCAGTGCCTCCAGAAAAATGTAAAGCAGTTCAGCTGTTTCACAGTGCAGGGGAAGTGGCTGCCTGATCTCTGAGGCAGTTAGAAGGTATTAATTCTCACGGACAAATTGGGGTGAGAAATCTTCCAGGCCATGTAAGAACTGTCCATCACCACAGATTTCTTGATCCTCAGAGCTGGCATAACAACCTCTGCAGCACAGCTTTTTTGGGGAAAGTTCTGTGGAAATGGCTAGTATTGATTGGGTAAAAACAATTTTCATCACCTTGACTGTGAGTAACATAATATAGGGTTTCCAGAGGCTAGTGACAATTTAAACAATAGACTCACAACAAATAGCATTCAAAAGGTTAATTAATAAGATTTTAAAATAGTAATATGTTCTTAATGAATTCAATATAACCATCAACACGTGCTATGTATTGCTCTAGTCAATTTTTGAACATTGTAACTGTCATCAATAGCTGTTCAGTGATCATCCAATAACTGGATTCATTACATACATGATAATTTGATGTGACCCCCACATGAAACAGCCTAATGGAGCTATGTCAGGTGATGATATTGCCAAACAAGAGGACCCCACTGCAGATCCAATGGCCTGAGAAAGCATCACACAGAAACTGTTGAACATAAAAAAATTAAATTAAAATGTATTTTTAAATTTTGTGAAAGTAAATAACTATAAATTAAACTTAAATTCTCAAATCTTCAAAGGATTTTTTATAGGTTTATAGCATTGATACTTCTGATTGTATTTAATACGTGTAGTGCACCATGACTGTCCCAACTTTACAATGCAGTAACTGTGTCTCTAGTCCTATGCTGTCAACATGGTAGCCACTAGCCTCATGGCTACTGAACACTAGAAGTATGAGACAGAACCAAAATGTGCCATAAGTGTAAAACACACACAAGATTTTGAATGGTTGGTAAGAAAAATTAATGTAAAATAGCTCATTAAAATTTTTTAATATTGATAATATAGTGAAAGATTTTGGAATAGGATTAAATAAAAATGACTAATTCCGCATGTTTCTTTATACTTTTTAATGTAGTAGTAGAAAACTTTTAATTACATCTGTGGCTCACTTCGTATTTCTATTGGGCAATGCTGTTCTAGATCTATGCATCAGCGTTGGTTTCCAACCAGTATAAATCTGTCATATGAGAAATTAACTGGATTGATGGGTTGTTCTTTTGGAGATATTGAACTTTCTAGGAAACTTTAAAGACTACAAAGTTTAATATAAAAGAATGTGTTTCTAATAATAAAAACTTGAGAGCCATTTTGGGTGTGTAGTAACTTATTCCACTGAGAGATAAAGTCAGCCCAGAATGAGCAGAGAGAAAACATCAGAAAATTTTTTCTACATCTAAGCTGCTGCATTGCATCTAGGCTCTCAGGAACAGCAGTTGCCAGAAACTTTCATTTTTCCATCAGCCTGGGAAGTGACACCAGTGGATCTGCAAAGCCATCAATGGGAACCAGCAATGTCAGATGAGAAACTGTTGCTAGTCTCCTTCTTAAGGCAGAAGAGACCTAGGTTTGTAAGTTCATATCTGTAGCTCAGTTATGCTTTCTTGATTGTACTTTAGAAAAGCTAACAAATGCCAAGAGATTCAACATAAGATTCTACCTGAGTGAAAAGATTTTTTCTCATCTAAAAACAGTGTTTAAATATGCTTTGTCCCTCACACTTTTTCCTCACCAACTATTTTAAGGGTCTGAACAATCAAAGAGACCACTACCTGATGTCCTTGAACCTTCATTTTGTTGTTGGTAAAGTGGAAAATAAGATCACCTACTTCATGAGATTATTGTGCAGTTTAAATAAGACAACAGTTATGAAAGCGACAGCCATTAGATATACTAGTTAGCCTTTGCTGCATAACAAATGTCTCCAAAGATTAATGCCTTAATTTAAAAAAATGTTTTTTTCTCAAAATTTCTTGGTTAGCTTTGTGGTTTTTCTATCCTGGGCTGGTCTCTCTTGGATTCACTCAAGCAGTTGTATTTAGTTCAGGACTAACTGGGCCTCTCTTTCCATGTGGTCCTTCATTCTCCAGAGAACTAGACTGAACTTCCTCTGTTAAAAAGGAGACAACAAGCCCAAATGGATTCACTTGTATTAGGCCTCATGGCAGCAAACCAAAATTTAGTACTGAACCTAATTATAATTTTAATCTTCCAATTACAGTTGTGACCTGTAACCAGCAAACCTGGAATTTCCTGGTCAGCACAAGGAGGTAATCTCTTAGACTCCTTCCTCTTAAGAGGGGGACTTTGCCTAAAACAAAGCATTCTTTGCTAATAATATTTTTTTCTGCTCCCTCTCTGCCTTTAAAAAACTTTTTCTTTCTGCAACAATATGCAGTTTCTTTTTGATTGCTAGGTGGGGTGCTGCCCAATTCATGAATTATTCAATAAAGTCAAATAGGTCTTTAAAATTTAGTTGGTTGAATTTTTCTTTTTTATCACCTTATTTGGTGGTAGCAGCATTCCCAGAAGGGAAGCCCCAATGCATACACACTTATCAAGCCTCTAATTCAGTCACATTTGATGATATCCAATTGGTGAAAGCAAGTCACATGGCCACATCTAGAATCACTGTGAGTGGTGTCGATTATCAGGAGACATGTCTCACTGAGGGCCGTTGATTAAACAATCTACCATACCAGGCCACCATTTATTGAGTCCTTAATGTGTACCAGACACTGGACTAAGTATTTCACATGCCTGATGTCATTTAACTATTGATAGTTTGAGAAAGTCAGTGGCTTTAGCTACATTTTTCAGATATGAAACTGAGGCTGGGCATGATAAAGCAACATGCCCAGAATTCCACAACTACTTAACAACAGAGCCAGAAGCCAAACATTGTCCTGGCTCTTTCTAAAATTTGTGCTCTAAAACCACTAATTATGCCTCTCACTAAATATTGGGCAAAGGGAAAGGCGAGGAAAGGAAAAGGGAAGATTCTATTTTTACATTGCCTTGAATTACTTTCAAGAACAACCTCTGGTCAATGTCTGGTATAAAGTAAAAGGCGAAAAGAGTTATGCCTCTTAGCATAAAAAGTCAAAGGAAGTCAGACAGGTGAGCCTGGAGTGACTACTGCTGTTACACATATCATTCCAGCTCTTAACTTGTTGGAAGCTGATAAGAACAATGAAACTCACTGAAAGTTTAGTAATATGTGATTTCCCTCTTTGCTCAATTCCACATTTATTTTTAAACCTTGCTCATGAAGAGGAAAGATATTAGACAAACTACACATTCCACCCAGCAGATAAAGTCAATGAAAACAATCATGGACAAGCTCCAGCAGAATGGAAGTGCCGTTATCTTTCTTAGAAAATGACGTATAGCTTAGAAAGTGTGTGTCTCTATAGAGAAGCAGAAATCCTCTTCTTAGATAAAAATCTCATTAATAATATTTTCTCAGACAAGAGGAGAAAAAGAAAAGATTTGTTGAGATGGAGACCATAGAAGCAGATAGCAGCAGTCCCTAGCTGCAGCCTGGAGGAGCTGGAGTAAGGCACTAAAAGTTATATGAATGAGGGTAATTAATATTCACGGCAGCATCTGGTGCTATGTTGCCAGGAGACAGTAATGAGAACAGAGCATCTTCCAGGTCTAATGGCACTGCAGCTGCCACATCAATCCTACCATCCCCAGAAATGAGATTTTTATCATTTGCAAACAGGGCTTGGCTGTCATTCCGGAAGGTCACTAAAAGATATGCAGATGAGTTGTCCATATTTCTTGAGCTGACACCTACCAGGTTCCCAGAATAGCTTTGCCTTTTCAGGGACACTGTGTGACAAGACAACTAACTCATACAGAAATAGAGAGAACTGGGTATCTGCTCTTGATCCTTGGAACACTTTGAAAAGTTCTGTCTTCTTAGACTGGATTTTCCTCTAAATATCTGCTACAGACACTTCTTTGGAGGCATTTAGCCTTGTCAGTCTTGTGCTTTCAAAACTTGTGTGAAGGTCTTAGCATCCCTAACTGTTAAGTTTCTAAAGATTAGCAAGCAAAACACATAACCATAACCCTTAGCCTTGTGTCTCGGGAGCAGACTGAGACAAAGATTTGACTTAAACAAAGTGTTTATTTTCTCCCATGGTTAATGGAATTCTAAATGGGACAGGTGTTTCAAAATCTTTTCTATCTCTATTCCTTCCTCATAGGGCCAGAACGTTTTCTTACACATGTTTAGAGACCAGATAGATGTGAAGCTCCTTTTATATTTGCATCCCAATTTTCCTCTTTCTTAGCACTGTAAATACACTCTCTCATGTTATCCTCCCCACAGCTTGGTGGATTAAATCATTCAACTATTTATTTTGTACTTGTTATGTTATGCATGGATGAGGACACAGTGGTGAACAAAACTAGACAAACTCCCTACTCACATGGAATTACATTTCAGGGAATATTGGGGGAGAAAGGCAATGAACAAATACAAACATAAATTCATTTATTTTTACATTCAACCAATAGTTATTGATCACTTATTCTGTGGCAGGCATCCTTCTACACACTGAGAGTACAGCATGAATAAGACAGAAATTCTGCTTTCTCAAAGATTTGACTCAGTAGGGGACAATGAAAACTTAAAAACAGAAATCCATCATAGGTAGAAATAAGTGTAGTGAACTGAAATAAGAGAAGAGAGAATGATTAAGAGATGGTTATACTGTTTTATATGGTGATCAGGGATGCTCTCTCTGAGCAAGTGACATTAAGCAGAGACATGAAGAAGTCACTCAAATATTGGTTTCTCCGAGCTAGCTCATGTTGTTCTCCTTAGAATCAGTGGAACACATCTTTTTCTTACTTCACATTTAGTGACGACACATATGATAGCTTAAAATCAGCAACATGGTGAGAAAATTTGCATGCCAGAAATAAAAAAAATGCTACGAATCAGGACATTTTTTTTCAGAGAGTCAGTCTTTAAGTATTTATCAACACCCAATTACATGTAAATACCCAAGCAAAAAGTCTTCTTGGCAGGAAGAACATCCACTTTAAAGGCCCTAGATTAGGAGAGTGCTTTATTTATTGAGAAATATCAAGAAGACTAGTATGTCTAGAACAGTGATTTTTGTCACCTAGGAAATTTTTAGAATTACAAATTCTAGGGCTCTACCTCAAAACTACTGAATTATAAACTCTGGGGATGGGGCCCAGATATCTATTTTTTAAAGCCCTTCATGTGATTCTGCTACACAGAAAAGTTTAAGAACCACTAGTCTAGATTGATCAAAATTATCTAATAGGAGGGTAGTAGGAAGGAAGGTTGGAGACTAGGGCCTAATCACAGGGTGCCTTATAGGTTTTGATAAAGACTTGTGATGGTTAACTTTATGTGTCAATTTGGCTAGTCCACAGTACTGAGGTATTTAGTCAAACTTTATTCTGGATGTTTGTGTGAGGGTGTTTTGGGATGAGATTAACATTCAAATTCCTAAACTTTGAGTAAAGCAGATAGCCCTCCATAATGTGGCTGGACTTTATTTGATCAGTTGAAGGATTAAATAGAACAAAAATTGACTTCCCTGAGCCTGTGGAAATTCTGCCATTAAACAGCCTTTGGACTTGATCTGTACCATTAGCTCTTCCTTGGGTCTCCAGCTTGATGACCTACCCTGCAGATTTTGAACTTGCCAGTCTCCATTATTGTATTCTCAGGCTGACCACAGTATCTTCAAGCTTACATCCTTTTTACAACTAGCAATACCATAAGAAAGAGGGTTTCTCTTTTCCAGGTGATACAAGAAGAGTCTTAGAATTAAGTATGAGGCTCCTACTTGAGTCCTGCTCCCATTGCTGGACCAATATTGAAGGAAATCAAATATGTCACACAGAATATGTCTTTTTGACATAAAAATTACTTTGAGCTGGTGGAAATTATGAAGTAGTAAATGTAGAAAAAGCTGCCTCTTCCTGCTTAAAGGTAGGAAACAAATTCTCCTTTTACTACAGATGAACTCCTATCAGACCAGAGACCACACCAGAGGAAACTGCAGAAAAACCTTGTTATATTCACCTTTATCTTTCTAGTTACTTCTCTGCCATTTACTACCCCTAGCCTAAACCCCTGTGTCTTTTCAGTTTTTCACAAATTTATTATTTCTTTATCTACGAGGTATAAAAGCTTCCTGCTCTGGTCACTTTTCGGGCTTTCTTTTGTGAAGACTCCCATGTACATGTAAAAAATTAATAAAATGTGTATACTTTTCTCTTATTAATCTGTCTTTGGCAGTTTAATTTTCAGACAAAGCAAGAGACCCTAAGAGGGTTGAAGGAAACTTTTTCCTCCCTTCTAACTTTTTGGAAGATCCACAAAGTACACTGATGGCCAGTAATAGACCATCTGCTTATTGCTAAGGCTGAGGGCAGAGGGAGTCTTCTTCACCTAAACCCAGGGATCAAGAGTTAGGAAGTGGTGGGCTTCATAAGAGAAAAGATGCTTTACTTGGAGGAGGACAAATAACAAGATCAATTTAATCAAAGTCTCATACATGGTAATGTATGTAGGGCAGATATTTTAGTATTTGTGAACATGTCAAGGTGACTTAGAATAATAATGGTGAGTTAATGTCTAAGCAAGTGTTTTAACCACTATCTTGGAAATCTTTCCTGGTTCCTACAGTCAGTCTTTGAGGTCCCTCCTTCTATGGATCTATGTTAATTCCTATAAAAAAGAATTTTTAGAAAACAGAGTTGAGAAATTATGATGTCCTTGCCAAACAGTTCTCTCAAAACTGTTAAGAAAAACAGACATCACACTGACCTAAAATTTTAAAAATCTTGAAATCTTGAAATCTTAACCCTTCCTTTTTCCACAAAGCCTATCCCCACTTGCTGAAGGTGAGACTGCCATTCATTTTCCCTGCTCTCCATCTGTTATTCTGATATTCAATTACACTGAAGAAAATGGAGTAGTCAAACTGATGTCCTCCAGGGGGCCAGAGTTCTGCAGAGCTCCCTGCAGCTCAGCAAATTTAACAATCTTTAAGTCTGCACAGCCCACAGGCAAGGCTAGGGAACTAAGAATCTAAAGCTGGGGTAGCATGATAACACAAGGGAATGTGTCAAAAGGATTAGGAAACTTCCTGATCAGCAGCTAACTCAGTTTTGATCTGTATCAGCTCCCAGAGCCCTGTCCCAAGATAGTGATGATTAAGCTCTAGGGGAAGGGAGGGAAGCAATAGGGGAAGCAAAGCTCATGGGGTGGCAGGCCTATTGTCCTAGCAAGACCTTCCAAGGTTTCTGCCATTGGCATGGAAACATGGGCTTGTGATCTTGTCTTCATCTGTGAACATTCAGTATTTTACTTATTCACTTTCCACTTCTGATCACAAACTCAACCCATCAAAAAGTAATATGTATGTCACAATGATGTTTTCTCAGTATTCTAAATGCTCATATTCTCTTTCCCATGATTAAGGTATTTGAAAAGCAATTATTAGAAGGTTACTTGCAGGCATTGTGGGAGGCAGAGTATCAGAGCAAAGGGAGATGGAGGTTTGTGCAATTATTTATCCTGTACATGGCAGAGACTAGCAGATTTAGTCTGCCAAAGAAGGCTGTTTTTCAAAGACAAAGCTGAAGCCAGTCGAGGTAAGTACCCTTCTGTCCTTCATATGAATGGAAACAGAAAGAATTTCTACTCTCTCACTTTCAATATAATATTATCAGCCACATACATCCCCTAGTCATGGACTTGCTACTGTCTTCAAGAATGCAGTTTATTCTAGATTTACTAGGGGTTAAGCAATGCCTTCTTTATGAAAGTCGAGGCGACAGCCTTGAGTCCTTTCAATAATTCAGAAAACATCTCAGCCCCATTATCCAAAAACATTGTTCTGAATGTCCAGTGATATTGACTGAATTTATCTCCAAACTCTGGAGGACATAACGTTTGCATCCCAAAGCTTCCTGGGTGATGAATTCCAGACCAGGTGTTGGTTCTTTATATAACTTCTTCCTTCTCCCTTCCTTTCTTAAAACAAAATCCTAAATTTATTCTCATATTTATTCTTCTCCCCTAGACTATACACACAGGGAAGGTGGCATTTAAGGGACAGGAAGAGGGGGAATCTCCTTGTGAGTGATTTAAGCAATCCTGGCTAATAAAATGTGAGGGGTCTAAGAGGAGTCTTTTAGAAATATTTTCTACTAGCAACAGGAAAAAACCTTGGACTAAATGGCTTCATTTTTTTGCCATTGAACAGTTACCTATTTATAAAGAATGCATTGGGGACTCATTTAAGAACCATACAGAAGTTAACCTGAACGTATGCAGAGGCCTGAGTGGCAGAAAGAGGGTGAGATTTGATCCTTGATGATCTTTTGAATTAAGCAACCCTGTTACCATTCTCCAGGCAACACTTCTTCTGAGAGATAACAATCCCCTCTCTACCTAAGCCCTTGTTTTTTTAAGGCAAGGCAACCCTTGGCTGATCTTACTTATTGCAAGGACCTTGTCAGCTTACAATCACTTATTTTTAATGTTTTTACGCCTACAGCACATGGTCTTCCTAGGTGGTCTCCCATCCAAGTACTAACCAGGCCTGACCCTGCTTAGCTTCTGAGATCAGACAGGATCGGGCTTGTTAAGAGTGGAATGGCCATAGACTTACTTAAGCCATTTTGAGTTGAGATTTTTCTTACAGCTGGAAGCTCCCTAACTGGTACATATAGATAATGGATTCTAGCTCTACAATCAATTATGCTATTTATCTATCTAGGTCACTGTGAACAGATTACTTAACTTCTCCAGACCTTCATTTCTTCATCTTTAAAGTTGACAAGCTGAAGGAAAGACTTTCTGCCTTCTCTTTTAACTTTGACATTCAGAGTTTCTGATTTCTCTTACATGGTATACAATGTGGGAAGCCCTAACTTATTTTTTATTTCCTATACTCTCAGGTCAAGGTGAGTGAGTTTTCCCCTTTAGCCCTTCATTCTGAGATTTTAATGTTGGAGAGCTCAACAGAGACATCCAAGAAAGGACTCAACCAGAGCTCCAGTGATCAGGTACTTGTCTTATGTCATGAGAAAGAATTCATGGACAAAATGAATAAAAAACAGGAAATCATAAGGTTCATTGAAGTGAAAGTACACACTTAGGAGGGAAGTACAGACAAACTTAGTGACAGCTTGTGAAATGATGTCTGGATAATGGGCTTTTGCTCTTCTACGGGCAGGGCCTAGAGGCATGATCCTGATGTAGCTTTATTGTCTCCTCCCGGCAGGCAGGGAGCTTGGTTTCCTATTCTTTCTTCCTTATTTGGTATCTCTGGGACTGTCATGGTATCAGGTGCATGATAGGAGGCACAGTAATTACAATATAGATGAAATTATAATGATATTATAATTAGCCAAAGGTCATATCTCCATCAAAAAAAAGGCAACCAGACTGGATAGAACTGGTTTTGGTTTGTCTCCCCTTGCATGGTCTGAAACAAGAAAGGAGCTAAAAAGAGTCTGAAGCCACATCCTGGAAGGGTAAGGTATGTCCCTAGGCTACCTGTCCTGACTCAGTTTGAACCAAATGTATTGTGTGTCAGAATTACCCATTATATAATTCATTCTTTCTAGATCCTCTCAGAATCTGAAAGGAATCAGAATATACTGCCCCAAAATATAGCACTTTGGCGTAAAGATTATTTTGAGCTGAAGTCAACAGATGAAGGAAAAGTTCTCTGCCAGCACCTTATCTGCCAAAAAGTTCTCTGCCAGCACCTTATCTGCCATAAATTTTCTTTGAAGTAGGTGCCCCTGTGTACCAAGAAGAGGAGAGTGACTCTTATCAGCAGAAATAATGGTGGGGGAGAGGAAGGTTTTACACCAAGATGAATCTCCATAAAAAGACATTATTAAAATAATCTAATAATTCCCCTCATATATTTTCTAGCCATTTCTGCAATTTATCATCTCTATAAAACCAAATCCTCTTTTGTTTGACTAGTCACTTAACAATTATCATCTTTTGTTGAAATGGTATATAAGACACCCCTCTGCACCAGTCTAACTGCTTCATTGAGTTTTCACTTCTTTTCTGTGGATCTTCCATGCACATAAAATATCAACGTCAATAAAAATTGTACCTTTTTCTCCTTTTAAACTGTTTTTTGTCAGTTTTATTTGCAGGTCCCAGGTACAAACACAAGAGAATAGAGGAATTTTTTTTTTTTTGTCTCCTTAACAAATCCCAACAGCTCCAAAGTTTTCTCATGAATAAAAACAAGACCTGGTGAATCTAAGACACTTTCAGTCCAAACTTCCCATAGATTTTTTTTTAATTCTCAGTAATAACTTCTATTTAATGCTTTTATAAAAATAAATATATTTATATTTATGAATATTCCAACAAAAGATGAAGTTCTAACTCTCACTTTGCAACCTCTCCCAGCTCAGCCAGACATGTGGCACTGGAGAACTAAAGGTCACCTCAGACCTTAGCCTTTCACTTGGTTATTCCAGCCACAGAAATGTACTTTATTTAAGAAATAGAAACCATCATAGAAGGTTTCTATTAGGTCACAGCAGAGGAGATGGGAACTGGAAGAAAGGAAATTAAAATCTCTACCCATGGTAAACCAAAGAATAATTGAAGAGAAGGTATTTTGGCTGAGTACTATAATTCTCCAGCCCATAGCCCTTTTCACAAATATCGGAGCAAGACCAGCACCCCCAATACACACATACACAGCAGCTCTAATGAAAGGCATAGCCACTTCACCAGAAAAAAGCTAGTTGGCTGACCTATCATGCCAACTCACAGAGAAAAATCAGCCATGTTAAGACCTGTATCCTTCTCATAGCCACAAGGGTGAATATTTGGTTCTCATATAAGAAAAGAATTCTATTGATTTTTCTGAATTAGGAAGCTAAATGCTTGAGAATTAATAGTAACTCCAAGATTATAGATTTAACATCAGATAATGTTTTTGATAAATACCATTTTCTCATGAATTATAATTTCTTTTTTTAAAGAAATTTATATACCATGCAAGATTTATGCATCTGCTGACTATGTTTCAGTTTACTCAGAACATTTGGGGTTTTGAGAATCAAATAGGTGTAGTAAGAGAGAAACACAAAAACAAATCATCAGGATATAACATAATGCAGCTAGACTAATAGCTTTTTTAGCTAGTTTATATAATGTCTGCAATTAAGCCAGGACTCTGTGAACTATAATAAGGGGAAAATAATCATGATTTTCTTGAGAATCTATGTTCACAATCTTAATAGTCATGGGTCTAACCTGTATAAAATATTTTTGGCTTCTCTGCCCCTGTTGGTGAGTTTCATGCAAGGCAAACATTGACAATGGATTTTTGTCATTCAATCTACTTAGAGTAACATGAAGAACAGTAATTTGCAAGTCAACTATTAAAAATGATTTTTGATACTCATTTAACACAAAAAGATGACAGCAGAGCCACAACTGATTTAATAGGTTTGTGTGAACCCTGAAGCTAAGATTACAGGAAATACTACAATAGTAAAACTCAAACTGCTATTAGTTTTATGGCTCATCAAGGCCATCAACTTGTGGGTTTTACCAGTAGAAGCCTGGGCTGGACATATTAAGTATAAGAGATTGCATTTTTGGTTAGTCCATACTTGCCTCTTAACCACAATATGAGAAAAGCCCTTGAGGAATTTGATGTAGGTTGGGGTTCCACAGAAGGCAACTCCAAGATGTAAGTGATTTATTAGGAAGGTGACTCAGGAAGTATTAGGAGCAGAGGGAAGGAGTGAGACAAAGAAAGGAAGGAAGCTATGTTAGTTTGAATCTACCAAGAAAAGCAGGATTAGACATACAGAAATTTACTGGGGAAGCCACCTCTGTGAGGTAAAGATGCAGGTGGAGCTGCAGGTTTCACTATTGTGGAGGAGAAAGAAGAAAGGCAAGTTCAATAGAAAAAAAATTTAGACTGCAGTGCAGTTCTAAGAAAGTTTTGGCCAAATCAATGCAAGTTCATGAGCCATAATAAGCAGTCAGAGGAACCTGGTGTCTACCAGCCTGGGCCTGCCTCAGCACTAACACAGCGATGGATTTAGGGATGGATTAGCTGGAAGTGGGTCTTTCACATTCCATGAAGTCACAGATCTGAGAGGTATGTTTTCATGAATACCAAAGAAATCAATTTGGAGTGGGAAGGATGAGGTTAATACTACTGGCAAACTCTGGGAAATTGTATAGAACACACATCAGAGGTGTCACACCCAAAGGATGAGGAAGCTAGGTTATTTATTGGCTCTGAATTATTCCTTAGACATTAACTCCCAGCACTTCTCACTCTGCCCTGCATGTAGGCTAAGTCTGCTCCTAAAACCACAAAAAGTGCTCAGGAAGAGACTCCAAATGCTTATAATAGGAAATAGGAAGCTGTCTGCTCACAAAGAATGGTGAACACTGAGGGGTACTGGTGGAGCATTGAAGTACTCTGTGTATTCATACTAAGAAAGGGAAAACAGAACGTACAAGCATAATGTCATCTGCCAGGGGCATATGACAGTGATAGAACATCCTGCAATGTCTCATCCCAGCAGGGACAGCCCAGGACCCTGAAATGTGCATTCCAGTCACTCTCCCAGTTACTGTCCCAGGTGATTAAAGCCAGCAGAGTTCAGAGCCATGACTCCAGTCACAGTGAAGTGACTGTCAGTGTCTGGTCCTACAGAATATGTAAAGTCAATGAGCAACTGGTCCCACAGAGCAAAGTATGGGGAAAAACTTTCAAATTAATGCCTTTCACCAGGTCTATCCAGAAGGACAGAGACACGCCCAGACTTATATCCTCAAAAACAGGCTGTGGCCAAATTTGGCCTGGAAACCATAGATTGCCAATCGTCACTCTAAATTATAAAAGTTATTTTTAGAGACTGTTGTCAATGAACACTAAATAAAAGATAATGGGTTTCTAGTGCAGGACACAGAGATCAACTTAGGATATTTGGTGTTTTCCATGACTGGAGATGTTAAGACCTGAGGGTCTCCATGGAGGAGGACCTGGTAGAGTAAACATTTAAAGCCCCACACAGAAAAAGTGAGGGTCTTTGGAGAGCACAATGCTCATGAGTCAGCATGCTTCAGTTCTAATTAGCATGTCAATGGAAAAGTTAGAAGCCATAGTCCAGAGACCATGGTGCCAAAAACTTAACCTTGTCAGTCATTTTGTCTTCCCTTGTTGGTTTCTCTTTTGTGATATCAGCAGCAAAACCACTAAAAGCTCTAAATTCTTGTCTTCAGGGATAGCAGAAAAAAGGAGGGTTGAGAAAACTATGTCTCTCTTCCCCCAATCTCAGACAGGGGCTCTCAAACAGAATGAGTAAGAGCAGAGGCAAAGCACAGAGTGAAGGCTGAGCCTTGGAAATCAGCCAGGTAGGAAAGAAGAATGATAGAAATTGGGCTTCAGAGATGATCCTAGAGGCTAGTGCCAGAAATGGGTCTAAATCTGACTCAAAGACTGTACAGAAAACAGAACACTCAAAAATTCTGTAGCTCAAAGCATGGCACCCCGGGGCCTGAATATCTATCTATCTATGTATCTATCCATGTATCTATCTATGTATGTATGTATGTATCTATCTATCTATCTATCTATCTATCTATCTATCTATCTATCCATCCATCCATCTATCATCTATCTGTATTTCTCTCTTTCTCTCTTGATCTTGCTCTTGCTCTTACTTTCTCTTTGAAAATGAGATTCATAATGAAATAAAATTTTGTATGGTAGAATATTTATGAAGAGCAGTTTATTGTTATACTCCATTAACTTTCTAAAGCTAATCTTTTGGAAAATTGTTTTTGCTTACACACTTTAAGACAAAGGGAAAACTCCTTTGGAAAGCTGCAAAAGCTTTACATTAATTCAAGAGGTTTTCAAAAGCACTTCAAGGCATTCTATATAGCACATGTGTTGACATGGGTACTAGAAAATCCACTTCATGATATCTTCAAGTTTAGTCCAACAAATTCTCTTCTCCTTTTCTGTTCTGGACAGGGCTGGAAAAAGAAGAATAAAGGAGGGTCAGATTGTGAGTTTGGCACATTCCAAGCAGCCAGGTATAAAAATTACTCTCTTTTAAAAAAAAGAAAAAGAAAAGAAAAAGAACAGAACTGGCTAAGACACTTGGAATACTGGAATACTACATTTGTTGGAAAACTGCCTATCATTTCACTGAGCCTAGACCCTAGTCTGAGGGATGACTTTGGTCATGTTCATCCAGAGAGATGTTCAGTGAGGAGAAGTGTTGAGAGACAGGGATGTCACACATTCCCAGTGTGGCTTCATTATTTCCCAGCAGCAACATGAACTTCCAGGGGCATAAAACATTAGAAGTTCTAACATAATATTAAAAGCCAAATATAAATATTTCAGATCAACATCTTTTGGTTATTATTCATTTCATTATTGATTAATGACTTGAAATTATTCATTTCCATTAATATATGTGAATAATTAAGATCTTGTCTCCAAGTAGAACTTGTCAGTTTTTGCCCTTCTCATTTCTCCCTTTTTCTAATTCAGCAGTAGTTTAATTGTGGTTGTCAGAAAGGGGTTTACTATAGGGAAGTAGGTGCTTCCAAAATTGTTGGGAGGATGGCAGGAGAGATCTCAGCTGAGCTTCATGAATGAGCTCCCAGAACAGATCTCCTAAAGGAGCTCCTGCCTTGGCCATGGTCATGAAGCTAAAGAAGTTACCTCTGGCTCCAAGACCACACAGGGTCTGTATTAATCTGGGGTCAGGAAGCCACCATCATACCATTAACTCCAGAAACATGTCACCTTGGCTCTGACTAATGATGATAAATAGGTTCCTCCTGCCCTACCTTCTGATAGCCTGGGATCTCTGCTGCCACAGCTGTACGCAAAGTACAATCTACCATGACCACAATTCCCTGTAGAAACATAAGAAGGAAAGAAGGAGCAGAACAGTCTGTCTAACTGCTACCTTCCAAATTTTGCAGCTGTCTCCTGGAAGTCAATTTGTTCCCTAAGATGGAAGGGAATCTGGTGAATATAAGCTTTTTCTTGCCAACCTCTAGCAATAAGGCTAACGGGGATGGAATAGAGGGGAGTAGGCTGCTCCATATTCCTTTCTTGCTTAATGATATCTTCATTTAAAAACTTTTTTCACACTAAAGTAGAAGTGGCTGATGGGAGCCAGAGTTATTCTTTTCTGGTAGATCTGTATTAACTGAAAATAAAAAATGATAAAACGTTTTTATTAAGTGAGAAAACAGCAAGCTTCAGTATACTTACAAAATTATACCATATTAAAAAAACCATGTGTATATATATCTTTTTGTGCATTTGTATACATATACACACATATACACATACAAAAACATATGCTTATACAAAAATTATGTGTAAGTATTCACTTACATAAAGTATAATATAGAAAGGTCTAGAAAGATATACATCCCACCTATTAACAATGATCAACTCTGGATGTAGAAATAAGGAATAATATAAGAAAGAAGTTTTCAATTCTTATAGTTTTTTTAATGTTTGAAAGTTTTATAAAGAATCTATTTAATTTTTGTAATATTTTAATATTAAAAGGTCTTGAACCATACCTTCTGGAAAGAGCCATGGCAGGGTCTTCTGGAGTGGTGATCTGTGTGGTGGTTACATGGGTATCTACATACAGAAAAATTCACGGCACTGTACACATAAGATTTACATAGTTTACTGTATGTAATTTATTCTTCAATAAAACAAAGTTTAAAACTAACTAACAACCAACTTAAACTAATAGATCAAAGATATAACAATCTCAAACACTTGCAAGGTATGAGAGAACACATGGTAGCCACACTTAAGTAATTTCCAGTTACATGGCCTGAGGCAGGTTATTTAATTTCTCTGAAATTCAGTTTTATTCATCTATAAAATGGGTATGATAATAGTTATCTCAGTATTATAGTACATACTAAATGAGTCAATTTATATAAAATACTATATTCCCGGTGCATAATAAGCACACAATAGTAATTATAGAGAAATTATGGAGAAATTCATTTTTTTTTCCAATTATAGTTGACCAGTCTCAAAGTGACCTCTTCTATGTGTCACCAGTTGCAGGACTCCTGTTCAGCTAGACTTCAGGTTTCTCCTAATGATGACCATTTTGCAGTTTAGTTGTAATTTCAATGTAGTTGTGAGAGGAGACAGGCACAGCATTTACCTACTCCCCCATCTTGATGGGAAACAAGAGATCCATTATTCTTATTACTAGAGTAATTGTATTAGTTTTCAAGGGCTATCATAACAAGTAGCCACAAACTAGATGGCTCAAAACAACAGAAATTAATTTTCTTACAGTTCAAAAGTCCAGAAATCTAAAGTCAAGATGTTTGCCAGGTTGGTTCCTTCTAGAGACTCTGCGGGAGAATTTATTCTTTGCTTCTTTCTCTTCTAGTGGTTGCTGGCAACCGTTGGCATTCCTTGTCTTGGCAACTGTTAAATTAATTAAGCAAGGAGGCCACTAAATGGAAGTAGCTGTAATCTTTTGGTGGCCTTGTAAGCAGACCAAAACTCCAGCCCATAAATGCCTCAAGGTTAAGAAATGGAAATGTAGAGACAACCAATCACAAACAGCCAACTAAGTTTTAAGCTCTAGCCAATCAAATAGTTTTCTTACTTTGCTTCTCCACCTTCTCTATAATTCTTAACCCCTAACTCTTAAATACAGTGTTCTTAACCACATCTGGTTTGGCATTATCGGATTAGAATCAATTTTTTGCTCAAATAAACTCTTCAAATTTTTAATATGCCTCAATTTATCTTTCAATAAGATGTATTACTCCAATCTTGTCTCCAGCTTCACATGAATTTCATCTCTGTGTGCATGTCTGTGTGTCTTCTCCTCTTCTTCCTCTTTTTAAAAATTTATTTTAATTAGTTTCAAGTATACAGTACGTTGTTTTGATGTCTATATAGTTCATAAAACAACCCCTCCAATTGTTCCTTTTCTCCCCTTTTTATCTAGCCAATGTATTAATGCTGACTGCATTCCTTATGTTGTACTCCCCATCCCCATGACCATCAGTTACCAATTTGTACTTCTTTAACCCTTCACTCCATTCTCCCAGTACCCCAAACACGCTCACCTCTATCCATCACCAAATTTTCTATTATGTTTGTGAGTCTGTTTTTGATTACTATGTTATTATTTCTTAGATTCCTCATATAAGTGAAATCACATAGTGTTTATCTTTTTCTGTCTGACTTAAATAACTTCTAGGTCCATCAAAAAAAAATCTTTTTTCATTCCCTTTCTTTTAGTCTGTATGTGTCTTTTAATCAGAAGTGAGTCTCTTGTAGGCAACAGGTAGAGGTCTTGTTTTCCTTTCCATTTATCCACTCTATCTTTTAGTTGGAACACTTAATTATTTTCCATTTGAGAAACTTATTGATAAGATGTAGCTGTTACCAGTATTTATTCCTGCTTTTGATATGTGTTTTTTCTTCTTAAAGAAGTCCCTTCAACATTTTCTGTAATTCTGGCTTGGTGGTGATCAACTCCTTTAGTTTTTGTCT
>PVKZ01001908.1:203575-296457 GCA_004027375.1 Macroglossus sobrinus | reverse complement strand
GACCCAGACCCAGTGGAAGTGGGTCTCCTGATCACCCCCTGACCAAGGGGACCCCACAGCGCTCCACTCAAGCCCACCTCCTAAGCAGAGCCCATGGATGCTGGGTGGCCCACCTCAGTTTGGTTGATGCCCACCCGCTTTATCTGACCTGGGCCTCCTGAATTTAGGGTGGCCACTTTTAGCAAATAAAAAAACAGGGCATCCATTTAAATTTTAGGTAAACAACAAATACTTATTTAGTGTAAGGATCTCCTAAATATTCATTGTTTACCTGAAATTTCAATTTAACTGAGTGTCCTGTATTTTATCTTGCAACATGCCTTTGCTTGTTTCATTCTCTGAAGCGGCTTTCTAGTCACACACGCCCCTACCCCCCACTCTGCCGCCACACACACACACCCCTATCTAAGCAGGCCCTTGGGGAGTGCTCAGTAAAGTTAATCCCCTCTCTGCCTCAGTCAAGAGTTTCTCACCACAGTCCTGTTCTTACTTGTCTGACCGACTTCCAGCTTTAGCTGTGTGTGCCTGATTGTTTATGCCGGGCACTAGCCCGGCCCAGACCCATGAGTAGCCATGCCCTTCCTTGGCTCCATAGCAGCTGTTTGTGTGGCTAGAACGGGCACCAATTTTGCGTATGCACTAAATCATAAGGATAATAACTTAACTTCTGTTTGTATCTCCCTCCAAAAGTGTGATCATCGAGCAGGCAAGGAACCCTTCGATGTCCTGCACTATTTCACTTCCCCCCTCGTTTCTAGGCACCAGTGGTATATTCCAGAAAAAAAAAAAAACCTCTTTGGCCCTCACTTTCTGTCTCTGCTGAACTCTACGTCCTTCTTTCTTAAGGTGTTTTTGTTGTTGTTTTGGCTTGTTTTTCTGAAGCTATATTCCAGAATGCCTCACTGAGGTCAGTAGGAGGAGGGCAGACCATACACAGAATTTTCAAGTCAGAGAATTTATAAGAGTCTTGGATCCTATCCCTGAAGAATCCCGAGGTCTCGAAGTATATCCAAAATGATTTCATTTGACTTTATGACTTCCAGAAGCCACAGATTTTCATCTGAGACTAAAACACCTACAGTTTCAATCGAAAGAGATCTCTAAATCACAAAGCAAGCCCAAGGCTCTATAACCTCTCGATTCTGAAGGGTAAAGGGTTAGAAAAGACCAGAAAAGTCTGAGCCAGTGCGGCCTGCCAGATGTCAGAGAGAAAGAAACACCTGCCCGAGCCACCATTGAAGACAAAACAAAACATCTCTCAAATTAGAGAAAGAAGGAAAATCCTTCGTCATCACAAACAAAATGCTCGGCAATTGAATAAACTTTTGCATCAAGCTCATTTCGGTGGTTGTTACAAGTACAAACATCATAAGGTTTTTTTCCAGAGAGCCCAAGAGAGAGCAGATGTTAATTAGAATGAAACTGTAGCAAGGCAGACTGTGTTTTGTTTTGTCCTGGTGTTGCATTATTAGTTCATCACATCCACTTAGTCAGCACTGCAACCTGAGCAGAAAATAATCTATGCAAATAGCCTGGTCTATAGAAGCCTCCATCAAAGTGTAGTCCTGGCCCAAAGCCTCTGCATAAGGTAGGAACTGCTTAGACACGTGACTTCCTGATGGACCTAGAGGGCTTTATGCTAAGGGAAATAAGTCAGGCAGAGAAAGACAAATGCCATATGAGTTTACTTGTATGTGGAATCTAAAAAAAAAAAAAAAAAAATGAACAAACAAAACAGAAACAAAACAAACCTATAGAGAACAAGCTGACAGTGGCCAAAGGGAAGCGTGGTGGGAAGAATGGGGGGGAAAAGTACTTTGAGGGCCGTGGAATTGATTTTGACTCTTTACCCCAAAACAAAACAAAACAAAAATTTTTTAAAAACTGGGCCAACACATTTACAAAGAAATGTGCTCACTTTTTTGAGCAAAGAAAGATGTACTCACGCCCCCAAATTATATAAGAAATAAAGGAGAAAATAACAAAGGAAGATTTCAGAATACAAATTCTGCCAAACCAAATCATTTACACTGCATCAATTCCCTTTTTATTAATATCTCTACTCCAAGCACTATTTATATTTTATCTTAAAACCTAAAAGCACTAAGTAGCAGACAAAGTTTTGCATACTCTGCGTGAGCTGTCTCTTTTCATCCTTGTTTAATTCCATTCTACAGATGAGGAAAATGAGGTTGTTAGTAACTTGACCAATATCAAATATTTAGATTATACAAGTGAACAAATACATTGTCTTTAGTTCCCAGTGAAGGCTAATGTTACCATTGAAATGGTCGCATATTTAGCTTACAATCTGCTGCTCGCCAAGAGGTGCTTGCTTTCTTATCCTTTGCATTCCTATCTCTAAAAGGAGTGTAACTTCCTGGGTCCCACCCTGGGGCCTACTGGATCAGAGACTCTGGAGGTGGAGCCTGGCAACCTCTGGGTTAACCAACCTCTAGACAATATGCTATAGCGACCATTCTGATGTCACCTGCACGGCTCTCGGTGGTCACCCTGAAGCTCGTTCGCTCTAAGGCTTCTGACAAAAGAAATAGCCATTGTAGCAAAGCATTTCTAAAAATGCCTCGGGAGCTTAATTTGGCCCTTTACCTTGCTTAGTGTGAACGTCGAGGTCAGTGTGGTATCCATCCCAGGGAGTTATTTAGTTACCCACAAACATTTGTAATAACAGCAGCGTTATGGCTTTTTACTCCTTTCTGTTGTCTAGAGTTCTGAAGAGAGAGACCAGGAAAGGGGGTGGGAAGAGGAAGATCGGGAGAGAGGGATCCCAATTTCTGCAGGTCAGTATGGCAGGAGCAACAGTAGAAGAAGCATCTGTTAGGGGTTTCCATGCCGCCTTTAAGCATTTTCCAGACCCAAAACACAACAACGGAACCAGTTTACTTACAGAAAGCAAAAGGGAGACCGTGGTAGGATGCCTGTGCCACTCACACGGTTTTAAGACTTGTTATTAAGACACTCAACATGGTGATGGCAACAGAACCCTAAGTTTCTCTGTGACCAACCAAGATTCCATGTAAATTTGGTAAAACGCTTAGAACTTCTACATCACTAATTTTTTTTCTACATCTTTCACTATAACATTTCTGGGACATTCTTCATATTAGAAAAAAAAATCAAATTATGATACGTTCAAAGATTCATTTGAGAAATGAGTCCTAGTTGTTACCAGCTGGGCTGCCTCCCCACCCCCACCTGCCCCCCATTGCGGGGTGAAGGCTCCTGAAATGATGAAGAAAGCATTCGAATTTTCCCTCAGTCAGTGAAAATCAAACACTCCTGAATGAGATGTGAGCTGGCATTCTAGAATGTCTAAATGTCTCCGTGTTCACCGTGAAAGGCTTGTGGCTTTTCTCTCTGCCTCAGAGGTCAAGAGGTGAGAGTGACGTTGCCCAGCCCCGGGGCGGGGGAATCGCTCACTGTCCCAGACTCGAACCCCATCTCAGCACACACAGCTTCAGCCTCGATTACACTGGTCCTGTTACAGGCTCTAAATGAGAAGCCCGGATGTTTTAAACCTCTGGTAATGGTATCGATCTAAAGCACCCAGTCTTAGTGGTGGGTGGATAATGAATGAGTCATTTCATCCTCTGTGGTCTTTCTAAATATAACTTTGTGTAAAGCACGTTCACGACATGCTAAATTTAAGAACTCAGTTACCAAATAGTAAACACACACACACACACACACACACACACACACACACACACACACACTCTACACACACGCACGCATGCGCGACAGTGATTGGTGAGGTTTGGGTTTTCGTCTGTGAGATAGGTGAGATTTAGGCTTTCAGCTTTACACTTCCGTGATCAGAAAAAAAAGGGAAATTTAATTTTAAAATAATAAAATGATTTGGCTTCAAAGTAAGTCCCCTAAATACTTATTAATTACGATGGTGGTTACAGCAAACATTCACAAAGGCTTTAGACGCGGCCCTCCTCCCGCGCGGGGTGCGGGCTGTGCTCAATGTCTGTCTTCAGGGGAAGAGTGTGGAAAGGGAGGAGCAGACACTCTACAGCCAAGAGACCTGGGCGCGTCGTCCTCGCCAGGTCGAGCTTCACGTCACCCACAGGAAGTCGTGGTGACATCGGGTTAACACTATGTGATAAGAAGGCCACTGTCAGGAGCATTCTTCCTCCAAATCTATAACTCCAGTTTAATCATGAGACATCAAACACAAATTGAGGGACCGTCCACAAAATACCTGATCAGGACTTTTCAAAAGCATCAAGGTCATGAAAACAAGGGGGAGACTGAGAAACTATCCCAGACTAGAAGTGACAAGGGAGACCCGGAGACTGAATCTGGTGTGGCACCCTGAGCTGGATCCGGAACAGGAAAGGGCCCCGAGTGGAAACACTGGTGAAATGTGGATAAAATCTGTACCAATGTGATGTACTGTGGTTTGAAAAATGCTCTGTGGCTATCTATCTATCTATCTATCTATCTATATCTATATCTATATATATATGTATATATATATACATATGTATATATGTATATATGTATATATATATACATATATGTATATATATACATATATATATGTGTATATATATATACACATATATATATATTCACACACACACATATACATACACACACACACATATATATGTGTGTGTAAATATATATGTATATGTGTGTGTGTGTGTATATATATATAGTATAGAGACTATACATAGTCTCTATACTATATTTGCAACTCCTCTCTAATTCTAAAATAATTTAAAAACAAACAGTTAAAAATATAATAAAGCTATTGGGCGTTTTTAAAATCCCTAAGCCATCCCTTCTCCCGCTATAAATCACGTTCCCCAGGCAGCTGTTAGATGAGGGCACTGCAATCGGTCCTAACAGACACAGAGCTCTCAGGACTTCCCAGAGGAATATGACATCCTGGGAAGACAAGTGGAATCACCCGCTGCCTGCAGGAGGGTTGGAGCACGACGTCTGCTTGCAGCAGTGCCCTGCCTGGCTTTCAAACCGGGCTCCCTGTCACCCACCGCCCCAATGAGGCATTCAAACACCCTTCTTGTTGGCTGCCCTGGAGAAAAAAGGGGGGGGGCTGAATATTCAGCCATTTTATCTCTTCCCAGCGAACCCACCCAGCCAATCTGCTTAATTCTCCACTTGTCATAAACACACGACAAGGACATTTTAAATCCATTTGTGATTGGTTTTGTTTTTTCCTCCCGGAATGAAAGAGCTCTTTTACCTCTGAGGCTTTGTGTTTCATTATTTCATTGGCATTGATTTCTTTGCCACACAGCCCAGCTTCTTTCAAAAGCATGAAATCCGTCCTCACATACATTGCCACTGGAGTTCATTTTATATACTAGTTCCCAGGCATAGCTCCTCTTTTTTGAGAAACAAAGGATCCTGCCAGGAAAGCGATCTTGCTCACAGCCTATTTCAGGATGACATCTGACCCAGGAGTTTTGCATTCTGGCTCAGCTGTTGTCGGTACCATCATCACATACGATTTCCCTTGCGAGCAAAGCCCCTCACATCCCCTGTGGATTGCAAAGGGAATAACCGAGTAGACGAGAATGGTGACAATGGCATCCAGTGTCTGCAGAGCGACATCTTTCCGTTGGAAACCATTGGCACGTCATCTTTATGATTATTTGCAAATATTTACTGAGGGGCCTTTGATAAGGGAGACGATGAAAACATTAAACAAACAGAGGAGAGCCTGTCTCGGACATCTGACCGTTGATCCTTACTAGGTGTCTGAGAAAAGTCAGATCAGAGAAAAAGAAGGAGAAGAGATCAATCACGGGGCAAATTCCCCAGACTCCAGAGACTGGGAGGCAGATGGGGAGAAAGATCTGCGCCTCAGTGGAGACTCACATGTGCTCCAAGGAGCCTTGACTTCTCTTTTTGGTGGAGAAACTAGGACATGCCCAGAAGGTGGACTCCTGAGTAACTGCGGGCTGACGAGATCTTTGTTGGCCAAGTCCATGGAGCCATGACAACTGTTGAACGCCATGTCTCCAGCTCAGCAAGATGGCGCCCATGATGATCGAAGAGGGAAACTCGTTTGCTTCAAAAATAAATAAATACATACATACATACATACATACATACATACATACATACATAAAAACCACAAGAACAAAATCCTATTTATTTACTTGCTTGGTATGTTGACTTTACAAACAAGTTTTTAACAACAACAAAAAAATCATCATAATTCTATAGCTCAGCAAGTCAACTCTTTATTTACTCAAGTGTCTTTTTAGGAGTTGTCTTTCTAGGATTACTTTTACAAAATCATAATCATGGCATAAGAAGGTTTTTGAATTTTATCGTTTATTTTTAACTGACAAAGAACTTTTCTAAGCTGCTATGATATGATAGCTATAATATTTTTAGTAACTATACAATATAATATTTTGTTGGTATACTATATTGTATTTAACTAGCCCCTTTTGTTGAGTATAAATATTTTCCAATTTTTTTGCTATCATACACCAGAATTTGATGCATATGGCTTTTGTCTTTCCCTGGATAATTTATTTGGGATAATTTCCCAGAGGCTGAATTTGCAGGTTAAAAGACACATTTTAAACCCCACTTTTACAACACTATGTAATTTTCCAGAGGCATTATCTATAATACGTTTCTTCGTCCAAATGAGTAGAAGACTGGCGATAAAAGTGGAATAGATGTGCTGCCTTGTTTCTGTTGGGCACCAGACCCACACATCAAAGTGTCTAATGGACGTCTCTGTTCGGATGTTCCGTAAGTATTTTCAATTCGACATTGCCATAACTACCTGTTTCATTCTTCCTGACTCCCAAAGCGTGTTCCTCCCCTTGGGTATCCTGGTTTACATGAGAGCATCCTCACTCACCCCACCGCTCGAGCCCAAAGCCTAGCAGTCATCCCAGCTTCCTTCTCTGTCCTCACCTCTCCCTTCATCTAATCAATCATTAAGTGCTGTGGGTTCTCTCTCCTTGGTATCTGTTGAGCCTATATATATAACCATAACTCCACTCTAGTCCAAAACCCTGTCGTCTCTCACCTGGACCACTGCACTAGCCACCTAACTAAACTCCATGCAGCTGATCTTATACCCCTCCCATCATTTTTGCTTTTCAACAGAGATCTTTGTAAAGCGTGCTATTCCTGTGCTTAGAATTCTTTGTCTTCCCATCTCCCTTTGCACAATTTTAAACTTCTCATCATGATTTACAGGGCCACGTGGGATCCGACCCTTTCCAGTCCCTCCGGTTTCATTACCTGCCACTCTCCCTTTGTCTCTTATGTTTTTTGGCTGTGAGGGGCCTGGGTCGGCAGGGAGGCTGCAACGTTATTTTATTGCTGTGAAGTGTCACCGCTGAGTCTCTCACATTCTGTGGCTCTTGTTAACACATATGAATACTCAAACATTTGGGGGCACCCCAAGGAAGGGTGGACAAAGGGGTAACCCTTCTCTCCTCCATGGGTAAATTTGCAAGGGCTTCTTTTTTTTTTAATTTTATATATTTATTTACTTATTTTTATTTCTCCTATTCCCCACCCTGTCCCTTTGGCAACCATCAGCTTGTTCTCTGTGTCTGTGGGTCTGTTTCTGTTTCATTTTCGTTATTCATTTGTTGCTGTTGCTGTTGTTGTTGTTGTTGTTGTTGTTGTTTTTAGATTCTACATATAAGTGAAATCATACAGAATTTGTCTTTCTCTGCCGGCTTGTTTCCCTTAGCACAGTACCCTCTAGGTCCATGCGTGTTATCAACCATGGCAAGACTTCATTCTTTTTTATGGCTGGGTAGTATTCCAGCCATTCTTATCTTATTTCAGTTACTGAAATGTCCTATTTCCTCTTGCCCTGAGGCTTACACACATGCCTTTCTCTCCTTCACTCCCCACAGCTCCCACCTCCATCTGTCTAAATCCTACCTGCCATTTATATGGTGTCTGAAATGTCTCTTCCTCAGAAAGTGCCCTCACAACACTCACTGCCACCGCCGTGGGCTATCGCACTGAGTGGAGTGATTTGCTCCCCAGGCTTCCCCTCTGATAATGTTTATCGCACTGGTTTACTTTTTAAACACATATCTTTACCACCAGATGGTAAGCTAAAAAAAAAAAAAAGTAGCTTCGTGAAGGCAAGAACTGGTTTTTGTCTTGTTCACCACTATGTGCTCAGTGTCCAGTATGCATTTGACACATAATAGGTACTCAATATACATTTGTTCAGTGAATGAATACATAAAAATCCTGCCCATATTCTCAGACCCTATTTTAAGATATTTTTATAATATGAAAGAGGGTATTTCAAGAAGCCTACTCCCAAAGATCTTTCTTATAATTCACATTTCCACATTTTATAGTGAACATGCACTAAATTGCAAGACTAATATTTATTTTAATGGTTGATTTCCTTATCCCAGTTGGATAGATTATTAGTAGGACAGCAGATCCAAGACTAGAGGTAAGACGAATCCCACATATTTTCTGCTCTCGCCTGCCTCTCAGACTTGTCCTCTTGGAGAGGGGTGATAAAGCAGATGGATTTAGTTTTTATGTCAGTCATCATCAGCTGAGTGGAGGTTTTTGTGTGAAAGGAAAGGATAGCATTAAATTGATGGACAGTTCATTTTTCCTATTGCTCCTTGGTCATTGGAGTGTCACCGGGAGAGCTATCAAGTTAAAGGTGTGTGAAACAATAGCAATGACAAAGGCTATTTCTCTCCTAGAAATCATCGCTTGTAATTGATCCCTGGAAATGAGCATATTTGCACATAGTTACCGATAAGCTTGCACACCGGACTGCCTGGGAAAAAATCTATCTTGCATTTATTCAAGGGCTGTTAATAAGAAATTAACATTAATATACAGTCTCATGAAGAATATTTCTAATTGTATTTCTCTAACTTTTATTACAAATGGGAGATGACAAATAATTTATACGTAGATTTAATCATTCCTTCCTTGAGTCTTCTTCGGGTCTGGTCACACAGCGAGGTCCTGCATGGCATGCAAATACATGAATTCCGTGCACTGCCGAGGTCACATGTGGCACAGGGAACGTGTCCTACCAGACCCCAGGCTTAGAGCCTATTGCTGTTATCACTTCCCTTCATTAAAATAGCCAAGGCTTTTGCCCTCAAAGATGAAGTTCCAGGCAGGGAGAAATAATTCACCAAGTGGATCCAATATTGTCTGCCAGGGTTTTATTTTCCCCCTGGGACTTGCTCACAGATCATTCCTCTGCCACCAACCAGCCTCCTCCAGAAACGGCCACACCCCCTTAAATGCTCCAGCACAAAATCTTCTGTCTCTGGCTATCCTTAGCTCAGCTAAGCCTGGCTGGGCTTGTCAAAAAATAATGACTAGATAGATAGATAGATAGATAGATAGATAGACAGACAGATAGATGATAGATGATAGATAGATAGATAGATAGATAGATAGATAGATAGATAGATAGATAACCTAAAATACAAAAAGAGGCCAAAGCGGGTGTAAACACAGAGAAAGCAAGAATCCTAAAACAGCCTCAATACAAACTGCAGATCGCTGAGCCAGTCCTGGCCACCTTGCTCTAGAGACTCAAGGGCTCTTCCCTTTCCACGATCTTCCCCTGAAGATATTATACTTTTACCTAAAATGGGAGCAATGCTCCGGCCTTCCTGGCCTCTCGGCAACGGTGTCATGAATTACAGAGCAGCCTCCATCGAAGGCTAAGCGGGTCCCCCTCCATGCATCCCAGGCAGGTAATATCAAAGCATCTCATGCTTCTCCATCCAGAAGGGAGAGTGAGTCCATGAAAAAGAGCAACAATTTGTTGGATTCTGTTTCTGGGGCCAGCACTGTGATAAGAGGAGTTGCTTAGGATAAGGGGCAGGGGTGAGGATAGACCTAGGTGGGAGGTGGTTTTATGACTCAAGGGGAAAGAGTAAGTTCACAAAATACATAACTTGATTCTATGGAAGGTCACTGGTAACCTGGTCTCTCCTCTCCTCTCCTCCCCTCTCCTATCCTCTCCTCTCCTCTCCTCTTCTCTCCTTTTCCTCTCCTCTCCTTTTCAATCCTTTGTTGAAAACCAAATACCTATTTCTTATATCATAAATAAATATTTATGGAATAAATGGTTTGCAGGAGTATTCAGGGACAGAGTTTGGGGAGCCTTCTAAATAAACTTTTGTACCTTCTAGCCCACCCTCTGTACACAGTGTCACTGTCACCACTGACCTGGCATCTCCTGCCATGGATAGGTTCTGTGAGTCATGGTCTATCAAGTAAGGAGGCAGGTGAGTTGCTGTGAGTGAGGTCAGATAGCATGACTGCCCCTTGGCTGTCACACCCTTGGCCATCACGCCCTTGGCTGCCACACCCTTGCACCATTCCCCTTAGTCAACCCCTGTGCCTGGTTGTTTGCTAAGCTGGAACGATGCCCAGTGCCATGAGGAAGCAGACGGAGAGGACCGTGAAAAAGGTGGTGTCAGGCTCACCCCAGGCCTGAGATGCACAGGGGAACAGGTGCTGACAACTCAGGTGGGCAGAGGCAGGAGAAAGGGGTGTCAGTGAGGAGCATTTTTCTGCATTTCCTTAACAACAGCATCAGGACATCACGTCTGGAATCCTCTCCTCCCCAACCCCACTCTCCCCAGGAGGAAAGGCCAGTTAAGGCTCCCGCCTGCCTCTCAGCTCTTCCTCACCTGCAGTCACCCCCTGAGGTGAAGTCTTATGTATACCTCCTGGCTCAGGAACAATGGAGGGGACATCCTTTTTTTAGGAGCCTGAGGAAAATTCAAGATAGAAAGGACAGAGCCCATAGCTGCCTCCTCTTCCAGATCCCACCTCCAGAAAGGAGCAGGGCATCACTGGTGGACAGCAGCACCGGCAAGATCGTGTGCCCAGGTGGCAGTGATGTGACCTTTGGCCTCCTGTCCTAGCCAGGCTGTTCGTGCCCTTAACTGTGGACCGGCCAGACTGAAGACGCTGCTTGGATTCAGTTTCCCTACTGCCACTCAGTCCCCTCCCCAGCAGTCAGGTCCCAGACGCTCTGTGCCGCCTCACCCTCTCGTGCACCTAGGATCTCTCCTGTCTGACTGATTTCCCTTTGGAGAAGCAGGCATCTTCCGGGTGATGGTGGGAACCCTGACCTAGTGCATAAGCTCACCGTTCACCTGCTGCCTGAGAAAAATCTTCACATAAAAAAACATGGCATGCATGTAACAAGACATGCACGCACACACACACCGGTGCACACACGTGCCATCTGGAGAATAAGGAGGGCTGGTCCCATCACAGCTGGCTGAGGGCGCCACCCTCCAGGTGGCCACAGGCCCCCAAGGCTGGATCTGGTTCTGCTTTGGCTCCACTCGCATCCGACTCTGCCCTGCTGCTGCTCAGTTTTTCAGTGATCAGTAATTGATACCTAAGGGCAGGCCGAAGGCCGGCAGGTGACTGCAGAGTGCCGTGACACGCACTAATTAGGCAACAGATTCGGCCATCTCCAGTGCCCATCCCCCTCTCATGGGGGGCTGGAATACGTGTGAAAAGGGGGCATGGGGGGGCTGCACCCCTCCTCTGTGGGGCTGCACAGCCATGGCTTCCTCTCACACTAGACCTTGGAGCCACCCTCTGCCCCCAGCTCTCAGACATCCAGCTGGTCAAAGAGACATGAAGCTCCATGAGGAAGAAAAGTGTCCAAGGAGGAGCTGGAAAGAGAAAGAAACTCAGTTCAACGGGCACATCAAGGTCAAGAGCCTCACCCCACCCCCTCCATCCATAGCATCAAAGAGGAGGATCTATAAGCAGGGAAGGGAACCCAGCTGAGGGACCCCCAGAGTGGAAATAGGGCAGAAGTCCTTTGCAACACAATCCCCATGGGAAATATGACAGAATTAGTAGCAGGAATGAGACCTCCCTCAGAGGATACAAGAATCATCAGGTCGAAAATAACCGCAAGGTCATCTAATCCAGCTGCCACCAATTGCCTCAAGTTTTCCAACCCATTTCTGGATAAGCAGTGACCCAGCCTCAGAGGGCAGCTCACTGCTCCATGTGGCAGCCCCTTCAGAGGGTGGGCCCAGCACTTCCTGGGCGGAGCTCGCAGTAGGCAGGGGGCAGTATCCTGGGGCCTGGATCCAGCACCTTCCTTCTTTAGGCAGGCGAGTTCATACGTCCTTGATTGACAGCAAAGACTCTTGGTGAGATCAAGTTTATAGGTTTATATGGCTGTTTTGGTGAACCAGCCTTAAAACCTTCTCCGTAGAAGGGTAATTTTGTGTTGTTCTTGGCTCTCATTCCTGTGAAATATCTGGGATCATGAATTTAGAATCCGCGGGAGCTCAGTCCTCTAATCCAGCGTCCGCGTTTGATTCATGAGAACTGAAGGGAAACTCAGCCCTCGTGTGGAGTTCCGAGAACGCTCCCCACTGCTCCATCCGGGGCTCCTTCCGAGCCTGCCGCTCCTGTGGCTCTAGGGACTCACTGGCTCTGAACCCCTCCTGAAAGCGCCCAGTGGCCTCTCTTCTCAGTTTAATGTCACCTGACCACTGTGGCCTGATCCCTGTTGGCTCATCCCATTCTCAAAATGCTCCTCTCTTGGTCTTGGCGATAGCATTACCAGTTTCTTCCACCTTCCTTTCAGTCTTCTTGGCTGGACATTGTTCTGCCAGCCCCACAAATAAAGGTGTTTCCTTCAGCATGTCCTGGCCCTGTCTCTCCATGATCTTCACCTACTGTACGTAGTCTTCCTATTGGTTACGATCACCACCTAGACATGGATAATTTATAAATATCCATCTTCAGCTCTTGCTCTCTTCCCAGGTATAGGCTGTGCTCCAGAGCCATAGATCCAACTATTTACCCATTGTCTTCATCTGGGTGTTTCATAAGCATTTTGATTGAACATGTTAAAAAATGCAATTCATTATCCGCCACCCCAGCCCTGGTACATTTCTGTATTCCCTTTCTGATACCTTCTTCTCACCACCATATCTCTAAAACCCAGAAGTTAACTTAGACTTCTCTATTCCCATCAATTCCTAATTCCTATCTGTGCTGGCTGTGAAGAAATGATGGGAGGAATAAAGCAAACAATTGCATCAAAGTTGGGGAAAGCAGCCTCGCTTCCTAACCTCGAGGGGTATCAGGAATGAGACAAAGGACAGCAGACAAACTGTGCCCACACAGGTAGGCAGAACTGACTTCAGTCCAGAGAGCTCTACCAGCCCCCGGCCCATCTGGTTCCTTCTGGATTTATCTCCTACAGATCCAGCTCAGATGCAATGGGCCACCTGTTCCACTATTCTCTTCCCAGCAGCTGCAACTCACTTATCCAGTCATCACGACACCTGGAAAATTCCAACCACCTGTGTTCTCCATGCCTGAACCTGGCCCACCCATTACTGATGGGGGACAGTTTCCAGCCAGGCACATAGCACCATCATAAACTCACAGTCCTCGACTCAGCTGTGTCCTCAGCACCTCCTGGGAACATTACTCTGTTCTGTAGTCAAGTCACTCTTCTCCACAGATTCCCCTCTGATCACAGCCAGTCTCTCTTTCATAGCTAAGTTTCCTGAAGAGTGTCTACCTTCCACCTCTATGTCTCCACCTTCCCTTCACCTCTCATCGCTGACCCATCTGTCTTACACACTCAGGCTCCCCTCTTACCAGAGGCCTCCCTGTGGTTTAATTCCAATGTTCACTCTTAGTCCTTGCCTGTTTGATCTCTTAATGCTATTTGTCACAGTTGATAGTACCCTCTTCTGTAAAAGTCTCCTTTTCCTTGATTTCCTTGACACATGTTTTTCCCTACACGGCCAAGCCTTGGAATACTGCAGCTGGGCAAGCAGCCTATTCCATCCCAGACCTTCCTTACACATTCCAACTCTGTCCTTCTGAGGCCATGTATCCAAATGACTTGGCACCATCTGTCTGTAAACTAATGACTCCTAATCTGTTGCTCCTGCTCAGACTTGCTCCTACGCAGGATATCGCCATGGGGATATCACATATGTATATGTCACACTCAGTGTGTCAGAAGCTGACTCATACCTTCTCCCCATTTTCACTCTCACCACTTTGCACCCCAAACCCCATTCACTCCAATGTGCCTCTCAGGAAATGGCATACACCTACTGTTCAAGGCAGAACCTGGGACTCACCTTTGACCTCTCTTACTTTCTAACCACTCAAATCCACCCAAATTCTATTTAAACTGGCTCTAGGTAACACCATTCTTTCTAATGCAGGCATGTGGGAGCTTTCATGATGTGTGCCGTGGGAAGTCTCTTGAGTGCTTGCGTGGTGGGACATGGATTTCAGCAGTGTCACTCAGAATGCTGTGCTGGGAACACACTGCACAGGAGTAAAGATGGAAGCAAAAGGGCCAGGTGAGCAGCTCCTGAAATCATCTGCTCTCTAGATAACCAGGGTGGTGGCAGAAAAGTTGAATATGACCCATGTTTTGAAGGTAGAGTTGACAAGATTTTCTGATGAACTAAGTTGTGTCTGTGAGAGATGGAAGAATCAATAATTATTCTAATGGTTTTTGGCCTGAGCAAATGGAAAGATGGAGTTGTCATTAGCCAAGATGGGGAAGACTGTGAAAGGAGTTGGTTTGAACGTATTAATTTTAAGCAGACAATTAGACACTCAAGACATTTCATGCAGATCAGAGTTGCATATTTTAAATTAAAATATCACTTGTCAAAATGCATGATATCTTTTAGGATTCGCCTCATTCATTTCAGGCTCAAGGCTCTGGCACTATCCCAAACTTTATAGATGTCATAAAACTGGTCGAAGAGGATACATTAGTTTTGTCCCATCTATGGTGCCAGATCTCCAGAACTGCTGCTGTCTAGATATTTACTCTGAGCATCGTTTTAAAAATCTAATAAGCAAAACATTCTTGGTTGTGCACAAGGCCTGGAGCCACTCTTCACTCTAAAGCTTCCCAAATTCGGAGGTATTAGACGAGGTTTTCTTGGCCAGACTATGTGCCAGATCCTCTGATAAACCATCTGCTAGGAATCTGTTCTTCTGAAATACTCAGCCAAGCACTCCAGATGGGGCTATGAAAGGGCTCCAGTCTGGATAAAGAAGGCAAAGGGATAACTACTGGCATGTTTTCAAATCATGGCACCCGATCACCAAGGACATCATCAGATAACGTCCTTTCAGGCCTTCCGGGGGTAGTAAAATCACTGCTTCCTAAGGATGGGATACCTGAGCCTAGCAAATCCCTCTGTAGGTAAACTGGGGACCAATGTTGCCCCACAGGTAATGTGAAAAAATTACAAATACCAACCTGCTGAAACTCAAAAGTTTTAGCTCAACTCTACAGTGCTAAATGAGTGAATATATTCTCTTTTCTTAAAATAGCTTGCTTGCTAAGGAAAAAGATGTGCCAATTTCTCAGACTCAAAAGTACATCCAAGGAAAATTGCCAAGTTCTACAACAGTCCATCACCCACATGCAGGTTCTTGTGACAGACCCAGGGGCAATTAAAATTTTAGCCTCTCTATTTAAAAGGAGTGGTCCTCTCTTGAAGGACAGTCCTGGACAGTGGCTCACTTGCTGTTGTCAGTTTGAATAAAGGAATGATATTTTCTAGAGCTCGGCACAGAAGTGCCCATCAAATGACTAGCCCAGTTTCTCCATAAATCAGCTCACAAGACTCATCACCAACATGTCTTCCTAACCCTCCAGGAAAAAAGGCAGCAGCAATGAAATAGGGATAGAGCTCTTCAAAGGGGATTTTGAAGACACGCATTGAAATATAGAATCTCTATAGGCTTACTGTTTAAAAATTCTTTCATCTGGAGTAGACAGACAATTAATGCACTAAGTAAATAATAATAGCTGGAATAATTTTATCAATAAATTTATTAAGTGACATAATCCTCTCATCGATTTAACCTTGAAAAACAATCAAAATAAATCAAATGGGTTCTGATTAATGTCTAGGGTATGGGTTCCAATAAGGGTAATTCTAGAGGGAGAGAAGAGAGAGAAGTTACTTGTAGAAAACACGTTGACCTCTCCCAACCTGAAAATTGTCACCTGTACAGGAACACATATGGAGCTTTTCCAGCTGCCCTGAGCCAGGTGTTTTGAATGACTAGATGTCTAATCATCTTAAGGTACATTTGTAGACTTGTCCACGATTGTAGGTGGCAGTGACCCTGTCCTGAGAATGACTTTAGAATTGAACCTGCAACACTGACCTTGTAAGCATCTGTTTGGAAGCCTAACCAGAGAGACAGGAGAGCACGAGGTCACAGACAGGCTGGGGTCCTGGCTGGGCCACTTGCTAGCTGCTTGATCTTCAGCACACAGAGAAGACTGGAAGTCTCTTGGTCTCTCATCATCTGTAAAGTGGGTAGGAGTAGTATAGCTCTCATAGAAAAGTAAAGATGAAGTGATTTAATATGTACAAAACATTTCAACCAGTGCCTAGGATATCCTAAGTACTGTATGGTATTTGTTATTTTAATATTACCAGCATGGTTGACATAAACGTGAATTCTATGCTGACTCCGCAAAAAAAAATTGGATTACAAGTATACACGCAATCAAGTTGCCTGTAGTGCCCAGTAACCTACATGGCTGCTACCCTGAGGATGCCCAGAAACCAGGGCAGCACGGAGTGTCACAGGGCTCAGGCCGGGTGCCTTTTACTCCGTGCAGGGGAGAATGAACTGCAAGAGCTTTCTGGCAAGAGGATAAAGAGAGAGTTCAAAAACCTGTTTGTTTTTTGCAGAAATTGAAATATCATAGTATCGTTCTCTTCTATCATTGCCCACCAAAACGAGAAAATAACCGAGGATTATGGCATCGATATGAAAAGTCAGAGAAAAGCATGAAAATTCTCAACCTTTTCCTAATCTGCTGATGTTCAAGACAAACACAAAACACTTAAATATTTTGCATTATTGTCTTGCTAGTAGATGGAATCATGTGATATTGCCAATTTAAGATAAAATATCCACAATCATCATAGGGGTTGATTTATAATATGCCCTGGGCATTGGAATTCTGTGCAATACGCTTTGTTTATTTTATGCTTTGTACCCTAGGGAGAATTTATCAAAGGGTGTTTTAAAATATGTATATTAAATAAAAACATTTTAGGTCTGTCCTTTGGTTATATAAAGATTGAGTTTGCATAAAAACTTCCAACCATTTTGCACCACTAATACATGAAGCTTCTTAAGTTGGAGGAAACTTTAGAGAAAACCTTTCTAAACCTTTATTCTTATGAAGAAACGGAGGTAAATGCATTCGGTCAAGGTCACTGTTAGGAACTATCAGAGCCAAGAACAGCTGTTGGGTACCTGAGTCCCTATTTAGTTCCCCTTATGAAAAGAATCCCATCTTTATTGTCTGGAGACTTGCCAGGAGGGTGCAGACCATGTTCATAAAGCAGCCAAATCCACGGCGTGGACAACTTGGGTCTGAGCAGCCCTGATCCTGCCTGAACACCAAGACCCACTTTCTCAAGCTTTTGATTCTGGGCTCTGGGTTGTCAGTGGCTTGTCTCGGGCCCTCTCCTCCGGCTTCCTCTAACTTTCCAGGTTGCTAAAACCACCCCTTCCATTAGCTGCTTGGGGCCTAGGTCCTTGATCTGCACTGTTGCTAGCCCAGGGATGTCACCTAGCCCCACTGGTTTCCTTTAACCCAGCTCCGAGCTCTGTAAACAGTCTGCCCGTTAAACTCTCTATTACTCATGTGCCATGTGTTTTTTGCTGGGATCATGACAAATGCAGATCTCGTAGATTCTATCAAACAACAGGTGTTGTAATTCCACAAAATGCACAGGAAGAGCACTTAATTCCCCACAACCCACACTCTACATAGAAATGAGCACTTGACCAACCAAGAATTTATTTGGGTTTTTGAAAATGCTTTTAGTGTCTTTTAGAGATGACTCATTTTACAAAATAAGTCATTCTGTTCATGATTGGGTGTCTTTTTCAATTCTACCCTCAGAGGTTGATAATGAGCACTTGATACACAAGTTTACCCTCTTCTGAGGCCAAGGGTTTTGGTATTATGGGGGGATATTTCTAATATTCAGAAAAAATAATCTGACATTTAACAACAAATAAGTCACTATGACAATACACATTCCATAAAGAACAGTTAATGCCACTAGCAAGGATATTTGCTCTATCTTATTTTTGACTTTTCATAACAACATGTCCGGTGAAATATGAGAGGTCTTTGGCACTCCTAATTCTGGTGCCAATAAAACATTAGCTATCTTATCTGTCCTTTCAATGCCTAGCAACTTAACATGAACAATCCAAAATAAAGTGAAATTTTATAACAGAGAAATAATGCATTCTTGGCCCTTCTCTTTGTCACCATTTTCAAGAAAGAAAGCAAAAAGTTTTCATATGCTCATATTTTCATAGCACAGCACAGCATAACATTACTTCCTCAGGAACTAGGACTCTAAACCAGTAGATCCCAAAACTAAAGCGACGGGAAGTAAAATTTCACCAAGGGTGACTATGAAAGAACCCACCCCCATGTCCGTCTCTTGATCTCAGGGACGAAAATCTTGGCTAAGAAAAAAACAACAACGTATCAACCTCTGGTTTGGGGTATATACTACGTACTGGAGGGTATCACCCCTGTGTCACCAGCCAGCTGAAACCAGAATGAAATCCTTAGTTCTGTCATGTCAGCTCTTTCGGCATGATGGGAAATATGGCGATACCAGTAAATTCTACGAACATGAGATCATCATTGTGCTTAATTTGCTGCAGAATTCATTCCTTGGTCAGGACCAGTGGTCTGTAGGACAATGAAAGACATTCTGTGAATCCATGGATGGTAATTTTGGCCGAAGCGCTCCAGGCCAAAAAGCAAATCCATATTCAGAGTAAACATTTTCCAGAGAGAATAAAGCACTGCCCTTCCATGATGGAAGTGGCCCAAAGTAACCAGATGGCTGGCTGGCTCCCCTGTGAGAAGCTGCTGTGTTCAGCACGCAGGGCTGGTCCCTGCTGTCGGTAGGTTGAGTCCTCAGCACCAGCTTGAAGAGTGAAATTCCATGTGACTTAGGCTATGAGTGACAACCAGGGTTTAATCAGAAAATCAGAGCCACTGTGACTGTTATTGGATAAAAGATTTATTACAGAATAAAAACTTACATAATTGTGGCAAATTAGGGGAGGTACATCCAGAAAGCAAAGTCGGGGTCACCCACCAGTCCTTCTGAAGCACTGATGCAGGGCAGACAAGCCCAGGTTTGCAGGGGACCCCAAGAGACTCTACAAGGGTTGCAAAGGGAAAGGTTTTTGACAGGTCTACGGGAAGCTGTGGCCTCTGCGTAGCTCTGCCTCTGTGGTTCTACAGCCAAATATCTGGTTTTGAACCTAGAAGGCAGGTTGAACAGTCAGAAAGATGAGTTAAATAAAGAATGAAGAAGAAAAATCACAAGCAGAATTCCCAAGGACTTGTGAATCTGTTCTCTACATATCTGACTGTGAGACCTTCTGAGACTAATAACCACTGCTTTACTTCTTCTTTCTAAACCTTGCACAAGTTCTTGTTTTGCCAACTCTTCTCCGGAGACATAAAGGAAATGGGATTCTGGGAAATGTAGTTCCATCCTAACCAAGTTGATATGACATAATGCAGCACAGCCCCAGAGTACAAAGGCTGGTTAGCCATTCGTTTATGCATTTGTGTGTTCATTCAAACAACAAAAATATTGTGCCGATAACACTCTAGGTATTCATTTCGCAGAGTGTAGTCTTAATGGAACTTAAAGAATACTGTATACTTGAAACTAATTTAAATAAATAAATTAAAAAAATTTTTAATGATAATAAAAGAATACTAAAATGAAAACAGAATAGTGGGACAAAGTAAATTTCAAACACTTAAGTCCATAATTACAAACATGACAGTGCAGTGACAAAATATAAGATAGACCCATTAGAGAAAATGACAGAGGAGGAACAACGTAGATCAGAGGTCAGAGGTTACTTGGCTGAGGAATGGAATCTCAGCTAAGGCCTGAAAAAGGAAGCGTGCAAGGCAGTGTGTCTGAGAAAAGGAAGAGAAAGTCATCTCAAAATGTCTTGAAAAGGAGGTGAGCGTGCTTGCTCCCACCTCATCACCCGCTATTTTAACCGGAATCCACTCCAGAGAGTTTCATTTTACCGCACCAAAACTCAAGATGTCAGTCAGTTACCATTGAATCCCCAATTGCCAAATCCAGTGGCGAATTTCATCCTCAGATCACTGGATCTCTTCACATCACTGTGCAGCCGATCACCCACTCCTTTCTGAAACATTGTCTTCACCCGGCTTCTAGAACCTCGCTGTCTGCCTGCACCCACGAGAATGTGCTGTGCCCCACGAGGGTAAGGGCTTCAGCTTGCTCAGCGCTGTGTCACCAGGGGCAGGAACAGTGCAGGCACAGGGTAGGCACTAGGTATTTGTTGAATGAATCAGAGAAGTTCTGGTAGAAAAGGCAATAGAAAGCATGCTGTTCTAGAAACTAAAGGAGGCAACTATCTCAAGAAGAAAGATGTCAGCGATTTAAATGCTGCTGAGAGTGGACTTTTAGATTTAGCAGCATGGAGGTTTCGGGAGGAGGTTTTGGTGGAGTCTTGGTTCAAAGGTCAGATTGGAATAGGTTCAAGAGAGAATAGGAGAAGAATTAATGGAGGAAACTTCGTCAGCTGTTTTGAGGAGCGCTGCTTCAGAGGAGATGATAAATGGCAGTAGGTAGAGAGAGATCCGGGGGGGAGGGAACAAAGCTTTTCCTTTTTATTGATTTATTTTTGTAAGAAGGATATTTATGTCCTGAAGGAAAGGGTCTGGTAAAGAAATGAAGTTTGAATCTGCAGACTGGTGAAGGAGTAGCGCTGGAGAGATATCCTTGAGGGCGGGGAAGGGCCGGGATCCCATGTGTGAGTGGATTGGACAGTTCACAGAACAACAAGAGGGGAGGATGTTGGTGAGGATGCAGGCAGGGCGTTTGCCATCGGGGGGAAGGTGTGCAGGGTTTTCTGTGATTTGTCCCCATGGCTGGAGTCCCCTTCTCTACCCAAACTGTAGACCTTGGAGTGTCCCAAGGCTCACCGACTGGCTTCTCCTCCAACACTCATTCGCTGAGCTCATCTCATTTAGTCCCATGACTTCAAATATTCTGCTCATTTCCAACTGCTTTTATCCTGCCCCGATCTCTCCTCAGACTACGGACTCACGCCCTACTGCCTGACGCCTGTGCCTAGATGGCCAACAGGCATCTTAGGTTTAATGGATCTAGAAGTGAACAGCTGATTTCTCACCTCCTTTCCCAAAGCAGCGGCTCAGCCTTCACTATACATGTATGACAACATGCACCATCTTAAACACTGTTTAAGCCAAAAATGTTGACCTCGGCCTTGATGATTCTCTTTTCTTATCATTGCACATTCAAGCCATAAGCAAGGCCAGTAATGACATCAAAATGTGTCTGGAATCCCGATTCCTCTTCGTACGCCTGTGCTATCATCCCAGTATGAGCCACCTCATGTCTCGCCTGGGTTATACAATTGTGCTCTCATGCTTTCTCTGCTTCCAGTCTTGTCCTCTTCAGTAAAACTTCCACCAACAAGACAAATGGAGTCTTTGAAAAAGCAAATTCGATTATGTCACTCCCCTGCTCAAAACTCTCCAATGGTTTTTCCAAAAATAAAATTCAAAGTCCTTGCCATTACCTGCAAGGCCCAAGGCGATCTGGTCCCAAATTAGCTCTCTAACTCATCATCCGCCAAACCCTCCCTGCACACTCTGTTCTGCAAACAGAAATCCACATGCTGTTACTTGAAGGTACCAAGCCAAGCTCGCCCCACCCCAGGATCCTGCACTGGCTCTTTGCCTGCACGGCGTGACCCTGACTGCCACACAGCTCCTTCCTTCAGGTCTCTGCAGATGTTCCCCAGGGAGGCCCTCCATGGCTGCCGCATCTAAAGCAGCACTGTCCTCTGACTGTCTCCTTCCTCCGCTCTGGTTCTCTTCATTGCATTATCATGTCCTGATTTTATGCCACATATATTCATTTACTGTCTATCTCCTTGTTCGTGCCAGTGTAAAGTGGACTCTATGAGAGCAGGGAATTGTCTGTCTTGTCTGCCACTTCTCTCTGACACCCATGCACCTACATCAGTACTCAACACATTCACTGACTCAATGGGCTGTTGAAGAGTTTTGAAAAAATAAATGAAATGTCATTAAAATAATCGGTCCAGCTGCAGCCATGGCACCCTGAATTTGCCCAATCTCGTCTGATCTCAGAAGCTAAGCAGGGTCAGGCCTGGTTAGTACTTGGATGGGAGACCACCTAGGAGGACCAGGTGCTGTAGACATTAAAAAAAAAAAAATTTGGCCCGGGGGTAAGAATGGGAACAGGGTTGGCACTTGGGGGACCTTGCAACTGTCTCGGTGAAATGAGGTTGACTTGGAGTAAGGTAGTGGGAGTGGAGATGTTAAGAAGACACTGATTCAAGTCTTCTGACCTTCAAAATTATTCACCCTGATTTGTTTGTGCCCCAGTTCTCTGTTCTATTTACAAAATTGATTCTCTGCCTAAATATTTCTAAAATGTCTTGATGCAGAATAATAGAATGCTACCACTGGAAGCGGGCACAGAAGTTTTCTGATTTGATGCCTGATCCTACAGATGAGGAAACAGCTTCAGGCGGGTGAGAGGCTCCACTCCGAGTCTCCTGGCTTGTTAGTGGAAGGAGCCTGAACCTGCTCTAACTCCCTTTCCTATGCTTTCTCCACCTCGCCATTAGCTGCATTACAGAATTATCTTCGAAAAAATATATATACTTTTAACATCTTAAGAACTTTGAAACTGCTAATTGTTTTAAATATATCTTGCTATGTGATTTCAAGTTGAACTTTGGCTTTCTGCATAATTTTAATTATATTTCGGGCTGTGCTGAGAAGTCTCAAGAGAGTTTTTGCTTCAGTCTTTCTATACGATAGGTTCCAACTAACGGCGCAGCAGCCAAGCTTTCACTCCAGGATAGTTCGTTTAGGGCTTACTCCCCTTTCCTTCGAGCCCCTCCTGGATAGCTACTCTATGTCATCTTTGATTCAGGGCTTAAAAATGGGATTATGACCGATATTTTAAAGAAAATGCAAAATATATTGAATAATACAAGTAGATTAATTGAATAAAGGTAAAGAAAACAATTTCCTTCAGAGTAATGTAAATTCATTTCATCACATACCATTAAGGTAAATTTTCTCCTTCAAACACCCAGGCAAGAAGATCATTCGGTGTAATCAACGCTGAGGATATTTCCCATTCCCCAACCCCCGCAAAACCAGAGGACACCTTCCCTCCCTTCTCTATATTCTGCAGGTCTAATTTGCACAGAATTCAGGAGCGTTTCATTAATTCATTTCAATAGGTTGCCTGTTTCTAATGAGTTCATCACACAAAAGTACTTAGGAGCTTTGCCCTCCTGGTGAGAAGACGTGAGATCTTAACACATAGGGAGAGAAAAAAAGAGAGGAATTCACTCGGGGCCGATGGCCTGAGAAGCTGAAGAATAATACATGGGTAGACGTTGTATTGTTTCTGTCGGCAACTATGTGAATTTAGGCCCCTTGAGGCTGAGCGGGACAGACACTCAGGGGTGTGGGCATGGCTCCAGCCTTCGTTAGCGCCCTCCCCCTGCTCATCTCTGCAGATGCACAGTATTTTTTAGGCAGCTCACTGATAGTCTGACAATATAAGGGAGAGAATTGTGTCCCCTCAGATTCACATGTTGAAGTCCTAACACTCAAAATGTGACTTTATTTAGTAATAGGTTCATGGTGAATGTAACTAGTTAAGATGAAGTCATTCTGCAGACAGGTGGGCCCCAATCCAGTATAACTGGTATCTTTATAAAGAGGCAAGAACGCATGTGAAGATCAGGGAGAACGCACGTGGAGATCAGAGTTACGCTGCCACAAACCAAGGAAGTGCAGAAGCTCGGAGAAACCCCAGAACAGAGCCTTCCCCAGGGCCTTCTGGGGGAGTGTGGCTCTGCCGACACCTTGATCTTGAACAGTAAATTCCTGTTGTTTAAGCCACCTGATATGTGGAGCATTGCGACAGAGGCCCTAACAAACTAACGCGGGAGCCGCTAAGGAAGGAGGCAGAGTGTTGATGTCACAGGTCCCGCTCTGGGGCCAAGAGGTGAGTTTTCCGAAATGTAAATGGAACATGTCACTGCCCCGCTTGAAACCCTCCAGTGGCTCTCGCCTGCCCCAGGAAGCTCCCTGGCACCGACAAGCTCTTCTCACTCCCTCACTCCTCGCCCTCTCCATCGACTCGTGCCCCTGGCTCTTCTCCAAGAGCTAAGCACTCCGATAGTCACGGGATTCCCCCGCCCCCCTCACCTAGACTTGGTTTGGGCTCAGAAACATTTCCTCGACCACCTTCCATAGGAGAACGCTCTCTTCCCTCATTTTACTTGTTTCCCCTCAGGAACACCGGCGCCTACCTTTATGTATGTGTTCATCGCTCTTCACTGTCTGCAAGCACGTTGGCTCAAGGGCAGGACTCGTGTCACAGTCTCGCAGTCTAGAATGGTGGAGCCCATCGAAGGAGCTCAGCATGTATGTGTTGGATGGATAAATGAATGAATGAATGAATGATTTGCCAACTCCTTGTGGATTTAAGTTTTTCAAGCTACTTACAAGGCATGCCTGGTGGCTGCTTACACTTTTTTCTGTTCCCGTGAGGCTGAGCCCACTTCCTATGTTAAAACGCCCCTTCTCCATCCTACTGTCCCTGACCCGACACTTCCAGCCTCAGGAAGGTCATCTGCTAAATGAGAAAAGATAAAGAAAATGAGCTCCCCTGAGGAGACAGTTCCCTCCACTCCTATAACCTCTGTAGAGCCTGGCACACAGTAAATATTGATTTAAGGAGTCAACACTTTTTTTTTTTACAAAGAACTAAATTTTAGTCAACTAAATTTCTCGTAAGTAACCAGGCCTCTCACATGAACCTTATACTTGTCTTAAATGATCTTTCAATGTACCCATCTGGGGAAAGCAGCAGCTGGAATGGCCTTCAGAGAGCCCTTTGTTCTAACATTCATGCTGTCACGCCCTCCCCTTAGCATGAGCTGGATTTAGTAACTCAACTCTAAGGAATAGAACAGAGCAGAAGTGATGATTGTCACTTCTGAGATTAAATTATAAGGATACTAGCTTTTATCTTGAGTGCTTTAGGTCTCTCACTCTTGGCTGGATAATGTAAGGAGAAGCTGGCTGCCCTGTTGTGAACCAGCCACGTGGAGGGGCCCACGCAAGTGAACTTGGAAGCAGACCCTGCACGAGTCGAACTGTGAGATGACTGCAGCCTTGACTGGCACCTTGACTGAAGCCTAAGGGAGCCCCTGAATGGGATACCCAGCAAGTCTTCTCGGATTCCTGACGCACAGAAGCTGAGAGGTAACGAGTGCTCGTTGTCGCTGGCTGCTCAGTGTTGGAGGAATGAGTTACACAGCAGTAGATAACACGCCATGTTTGACTTGTGCTCCTAACACATCATTTTCAAAGCATTACTAACGTGAACAACTAACTTGAGACATTTCTTCCAAAGACTAATATACCGGGAAAAAGAGAATTTTTTCACGTCTGTGTTAAATTTTCAAATTTGTAGCCTTTTTGTGTGTAAAAGTCTAATTTTAAATGGTGACTAAAATGCAAATTAAAAATCTCTGTTGTTTGTATATATTATCTCATTTAATCCTCACAAAATCCTTTGGAATGAGGTGCTATCATCACCTTCATTCCCTCAGAGAAACTGAGAAACAAGCTGTGTAAGCAACTCACCCAAGGTCACCACACAGCTAACAAGTGGTAGAGCCAGATAGCTCGGTTCTAGGGCTGAGGCCTTAACCTTTAGTCTGTGCTGTTTCCTAGACAAAAAGTTCAAGCATAGTATTAAACCAGGTCAAATCACCTTAAAAACCAGCCCTGGTGTAGATGTGTTACTCAACCAGGACTAGAGTTTTCATGATTAAGATGGGGTGACATCAGTCATTGATACATTCTCATGAGGATTAAATGAAATGATATATACCTCATGCCTAGTATACTGCCCATACATACAAGTACAAAAATGTCCCAATGTGAAGAGGAAACAACAACCAACCAACGAACAGAAAAACTTTCCCTTTCTGAGGAGGCATCATTCGAATCACTGGAGAATCCCAAAGCATTCACTGATGAGACTCTAGAGTCATCATTAGATTTCCTGACACATTTTAAACTCACTGGTACATGCCAACAGCAAGAGGGATAAGCCTTGGGATCCAGCTGCCTTCCCACCTGACCCTGGGGATTCAGCAGCTGCCCACGGTGTAGACAGTAGCTCCCCAGAACAATTCTCAGTAGAAGAGCTTTAGGAACTGTAGAAATAAGTCTGGAAAATCAGAAGCTCCCATGTACGAATGTATCATGGATGAATGTAAAGAGCATTTATTTGACTTTGAACCTGGACCCCTCGGTTTCAGTCCTACCTTTGCCAGCAGCTCCCATCTGCGTGACTGCGGGCAAGTTGGCTCATCTTACCACGCCTCAGTTTCTTCAATCCTTAAAATGGAAAGAGAATAAGGTTGCCCTGCCGGCTTTTCAGGGTTCTGCTGCTCTAAATTTGACGAGACAAAGTATGTCAAAGGACTTTGTGAGCTGAAGATTGCAAGTGAAGGGATATTTATGTTTATCATCAATGGCAGAGGGACAGTGTATACTAATTGTAGACAAGTCATGTTTCTGCCACCCGTGGGCGTGAAGCAGCAACGCCTGAAATGCACCGCTGCCGTGGGAGGTGCCAGTCAAGTCCAGAGGCACCGGTCAAGTTCAGAGGTGCACACGCCCGGGCAGTTGTTCAGAGAAAGAGGCTATGTATTGACACCTGCCCAGAGCTGGCTGACCGCCAGTGCCACCAGGAGCGGCTTGGGTTTCTGAGGTTCTGTTGTAACCGTCCCCACAGAACTCAACTGTTGGCGTCAAAGGTCAAAGCACATTTAGCTGCTCAGCCATAAAATCTAGAGCTGGTGCCCAGGTCCCCACACAGGAACTCGCTCTGCAGGCAGAGCGAGTGTCAGCAGGTGAGTGTTAAGGACACCAATGCGGAGCCACCCTCGTCCCACTTACGGCCATGAAATGGTCATGCAAAAATTGTGACTACGACCGGACCGGTCATCGACCTCCATAGTTACTGCCAGCGTACTTTACAACTTCCACATCTTAATGAACTCTTCGACCTTCTTTACTGTGAACCACGAGGAAAAACAATTTCACAAAACTATGGCATTGGGTGGAAGCCACAGCGTCCAGCCAGTTGGCTCCTTCATTTTCAGAGATGAAGACCTGGCGTGCTGTGCCCAGGGCCCCTCCGCGGTGAGAGGGGCCAGGGCTCTGCGGGCGGATGACGGGTCGGACACACGCGCCATGCTGGAGATCACCTTCCCCATGCAGAACTCGGCACGGACCCCAAAGCCCATGAGAGGACAGGGCACGATGGTGTCCTGTGCACATCCGTTTCTTCGCTGAGGCCTCTGAACGTCTGCATCACTGCGGTTGCATTGTGCCTAGAAATTCCGGAACTTTCTGACAGAGCCAGAGTCTAGAGTGCTTCAAACGGAGTTCTCGGTTTGCTTTCTGTCATTATTTCCCTCAATCCCATCTAATTGATAGCATCTAACTGGAGACAGGCTTCTTTCTGACCTTTTTTGAGGGACTTGTTCATTACAATAAGGGACCTTCTGGTCCCCCAGATGTGAGTACGTAACATTTCTAATCAGAGTCTGACCAATCCCAGAAAGCTAGTTCCAGCAAAAAATGAAGTGACTAATGGACTCCGTCTAAACAATATGAGCTGAGTGAAATTTTCATTTTCATACTCAGAATGATGTGGAGCTGTTAAATTCGACTTCTGAAGTTGTTTGTAGGTTTGCCTATTAATCTTCCTGAACACACACCTTTCATTCTATCTGTAATTTAAACGCTCAAAATTAAACCAGATGTAAAGAAACACAGCATTAGGTCTAATATTCAAAATAAAAGCTGCGAGGACATGGTTCGGTTCCTGGGTATTTTCTGAAGGAAAGATCGACATTTCCCAAGCACTCACCATGTGCCAGGCCCTTTACTGGACATCTTTTCCACATGTTATGGTTATGTCTTCATAACGGCCCTCTCAGACACTTAGAATTATCCCTTTATGACAGAGAGAAAATCGAAGCTCAGAAGAATCAACGGCAAAGCTGGGGTTTGAACCCAGATCTGACCGATGCTAAAACTCCCATACTTCCTGTGATGTCACATGGTTTATTTCCTTCCCAAAGGAAATGCCTCATTTACAATCTGCAGAATTTTGCCCTTTAATTCAATAAATGAACCTGAATTACACTAAAGGAATTCAAAGATTAATATAGCGGCTACCCACATTTGCCAGCAAATTCATGTGACGATAGCGATGATAATGAGGACAAAAATGGTCCAGCATAAGTCAGCCACAATCCCACTTTATATGTGTGATTTCTGCTGAGTCACACAACCAGCCTATGAAGTAGGTGCTATTGTGATACCTTCTGGCCGAGGCCCTGTGTGGCAGGGAGGGGAACACGAACCCAGATGTGCAGTGCAGGCTGACGTCAGAGGTCATGCCTCTATCACTCTTCTATATAGCTGTCAAGCAGAACCAAGCAGGGTACCTAAAGACCAATTGCCAATGTATTTTACTTCAGTTATTTGATGGGAGGAAAGTATTTGAATGTTATAAAGGATATGGTTCCATGTTAAATAATAAAGGGAGGTCCTTATTACAACTGGTCTCTTACTACAGAGGGTGGTGGTGATCTAATACAAGGTCTAAATGACACACAGCTGTTAATATGTTGAAGGGATAAAACCCAGTCATCCAAGGAACTGGAGTAAGGGATGGACAACCTGCTACTGTGATGAATAGGGGTAATTTTCTATTTCTGAGCACAATCGTGCTGGTGACGTCAGCAGAAAAGCTGCTGCTGAGGACTTGCCTTTCCTGGTCCTTAGCAGAAACAGGCTCCCATTCTCTCCTGAGCCCGCCTGGCTCCACCATCGCGGACGCCCTGAAGGCCTGCTCCTGAAGGTCAAGGAAACCTCCCTTTGAGGCTCTCCGGTTCGGCAGTTCATTATTTTCTGTGCAGAACTTGATTCAAAATATATGTATATATAAAAAAATCAGTTTGATCTCTGATACCAATCCACTTCGGTGGCATCTGTTCGAGGTTTTCTTTTAGGAGGCAGAAATCAGAGAATGTTTCTGAAGTCTGTGTTCATTTTTAATTGTTTAAGCTGCTGTTTTTTATGAAATAGTTTCTTCTTGACTATGTAATCTTAGAAACAGACCTAATCTCCCTTTTGTCCCGTGAAGCGTGGCAGGACACGGTGCTGGTTACAGAGGTTACAGAGGCTGATGTCCAAGTCGGAGCCCAGCTATGACACGTAACAGCTACGTGGCCTGGGTCAAGGTGCAGCCTCTTAAAATGCCTCATCTGGAGATAACGTGGGGTTCTACCCTCTGGGGTTGCTGTAAGTTAATGCACATGAAGCATTTAGAACAGTGTGTGGCACAGAGCAAGCAAGTCAATAGAGATTATTTGCAACTATTGAGTATGCTTATAGGCCACTGTCGGTAACTTAGGCAGCAATCTTGACCTAATTTGATCAAAATTAGGGCTTCTGTTCCCATGTTTATTATGGGGTTGGTATATACTAGTCCCCCCTTATCCAGTTTCGCTTCCTATGGTTTCTGTTACCCCTGGTCACTCACAGTCTAAATATGTGAAATGGAAAATTCCAGAAATAAACAATTCGTAAGTGTTAAATTGCACACCGTTCTGAGTAGCATGAGGAAAATCACACCGTCCTGTTCCATCCTTGGCACATTTTATCCACCCTATATATGCTTTCCGCCTTTTAGTCACTTAGTAGCCATCAAGGTTATCAGGTCGAATGTTGCAGAATCAGCATGCTTGTGTTCAAGTAATCCTTATTTTCCATAATAATGTTGCATTCACATAACTTTTATTACAGTATATCATTTCGATTACTCTTCTTCATTATTACTGTTGTCCATCTTTTACTGTGCCTAATTTATAATTTTAATTTTATCACAGGGATGTAGGTATAGAAAAAACCATCACATGTATGGGGTTCAATACCAAGGTTTCAAGCATCCACTGGGGGTCTTGGAACATCTCCCCTGCCCATAAGGGGGGCCTAATATATGTTGAATTAAGAAATCATTTGCCAGAAAGTCTTAGGATCTCAAGAAATCAATTTAATGCAAGTAGTAACTATTTATTGTATTGACATATTTACAAAATATTACAACATGAAATACCACTCTAATTCACCATATTATGCAAGGGCTGCATAAGGCGAGACAAAGTATACAGAAAAACATTGACTTCTGTCTTTGGTATTAGAAATCTACACAAATCCGCAGCATTGAAAGTTTCCACAACAAAGTATTAAACATAGACAAAGATGTCATCAGTAACATCATGAAAAGAGACTCTATTATCCTCTGCTAGGATACCCTTAGGTCCATGAAATGCAACTGGAAGACCAAACACCATCTGCAAGGGAGGGAGTCTATTGGCTAAACAACAAGAAAAGAAACAATACAAGTTACAATACTCTGCACAGGTCTGTTTCAATTTGCTTGAAGATACTCTCTCTGTAACAACATTTGGCTGACAGCAACAGACACAACATTCCCCAGACACAGAGTCGCAGATAAGACTTCATAGGCAGAATCCACTGCAGGAGTACGCAGTGAGGGTTTAATTTTACTGTACAGAACATTTTATAAAATTCATTGTCATGATCATTTACACATGTACAAAAAATTTAACTCGTTTTAGCAAATAATAATTTTTTCTAAAACACAATCACAGTTTACATCATTCTGAGGTAAAGGTCCTGAATCTATCCTATTTAAGAAGTCTCTAAAGCGGGGGTGCACCCACTGACTGTCACGTCTGGACATTCCAGTGGGCTGGGGAGCAGGCAGCCACACCTCCCACATTTCAGAGACGATCCACAATTTCAGAACTAAATGTTCCTAGTGTGACTCCATTAAGTTAATGCTTCTAACGTTCTGTTTTCCTCCAACATGAAACACCCTCTGAATCTTGCCAGAACATGACTTCTGCTATGGAAAAAAATATCTCATCAGGAAAGGGGCCAAGTTAGTGTCGAAACCTGACTGTCTTGACTGGGCACTGCATGTGTCACAGGAAGGACATATTTAAACTCCTCACGTAAAAAGCGAAGACTTGGTCGATAAAATCGATGCACTGCAAAACTGATCTTTCCACCAGTTAACACACAGCCAGAAGGGGCCTGCTGTTGGGGAGACCCTCAGAGAGAAGCCGGGAGCCCACACTGAATGAGACCAGGAGAGTCTCAGTGAGGCTCCTGCCCAGAGACGCACGAAGGACCCTGCTGTGCTTTCCTTCCAAATCCTCAACAAGTCATCCGCACTACTGTAACTACTCCAGGAAGATATGAGAATCAGCAAATACGCCCCAGGTGCTTTTAGTGGGGAAGGGGGAGAAGACATGTGTTAATAGATGTTGCTTCTATAAAATGACTTGATATAAATCATAGCTCTTGATCTGTTTCTGTAAACAATGCCATCTCGGTCAGGTTACTTGCAACTACCTGTAATATTATACCCGGCCAAGGTTATTTTTCATAAAGTGAAGTCCAACATTTCCAAAATAACCCTATGAAATCATGAAGGTTGTGAAGATTTAATGTGAAGATACTCTCTTTTATGTACTTTTTAAAATAGAGATTTGCAAATATAATGAGGACATCAAATGAATAATTAAAACCCCTCAGGGATACATCACTTAGGAAGCAAACCTGAGCGTTTGCCTCTGATATTTTATCACGAGTCACATCTGGAGGTAAAAGTGTTTGCAAGGCAATGAGTCACCTTGCCAGGCATTTAAGACAAGTAATGTGGGACCTTTCCAGCAGACAGCCCAAAGGGAGGAGTTTCATTTTTCTTCGTGCTGGGAGAAGCAAGCAGAAACTTCTGCTTCTTTGTACCACCAAAAACTCTGGTGACTGGCACATGAGAAGAAAGTATATATGTATTAAACACTTACTAATGGCGGAAACTTACGATGTCTGACCCAGTGAAGTAACAAGACCAGTGTGTTTGCCGGGCTCTTTCGGGAAGAAGAGCTTTTGGCTTTGCCCTAGCCCCTGACAATGACGGACTGGCAGGCTGCTTCTTGCCCAGCTCTCGGTGAGCCATTAATCTGTCAGTACCAGCATCTTTAGATCCCAGAATTAAGACTGAGGAGGGAGAATGTTGAATAGCCAAAAATGCAGCTTTTAAACACTTCAGTTAACTCGTGATGTTGTGCAGGCTTCTGTTCATCCCTTTGCTGACGTTTCTGGTGCAGGGTGCAATGCAGGATTGGAGTTTATTCGTCCATTTCCACGTAGGTAGATGGAAACCAGCCCACCTAGAAGAGAAAAGCAGCCAACGTTGCAATGTGACTGTGCATCTGGCACCTCTTTTTTGAAGGGTTCTGCAAACGGCATTTCACTTCCATCACACCCTGGTTACGGTGGAGTTCTATACCCACTGTGGGTGAGGAAGATGGGTTTAACTACGCCCAAAGCCTGATTAAGTGACAAAAACGGAGGAATAAAACAAGCTTAAACAACGTTCTAATCAGCTAGCACACAAATAAACATGTAAATTAGGTGTCAAACAGGGCTCTCCTCCTCAAGATTCCTGTTTCTGCTGAGGAACAGAACAGGATAGAATGACAGAGCTCCGGTGTCCCAATCCTTCCGATGTCGACGGCAGCGCTCACAGCTGTTCTGCATGACACACAAAGCACGTGCTCGAGGCTTAGGGACTGCTAAGAACTTGAAGCTTGCCCCAACAGAAAGCCCGTATGCTCGCCCAGGTGAACCTAATTTACGCCACTATCGCATCCCTTCGGCACACTTTTCTTGAGTTCCTACGATCAGTGAGAATCACCACGGGTCTCCCAAGGCAGGGCTCAAGGGTCGGGGGTGAAGGCTGCCATAGAGCCGAGGGGCCACCCCCCACAGCACCACAGTGGGTGCCGACAGCTGCCCCGTCCCCTGCATTCACACGCACGAGAGGGAAACTCACCTTGCCATTCACTTCTCCTCGCCACCAGCCGTTGGCACTCAACTTCGTGTAAATCTTCACCACGTCTCCTTTCAGCAGGGACAGCTCTCGCATGTCTCGTGCGCAGAAGTCATAGCGAGCGATGGCAATGCCGAGCACTTTCGGACTCAACACTGCGGAGAAATGACGGGGGAGTCAGTCCATTGATTTGCACGTTAACCACCGTGAGAACCTAATCGGATAAGCGCTATCGATACTATCGAAATGCACAGCCATGATTTCATTGCAGACTAGTGACGATGGCGAGGAGCGGGAAGGCAAGTAGCAGAATCACTATGTCAATAATTCAGTCAGGTGCAGTCAAGTTCACTTCATCAAGTTTAAAAGCTATTTTTCTGTTTTCGCATTCTTAGTAACTTCAAAACAGGGACAAGTTTTTATTAAAAAAATGGCTAGTATCTAATGTACTATTTAAGGAGATAGAATCTAAAATAACTAGCATAAATTTCCTACTGATGACATAGTAATCTATTTCTTACTAGAACCTCTAAGGTAAAGAGCTTTATGTTTTTATCTCATAACCTGTTTTGATTAATACTCAAAACAAAATTTTTTGCTTGGAAAGTCTCCTGTTGACACTGTGTCATCACTTCTAGTTAAATGGTATTCTTCACCCATTCAGCCTTTCTCTGTTAAAACTATTTGAGGATAAACTCAGTTATCGTTTTATATATAATTTCACTTACGTGAAGAAGCTGAAATCATATTTTACATAAAGAACACACAAACACCATTTATCTTTTTCAAATGAATACTGCCTTATAGAAAAACTTTACTGCGGTAGGTAATCAAAAATGACATGTCAGGGTGTTCATCTTCTATATTCAGATTTTTTTTTTTTTATGGTAGCAGAGGCATTAACTGACCCCCTGCCCTCACCTGCCCTGTCTGGAAAAGTCCATTCAAGCTGGAGTGGATGTTTGTTCATCTCTAGTGTTTCATAACACATCTTATATATTACCTTCTCCACTAGTTGCTGTTTGAGGTTATAAAGTGTTTTCAATTATATGTTCAGTGATTCTGGGAATCACTCACCTGGGATTGGTGGGACTTTATAGACCTTAAATGGTGAAGGAACTTAAGTGAGAAAAAGAAACAAATGGGAAATGCCACTCATCTGTATTTTTAATGGTCCCCAGTGCCCAGAAAGCTGCAGTTACGACCTGTGTCACCCTGGCAGAGCCTGCTCACCGGGAGACAGGAAGCTCTGGCCTGTTACTCATGGCTGTGCAGTGACAGACATTTTTTTTAGTCTCCAGGTGTCGATCACAAGATAAACAAATAGCAATACTGTAGATTTCAGAACTGCAAAGGGTGTGAAAATAGCTCATTTTATTTTACTATCTGGACTAAAACCACATGAACAGTTTTCTTACTGAATGACACCCTGTCACCAGGGCACTGCTCCGAGAGTGGGCGCTCCCAGTCATCGACTTAACGGTGAGACCTTGCGCATAACTAAGTCACTTAACTTCTCTAGGCCACATTTTTGTCCCCTATAAAATGAAAGATCCATACTAGATGACCTCCAAGGTCCTTCTAATTCTAAATTGTTTCAATAATTCCTTTGGGACTTCCAGGTTAATTTTTAAAAATCTGTAAGGAAACATTTTTATCTGGCCATTATGTACTCCCCTACATGTCACATAAAATACCCTTACATTCCCTAGCTAATAAGAAATCAAGACCAAAACACCTATGTGCAAACTGATGGGCACAGTCATCCTTTCAAGCGATATGCACTGAATTTTACTCTTATATTTGGAGACAAGTTGAGATTTGGGTTCTATTTATTTTTTGGAATGGAAACACATAAACACTGGCTTTTCTCAACTAAAAAATCTGATCCTCAAGAAAACTAATGCTTCTACCGAGTGCTTCATGCCCCCTTTATACTGTCGGCCCCTATCCCTTCCCAGCATCTCCCCAACAGATGAAATAGAAAATGTCTTGCTGAAAGATATAACACAGGCACACACGAAAACCAGAGGAGTGAGATGTCATGACAAACAATGACTTTGTGACAGAGGAGAGGACAGTGCACGGTGGAAATGGGACTCCGGGGACTGTTTGTGAGGAGATGTATCTACATGAGAAGCCATACACAGAAGCCAAAATATCTTATTTGCAAACAGAAGCAGGTTGAAGAGACATATAAAAGCAGTAAAGCAGTACCTGACCAGAAAGGAGTAGAAGGGGGAACAAAGCTGTAGCCTGGAGGGGTTACAAAAGAAAAGCCACAGAACAAAGAAGGGGCTTAGAGAGAGAAAGAAAAAGAGAGAAGCAAAAGAACATTTAGGTATTGGCAAAAAAAAAAAACCCATCTCAACACAACTATTTTGTTGTCTATCATCATAAGACAATTGTCACATCGAAGTTGCAAAATAAGCTTTGCTTTACCCACTTCTCTCCTATCCCCATTTCTAAATGAAGAGCAGGCCAACCCTTCTCATTTTGATTCACACGAGTTCTGCACATCAGAGCTGTCTCTGCCCCTTTGCAGGTGAGCACAGCATACTTGTTCCATGGGGCTCCCTCTGAACCTCTTCCCTCCGAGGGTGGCACAGAATCCCCACTTGGTTACATCAGTGCAAGGGGAGCCCAAAAATCCGTAATGTATATTACGCTTACATCAAACTTGACATAAAGAAGTAGAATGAGAGCCGTAGGGTGGTGTCAACGAAATACACGGAGCCCGTTGAAAATGTAAGAAAATCATTCACGTGATTTGTTAGAACCCTCCCCACCCCCAACAACCAAGCATGCATGTGCTTATTTCCAGAAATAAAACATAAATCATTCCGAATCTTATCCTGTCTGGAAAAGAAAGTAAATATATTTCCCAAGTTGTAGGAACATAGAGAGAACTTAGATGCACTCGGGTGCTCAAAAGCTTTTCACTTGACTCTTAATAATAAGAGCTAATGTTTATCAAACGGCTCCAAAGTGCAAGACGCCACACTCAATGTTTTATATTCAGTATTTCATTTGTTAATCACAGCAACGCAAAGAGAAAGGTACAAATACTACTTCCCCTTCACATTTGAGAGAAAGCTGGTTTCCGGCCTGGGCCCAGGTGATGCAGGCCCCAGGCTCCCACCTGTGTGTCCGCTGCAGGTGCTTCCACAGCAGCCAAAGCATCTGCCCGCTGAGAACATAGAGCCATTGCAGGGGAAAAGATGGTGCGGCTGCAAATTTTCTCCCAGTATTTCTTTTCCTATTCGTCCATGTAAGGGGTTATTTGGTTGGGCCATGTTTGCCCAGAAGCGAGACCACATTCCCAGTCTCCTTACAGGTCGGTGCGGCTATGTGACTAAGAACTCGTCGCTGGGATACACGCAAAAGTACCACAAGGCGGCTTCTGGTTCCGTTCCCAGCAAGGCGGCTGGTACACGCCTTTGCCCGCACCCTCTCCACCCCAATCCCCTATTCACCCCTGCTTTTGTTTTTGGTTCTTTAATCTACCTGCTGTCTGGAGTGTGAAAGCTGCCATCGTGGTCCATGAGAAGGCAGCCCCCCGCAGGGATGGCGGAGCGTGAGCCTGAGGGAATCTGGGTTAGAGTGTTTCACGGAACAGAGATGACTCGCCCTTCTCACAGCCCTGCACTGACCGACGGCCTTCGGGTTCTTATGGCAAAGAGAAATAAACGTCTCTCTACACCAACGGTCTGGGAGCTTCTGTTACTTGTACCTGGACCCAATCTAAACTGTGACAAAAAGCTTTCGATAATCAAGGATGAGGTGAGAGCAGGCTGAGCAAACTGAAAATGAGTCCACAGAATCTTCTAATATGATCTGCTTCTTTTGATTTGAGAGCCACAGATGTATTCCAAGGTTAATACTCTTGTCGGGAAGGGTCCTTGGGTTACCTGAGAACAGGGGACTTCCAAATGCCACCCAAAGAGGCTGCCTAGGGAATTAGGAGCATTTAGATTTTCCTGTAATGATACCCCTGGAGCCCTCATATGTGCACAAATATATTCTTGACACTTTTCTCATGGAGTCTCACATATGTTCTTTTAACCTACTCTGAAGTATATTTTTGTTGATAACCAAAGTTCATTACCAATCCACTGCACGTTCCGCATCATGTTTTTTTAATTTTAAAATGCAGTGGTACGTGCTATTACAGCTCATTTTACAATCTATCCAATTCGTTTATTGCCATACAGTACAACTGGTATCTTTTTTCATTTCCCTGAGATCATGATATACCCACTACTAGAGAAAAGAGAGGATGATGCCGTTTCTAACTTAATGAGGAAAATGGCACACGCCTAACTCCATTATTGGCAGAAAATCTGGTGACAAAATTCCTATACCATGTCCATGAGAAATTAAATTAGGACTCCTCCTTTTACATATTACTTCTGCCAAAGATTAGAATTTTCCCCTTGAACTGTCTTCTAAGCATCTATCTTTGATTCTCTCCCTGGGACTATGTTAATAATAAAAAAAAAAAAGACTGTATTTCTTCTTTCCTAATTTCTAATGAAGGTAATTTAATCTAAGAGTTTGAAATATATAGGAGTTAGGTTAACTCTAGAAGGAAGAAATAAGAAATCAATAAAAGCACGATTAAATGCAAATTAAACAATCTCAACAGTAGGTAGACATATCAGATCAGATCGTCTCTCTAATCTTAAAATACCTGATGGGGTAATGCCTCACCAAAGAACCTGAATCTGCTTCAAACACATGATGCATGAGCTACTCAAAAGCTTTATTTAACCCTAAAAAGCCTTATAAGCATTTGCATTCGTGTCAAGTAGCTACCATTAGAATCTTCTAGAATCTTATCTAAAGCATTATTATCTTAACTACATAGTTATTTTCCCGTGGTTAGCCCTTGGCACCTCTGCTGGCTTCACTTTAAACTGAACTTTCACCCCAGTGAATGGAATAGATTCCCGGATATGCCTTGGGCCCCAGACCTGAATTCTTGTGTGATTTCAAATGTTTTCATGACACTGCCCTGAGGTACAACCATTATCTCTGATTTAACTTGTTTGAAACCACTCATCCTGAAGAGAAACTTCTGCCCTGTAATCTAGCTCAACCTCCCACATTTCTGAGTTATTTTATTTTATTTTTTTTAAGTAACTCCCGGGTTCTCTTTGCAAACCACCCCTGCAGATTCAGAGTCAGCTGCCTCCCCGTTGGTCTTCTTGGTTCTGACTTCCTTTCCATTCCATGTTAAATGCTGCCTCTCAGCGTCTCCCTGTAAACACAGATTCGTTGCTCCTTTTCTAAATTCTGAAGTCCAAATGCCTGATCTGAATTTCATGATCTGGCTGTAACCTGCCTTTCTCACATCTTCCACCATTTTCCTAAATTCTCCTCTCTCAGGCCAGTTTCCTGATATCCGCTGAGGCTCCTGGCTTTGTTTTCAGCCCCCAACTTCCCCTCATGCTGGAAGGCTGCTCCTTCACCTCTCCTCTGATGACCTTGACCTCCCTGTCGCCAAAGCTCCACGCAGGCCCCTTCTGTGAACCTTCCCAGACCAATCCAGAGGCACGTCCCTTCTCTCTGTCCCTTCTAGTCACCTGTCAGGCACTTACATCATGGCCCTGGCTCTGCTGCTTACTGCTGCACGTGCCCCTGTGCTGTATCTCCAATTAGCCATTGACTTTGGGGAGCAGGCCCTGCTCTTATCCTATGGCCGCATCCTCAGGGAAGGATCGGGCCCAGTGCTAAGCTACTGAAGCTGCCGAATGGACAAGGAGCTCAGCAGGGTATATAATTTCACAAGCTCTGTAGGTCTGCTCCTCCTAGTCTCTTAGCTCATCTTTTGCTCACTTAACTGCTCGATGAGACTTCCAACAAAAGCCGGCCCAACACACAGGAAAGCACGTGACGTATGCTTAGGTTTTATTCCCCCGGGATCCCTGAGAGCCACAGTCTATCAGTGGTGTTCCTATACTCACTGTAGTTTTTTTCTGAGATGTGTAATAGCTATTAAATACTATCGGTCTCATGGCATTCACCATATGTATGCCTGAGGGCTCTTCCTGGGAATAAAAGGTTAACCAGTTTCTCCTGCTGCCCCGTGTACAGCTCTCAGCCAAGCATTTGAAGGATGGGTAGGGATGCTTTCTACCTTCCTACACATCGTAGCATGACTTATTGTTGCCATTCTTCCTATACATCAGTTGTCACTGCCTTTGGGTCCTTAATTCTCTCAAGCTGGCAACATAGCATTTAAATGCCTGCACCTATGGAGACAAGAGGATCATGTAACATGTTTCCCTAGGAAAAGATGGATTTAAATCTAAATGTCAGAAGAAGGTACTTGATCAAAATATTTTGCAGGATGGTTTAACCTGTAAAACATGCTGATATCCATACTGAGGATACATCCACTTATTTCTACGCATGTTTCTTCATCCATCTCCTCCTACTATACCAAGACACCATTACGTAGGATTACATTAGCATCGCCTGGAATGGCACTGAGGCAGCCAGATCATGGTGACACTCAAATGGGAATGTTGAGGGGATTATCACCTCTTGGTTCTTTCTCTTCTTGGTTTAAAACTCATTTCACCACCTAACATCTCACTGTAGACTGTCGCCTGCTAGTACGTCACATGATTGGGAAAGCTTCTTGAGAAAAAGGGCTCTTATTCATATCTGTACCCACTGAGACAATATTAGGTCAACGCTGAGATATTTTCATTGAAATGATCAATCGCAAACTATATGCTTTAGTTAAGGGCCTAACTTTCCTTCTCAAACACTTTTTTTTTCAAACATTTTTTATTCCTATCAGCACAGACAAAGGAGAACCTTGCTCAAAAAGACTATCACATTCACACAGGTGTGTTTGTTTGTTTTTTCACATGTATGACGTCTGGCATGCCAGCAGGCTAACATTCGTGGAACATCAGCAAATGAGTGGCACATAGTTTAGTGACTTAATATTTCTCATTAGGAACTATTAAGAATGCAGTCAAATATTTCCAAGTTAAACAAAACCCGAAGTACTAACATTCTCTAATTAAAAGAGAAGTTATCTGTTAAATAAATAAATTGGGAATTGAGGCTATCAGCATAGCCATAAGCATCTGATTGGCAAATCATAAGTGAATATTATTCACTTCTGAGACTTGACCACGTAGAGGCACAGAACACAGAAGTACGTCAATTAAAAAAAAAAAAACCAAAACAATGTTTACAGTAGAATAGAAAAGTACAAGGAAATTGATATCCAATGCCTACACTTTTGTTGTCAAGGCTAATTAAGCACTGCCTTAAAGTAATAAGTGTGGCCTTGATCAGGCTCCTCATGTTTATGAGCAAATGAAAATCTATTCAGTTTTCAGTAACATTCAAAATTTGTTCACAGTAGAGACCGAGCGCGGTCGACACTCTTCCTCAGGTACCGGTTACCAAATCACAGCGTATTTTTGAACTGCCACTTAATTTTCTATTACACGTATAAGCGAACATCATCACCCTGAGCATCTGCTAATTATTCTTTGGGATAGACATTACCTCACGCTCAGCGTTCAGTTGTAACAGCCGCGTGTGCTCACACTGATTTACGGAATAACAAACTGTTAGTAAAAATACCAGGGGACTAGACCAATGGTCCCACCGTCGGTGCGGTGGCCCCTGTGCGTTGGCTGCCTGGCACTGGTCTGCAGGTTTTCTGGAAGAACAATGTTCCTATTTGGGACATCTGCTGAGCCAACCAGGAGGCTCTTTGTACCAAAACTATCCGCAGAGAGCCTAGCAGCAGAGAACATGCTGAGAATTTAATGAATGTTTAATTTAGATCTGTGACCTTAACCTGGTTTTATGTAACAGCTCAGGTGTGTCATCTGAGACTCTCGGCAACACCCACAGGCACAGGATTCAGTATCTCCCCTCCCGTCTCCCTCAGTGAAACGAAATGAACATTAGTGTTTATTGTGTGTTTTAGATGTTGTCACTGGAAAAAACTAAGAATAATTCAGATTGGTTTCGTTTAATTGAGTGTTGATATCTAGTAAGTGGACAAATCTTTAATCTCAAACTCAAAGACATAACAAGAAAAACTTATAACTAGAATTATTGGGGAAAATGAACAGCTGCTTTGTATTCAGTGCTGCACAGGATAAACATAGAATGTCGTTAGCGAGAAAAAAATGAGGATGAGGTCTTTCCTATTAATATGGAAAATTAGATGACTTGACATTTCCAGAAATTTCAGATTATTTATAGGCATCCAGTTTATTGATTCTAAATCCTTACTCTTTGACTATACTTGGCAGACATTTATTAAAATAACTATAACTGTGCAAAACGCTGTGCTAAGGAGCTACGGAAGATACGATAGCATCTGATGTCAAAGGAGCTTACACATTAAAGAACAGACGGACACACACAGAAATGATATAGAGATATGGAAATAATTCGTTTTATACCGAGAATGCTATGATTAGACTTTAAGCTCCTTGTGAGCCCCTCCCTATATAAAAAAAATGTCCAATCTTCCAGTTGTTCCTGCCAAAAACCTTAGAGTCATTTTTTCTTCTCTCGCTATGCTATCTCACCTCTGCTGTGTCAGAACACCCTGGTGGGTCACCTTCAAAACACGTCCTCTCTATGCCTACCCAGTGGTCCAAGCCGCCACTGTCACCGGCCTGGACTGCTGCATGAGCCTTTAACTGGTCTTCACGGTTCTACTTCATCCCCTCTTTCTCATGGTCTTTTTCTTTCTTCCTTTCTTTTCTTTCTCCCTTCTTTCTCTTCCTTCCCTTCCTTTCCTCTTTTCTTTTTTCTTTTCTTTTTTCTTTTCTTTTTTATTTTCTTTTCTTTTGACAGAGATACCCAAAATAATCCTACTAAAACCAAGTCTCTCCTTTTAAATCTCTCCGAGGTTTCCCACTTCCTCCAGAGTGAGAGACTAAGTCCTGTCAGGCACCCCCACCCAGCCTCCTGTACCTCTCCAACCTCACCCCTGCAGCTCCCCCTCACCCTGCTGCCGCCCCGGCCACATGCACTGTCGTACACGCTCCTTCCTTTCCGCTGCCTGTTCCCGCTCTCGTCTTTTTCAGTCGTTACTCTAGTGTCGCCTTCACAGTGAGGCTACCCTGATGCCCATGTAAGAGTCATGGACACACCCCACTAGTGCCATGTGGCAGAGAAAACAGGGTTTCTGGAGGGGGCGGGGGATGGTGCCAATATACAAGCAGAGACGTAGAAAGAGTGTACGCCACTCCCCACACTCCCCTTGTCCCTTACTTAGGCTGGGCATGAATCGTCTGCACACACCTTGGTCAGAGTCCCAGCAGCCTGCTCGGCAGTGGGCTCTCCATAGAGATCTGCTGGATAAATAAATGTGGGACCTGTGTGGGGAGGTCACTGGTGAAGATGTCGTAACTAGAGAAGGGACGAGGAAAGGGGTTCTTGGATTCATCCAAGTACGCAGAACTGTGTTTTCTGAAGAGAGAGGATAAAGAGAAAGTCACTGGGGAAGACTGAGCTTTGGATAGAGACCAATCTGACCCAGCAAATCGGGCAACACTGAGCTTTTTGTGCCCAGGTCTGACAAATTTGAGTGCATCCGTAGGAGGGTGGCCAGAATGGCGATAGAGATCCTTCTTGGAAACTTTCTGGCTAGACGTACTTTTCTGTGAGTGCACGTCACTGAAGGAAAGCTACAATCCATCAGAAACACTTCACTTTATTAAGGTAATGTTTTCCCTATAACTCTTATCCTTTGGCTGCCTGTCTGCCCGAATAATGCAAAGTCCTCTTATAACACCAAGTTGTAAAGGGTGAAAAAAGGAATTAAAATAAGTATGGAAAAATTTTAAATTAATGCTAAGATGGCAGTGAGTTGAATGGTGGCCCCCCAAAATAAGTCCACTCAGAAACTGAAGATGTGACCTTATTTGGAAAGAAGCTCTTAGCAGATGTAAGAATCCCAAGATGAGATCACCCAATAATATGGGGGCTCTAAAGGCAATGACAAGTGTCTTTATAAGAGAAGAAAAAGGGAGATGATACACAGAAGAGAAGGTGATGTGAGGACCAGGCAGAGACTGGAGCGACACATCTATAAGCTGAGGGATGCTGAGGACTGCCGGCCGCCGGCTAGAAGCTAGAGGCATGCAGTGGACTCTCCCTCAGCACTTCCAGAGGAAGACACCCCCACCAACACCTGGATCTCGGACTTCAGGCCTCCAGAATGAGAGAGTAAATTTCTATCATTCTAAACCACCCGGTTTGTGGAAGTTTTTATGGCAGCCCTAGGAAACTAATACGATGAAATTAAAACAAATATTTAAGTTACCAGGATAAAATTAGATCAAATGTCTAAGAAAAGAGATGACAAAAGACTGAGGATAAGATCATAAAATAAGCGTAGATGAATATGGGTACTGAATTACAAGGGCAAGAAGGTAAAAGCTAAATTAAGAGGATGTCTGAGGAGTTTGTATGAAGGAGATATTAAATATTATCCACTTTTATACTGTAATAAAACTAGTAAGTAGTGGTAAAACATAACAGGATGTTTCAGGAATTGTCAGGAATAAGAAAGCTATGTTGTTACATTGAGGTAAATAAATAGAAATCATACAAATCCTCCAAGACCAAGTTCTAAAACACCGGCTAAAATGAAGCTTAAGCACCTCATGAGAAGGCCAGCAGAGAATGGGGACATCATGGGGAAGAACAGATCACGCCAGGAAGAGCAGCCCAGGCTCTGGCTCTGGCTTCTGCTTTCTCCTGCGAGGTCATTTCTACAGTCCCAATAGCCCGAGAAGCCTTTGTCAATTTTCGAAGTATTACTATATTTGTCACTGCACCGAAAGGAGCATGCTGCCTAGATTTCATTTCCAGCCCACCCATCTTTCCACGCTTTTTCAAATGTCAACTCCATGTGGCACCTAAACACCTGCTTTGTCCACCATGCACCCTAGGTTCTGACTTTGCTTATTTAGACCTTCCGGCACACCTGTTTCATGAAAGGCAGTGTGCGAAGAGCAATTTGAGAATAAGACGCAAAGGAGGATGGTTTCTAGGGCTTCTGGGAACGATACGCCAAAAGTATGATTAAACAGAAATTATACTATGTCCCATGTAACGTATGAAATGAAGTATTAATGATTCATAAGAGTCTATCTCCTTGGTGCCAATGGCCTACTGAACCACTGAGTATGCGAAGGTACTTAAAATTTTGTGCAAAACTGAAAGTATTACCTTCTCTCCAAACCCTGCTGCAGCTCTTCTGTTCCCTGGTTAGTCAGTGGGTTCACTGTCTGACAAATACTTGCATATCACACTTGCATTGCTTCTACCCCGATTCCTTTATCCAATCAATCTGACCTCCAGAATATATCCAGGTCTGCCCCCTGTCCTGCTCCCTGGTCACTACTCAACTTTTGTCCCAAGCTCCATCACGCCTCCCACGGACATCTTCAACCTTCCTGACTCATCTCTTTGGGTCCGTGCCTCCCTCCACGCTGCTCTTCACTGAGTAGCCCGCAATCTGTTAAATACCATGTGGATCGGTTCGCATCACTTTCTGCTGATGCAGCTTTACTCCATTTCCATCGCAGATATTAAAATCCGCTCCCTGTGCTCCAAGCACACCGACCTCCTTCCAATTCCTTAAATACACAAAGTTCTTCCCGGTTTAAAGCTCTTCTCACAAGCTCATTCTTCGCTGTGGAGTTTCCCTACTCCCCACACCCCCACCCCCACTCCTGCCCCCACCCACCCACTAGATGTTTTACATTTCACCAAAATGTCCTTCCCTGACCTCAGTTAAATGGCCCTCTGGTCACACCCTTTCATCCCTGCTCCTGCTTCACAAGACTAACTACCATCTGTAATTATTTATGAAGTTATTTGTTTTATGTTTGCTCTTGTCTACCAGGTTGCCTATCTTATTTATTCACTATTAAAACTCTAGCATCTGGCATAGAGCCTGGCACATGGTAAATGTTAAAAAAAAAAAAAAGTTGTTGAAAAAAAATGAATGAATAAATAAGCAAATATAATGAGATCACAGATAAGGAACTTTCAAATATGACCTCCTTGGTGCTCTACAGACCCCCAAATCAGTACATCTAGCTCCCCCTGCACCCGACGTGAATAAGGAGGAGGCTGCCATTCCCTCCTAATTCCATTAGACGTATTTAGCTAACGGGATCATCTCCAAATTTCAAAACTCTTAATCCCGACGTCATTCAGACTTTTAAAGAAGTAGTAAGAATAATACAGAAAATTCTTGTGTGCTTTTAAATTCCTCAAATGGTAACATTTTACTATTTTGCTTTATCAATTGCTGTGTATTTCCTGAAGCATTTTCGAACACAGTGCAGACATAATGCCCTTTATCTCTAAACACATCAGTGTGTAATACCTAAAAACAAAAGTGTTTTTTTCTTTTATAGTCACAGTACAATCATCAAAAGCAAAAAACTACCATTTAGTCTAGAAACTTATTCAGAACTTGTTAATTGTCCCATGCATGCCCTTCCTAGCAAAAATGTATATATTTTTTTCCTGCCAGGTTTCGGTCCAGTATCACGTGTTGCATATTGTTGCCCTGTCTCCTGGGTCTCATCTAATCTGACCCACTTGCGGAGTCTTTGTCTTTTGTGACACTGACACTTTAAGAGTACAAGCCAATGATTTTGTAGAATGTCCTTCAACTTGGGTTTGTCTGATGTCTCCTCACAATGACTCAAATTATGCACCCGAGGAACGGGATACGATCACAGGTGGTGAGATCTCAGGGGACCACATCAGGATCTGCGTGAGGTCTGCTCGTCCCGTTACTGGTGATGCCACTGTGATCGCTCGGTTATGTCGCTTCTGTCTTTCCTTGCGTAATTAAGAAGTTCTTGTGAGAAGATACCTTGAGATTATCTAAATAGAATAATAACCAACTTTTTTTTTTAATTAGCTAAGTCTAGTCTGTGGTCCCACAATTCTCCATAAATAAGGACTTGGGGAAATGTCTGCGGTCTGTGTTTGGGTCATGAAAGAGCCAACGGCGTGACTTTTCCTCGTGTAATTGGGCTATTAACATTCCACTTCCTTTGCTTCCCTCTCTCACGCATACTAAGATGCTATCTGTAAAAGAATGTCTAATACCTAATCTCATTCCTCCTTCATCAGATGAGAAAGCTGAGGCCCAGACAAGTGACTTGCCTGAGGTCAGACAGCCACTCAGCAGCAGACCTGAAAATAATAGTCAAATACTTATCACAGAGCAAGAAAGGCAAAAAGTCGATTCAGTGCCCTTCAAGCACGAGCCCACGGGTGCACCTGAAGCAGTCTCAGGTGGGTCTGCTGTGCCATCTGGGGAAAGGAAGGGGATTCTACGCGGAGGCCACAGACCCACAGGGCATCTTCCACGAGCCACTGCAGTTTCTAGGGAGGCACAGTGCTTACGGCTGTGCCTGAGCTCTCCCTCTGCTCGCTCCTAGTGCTTTTTCCTTCCTCTTGGAAACTCTCCTATGACCATTCCTAAATAAAGTCTCATGGCCGGCCGTGGGAAAGAGCCTCGCCCGCCGTGGGCTCCCAGCCTAGAACTGCTCTATGTGTCTTGCCCAGGACTCTGTCCTTCCATTTCGTTCTAATCGATATCTTTTCAGATGTTATTCTGCATTTGCATGAGTGAGTTCTGTCATAATATATTACATCATATATTACAAACTTGAAAAATAGTTGCTAATCTGGTAACCTTCCCAAGAACATTTTAACCTGGACTAATACAAAAGTGAGCAGCCTCTTCTACAATGCCCTGCGACGTATCTCCTCAGGGTGACTATACTATTTAAGAAAAAAATTATAATAAATAGCAGGTTTCAGGAGTCGGAACTTCAATCCTAATCTCTACTCAGAGCACAGGTGGCACCAGGCATTAGCACACCCACCCTGCTTCCTCCAAAGCGTTTTAGAAGTGACGGAGGTCTCATCCTGCCTCCCCAGGTCACACTGCTTGGTACAGTTATTCTTCAGGGATATTTAGCAGCACCCAAAGCTATGAACCAGAAGGAAGGACCAGGCAGACACCCTGCACACCGTGCAGAACAGTTGGCATTCGCTCCTCGCCACTGCCTGAGACAGGCCCAAAAATACAGACAACGCTTTCATTAAGGGTTAATCCTTAATCAGAACTTGGTATAAGGCAAGCAAGGTGTATTTCAACAGTCATAAAAGCAAAGGTGTAAATTGCCAGGAGTTTAAAAGTATTAAATTTTCATTCAACTCTTACACATGTGAAAATGCATTAGGAGTTACTGCGAGTGGTAGTAATGTGGGGAGGAGGCAGGAGAATTAAAATGTTAATCAAGCCACGATCAGAGACTGCGGTATGCTGATTGGCCCTGCAGCCAGGCTGGAGGACACCCGCAGAACAAAGGCAGGTGTCTGCTGGGCTTGCTGACCACCTGTTCCCCACACCTGTGAAGGGGAAACAGGAGCAACAGAGTCTTTACGTGGCGCCTACACAAATAAAATCAGTCGTTCCCTATGGCTAAAACCATGGGAAATCTATGGGATAAAGGCCTGGAACTGCCAGCAGGCCTTCCGGTCCAGGACTCTCCCCTTCCCCTTCCTCAGCCTACGTCCATATCGAAGGAAATGGAACCAAATAATGACATAGGCTGAATCTTTCAAACACTCTGGGCCCCTCTCACTGTCCTCCTCTCTATTGTCTGTCAGTCTGAGTCCCTCTCGTGCCTTTACTCTGTCTCTCACTGGCCCTCTCACTGTCCCTCCCCCTCTCTGCCTCTGAGAGAAGACCCCACTCCGTCTGCGGAGTGTCACCCCTCTTCTAATCTACTTCGGACTCCAGCTTTGGCGCACGTGTTGAATTCTTTCATCACTCTCCACCAGAGGACCCTCTTCCTCTCTTGCGCAGGGCTCGGTCTCCCTGCCCCCGACTCGGGGAAATCTGCCCTGTCCTGCCTCGGTGGTGGTGACAGCTGAAGCGGTTTAAGTGGCAGCGTCGGCAGCAGCTGCCTTCCAGGCAGTGCTGGCTCGTGCCCGCACTGCACCAAGTGCTTTCCAAGTGACACCCATTCCCTCTCAGTGGTCTATCCCACACCCGCTGTAGTTTCCATTTATAAAATACCCACTGTCATACAAAATACCTCATTCATACAAAGTCAGCAGCAAATAAAACATCGGGAGAGTGCCACAGAGGGACCGAGGATTTCAGCCCTGTCACAGGGTAGTGACTGAGGAAGGAGCCACCGCTGCTGACTGGGGTGCTCACTCCCTCACCTCTTTCCTGTCACTTAATGGGGACAACTACTCCGATCGCCATATATAAAAACACAAAACTCCTCAACCCACACGAGAATCTAACATAATTGGGTAGCCCTGGACCAACATATATAGAAAGATAACTTGTAATAGGTGTTTAAAATATGTTCTGACCACTTTCACTGCTTAAGCTTGGTCATTTATCACTGATCCTGTGAAGAGAACAGCTATTAAGTTGTTCAAATTAAAACAAAAATAAAAACAAAACAAAAAAACAGTTGATGTGACAAATTACTTGTATATTTACTTATACAAAGTATAAGAAATTTTACTGATATTTGCGCCCTGAGCTATCCCTGTCTCCCTCTCAGTTTCTGCTTTTAGTGGGGGAGAAGCTGAGGTCACAGAGCACTGATGCAGATTCTTTTTTGAATAGCCACTAGATATTCCAGTTTTGCTTAGGCTAAGGATTCTAAGAGTAATAAAACTGTATTCATTTCTCCTCCAAAACATTTTTTTTAAATGATATCAAAATAAGAGAATGAAATCACATTTTATTCACAACATCTTTCATCGTGATGTTCTCTCTACCTGCTGTATCCACCTTTAGGAAGATTATATGACATTAAACGGTGATGAGAAAAAAGCTTTTGACTTGAGCTCTCACTCAAACTGTATCACGCTTCTGGTTTGTGTGCAAATCTTTGATGAATAATTGTGGCACAGTGCTCACTCTGAAAGAAAGTGGCTGAAGTATAACACTTATAGAAATATTGATGTCAGAGGAAACATGATTTAGTCATTTAAAAACTCCAAAAGTAATCACCGAATCAGAACCATAAGCAGACGTGGGGCAGTAGGTTAGATGGCAGAGCTGTCCACCAGCCTTGCCTAAATACTGTTACTCAGATAGCATAACGACCACAAACATGCGTAAATTAAAAAGAGTTTGCTAACACAGAAGTCGGGGAAAATTTCAACACTTACATATTAACAGACCCTTCACATTTCTGAAGAATTTCTGAACGCGAACATGATTTTCAATCTGGTGCAAAGAATCATATCTCGACATAGTCATAAACCTGTTGGTCCATCTGATCCTGCTTAGCTGTAAAAATTCCCTGCTAAATGCATGAGCCTATTAATTGGTTATATTTCAAAATCTGGAATAAAGATGTTTAGTATCATTGTGCTGCTGACACTCAAGTGACCGCAAGTTGCATTCTAAATGATGATACTCACAGCTGTTGCCTGCTCTGCACCCCCTCTGTCCAACTGCGTGTTCGGGCTCCTTGTATGGAAACTGCAGAGTTGTATCAAGGGTTCTGAACCCTTCCTTGAGAGAGTGATGCTTGTAATACTCCACAAGTTCCTTTAGGAAAAAAAGAAGGAAAGATTACTTCTGATGAAAATAGCTCTGCTCTCAAAACACATGAACTCCCCAACATAAGTTTATCCATACAAGGGTGATGGATTCAATGCTAAAACTTCCATACGTATACAGAAAAATAATAATTGTTGCCTGCTGTGTAGATGTGCCTACCTCGTAATTGTGCTTGTTACTAACATCCTCTTCGTCTTTAGTCAGATGTGGTAAGTGAAAAGAAACCATTCTGAACCTACCTTTCGGAACAGTAATTATTGTTCTTATGTATGAAATACTTGCCTTTCTAAACAAAAATAAAGGGAACAGCTGTTTGCTGAATATAGAGCAATTTCTAGTTTCCTGCATTTTCTTTCAACATCACAGAGAAACGCACTTGAACCTACACACACTTTTCCATGGGAAACCAGAGTTGATAAACCACAAATGCTACTTGACATTGTTTCTGGCTTATGAAGACGTGTCCGTGCCCATCCTACAGCTCTGCATGACCTCTGTGCTTTCAGAGGTCAAGACGTAGTGCTTTCTAATTTTCTCTAATACCTCATCGACCTTCATTACAACCAAACCTAATACCATAACCTCCCACTGCCTTTCATACTAAAATTGCAAGAAATTTCTTTTGAGATGTTGGTTTCATAGATTTTGCACAAATCTAAATGCCTCTACTTTAAACAGAAATTAAATAATAATTAATTTGAAATGAAAAAAATGTGTATTATCAAGAGGCGAGTACTGTAGATATAACGTTGCTCACAAATACCTGAAATTAAAACTAAAGCAAAATCATTTTTAACCTAATTACAGCACTACTGTTTAAAAACACTATAAAAACAACCCTTCTAAAAAAAATCACATTGATATCAATTTAATACCTTCATTGGATAGTTATGTTTAAAGTCCCCAAACACAAATCAGCTGGGCCAAAAATCACCCGAATGAAGAAAAAGAGGTTCTTCAATGATTTATTCATCATACGTGACTGAACTGAGATGAGCTGTGGAATGCACTGTGCGGGGAGTTTCAGGGGTCCCCAAGATTATGAAGATGAGGCCCTTCCCTCTAGGAGAGTGAGGGGTTTCCAGAGCGTTCGAAGACAAGATAGGATTTCCTTTTGTGAGTCCCGTGAGCAGGATAAGGGAAGATTTCACCACGAAGATAGCTTATAGCTTGGCTTATAATTTCAAAAGCCAGGAGGGAGGAAAGGATTATTTAGAGTAGAACAGTCAGCTGGGGACAGGCACAAGGAGAGGAAGCACACGTTCACAAACTAAAAGCAGCACGGCTGGGCTGAGGCACTGGGTAAAGAAAAAGGAGATGTTTCAGCTCCTACATCTGTAAACTGGGGGTAACAAACCATTTCATGGTAATGTGTAAAGTTCCTGGTACTTGTGAATATCGTAACAGCTACCACTATCTCACCTGCCAGGGCCTTTGCATCGTTTCTCACCATCTTCACACGGAAAACAAGAGAGAGGCCTTGTCTCCATTGATGCTCAAGTCTCAGTGAGGTTAAGCAGTTTGTGCAAGGGCAGACAGGCCAGAGTCTGTCTCCAGAGTGTGCAGGTAACTACACTATTTGCAAACAGTCCCCGCAGCCGTAAGCACACGAAAAGGGAGGCAAAGGGTAAGGGGCATCTGCCAAGCATCTGTGATGTACCAGGCACTCGGTTTGCTTAGACCTGAGATGCCAGATTCTTATACAAGTTATATCCATAACTTTAAAATATACATATATATTTGTTTTCTTTCCTTGGATCCAGATTACAGGGATCTTTGACAAAGCAAAGGAATTTGGAATCTGACCAACTTGAAAAAAAAAAAAGAGAGAGACAAAATACCCAGTAAAAGTTTATGTCCTCAGAATGGCTCCAATGATCCGAATATGGCATTTGTCTTACACTGATTTCTAACATGGTTTACAAAGGCAAGATCTGGAATTATATTCTAGAGACCAATAGTACTATTTCATTTTTTTTTTAAATAAAAGGCAAAATTTAGTAACGTCTCTGAGAGAACTGTACACATAGATATGGTGTTGCTAATTGATACCAGAGAATTATTCTTCTAGACATATTATTTAAACTGAGAAAATGTGCTCTTTTCTTTAGCAAAAATACAAAAATAAACCCAAAAGTTATTAGAAGCTAATAACTTTGAACTTCAATGAATTTTATTATAGGTTATATAGATTTATGTATTATATTATGAATCAGTATGAATTAAAGTTTATGTGAAGTTGGCTACAAACCCTAGAATTATCATACTGGAAAGGACTTGGGGATTATTTGCTACCTTACCCACCTCTAAATTTTATGAAAGAAAAAATGACTTTTCCAAGGCCTGGGGTCACGTGAATTGTTCACTTCCTGAACACTTCACTAAGCGTGGAAGACTTTAGTTCCATTTTTACAGTTTTATGAGAATACATCTGCCTACACATTTCTAACCGGATAGAATTAAATAGTGTCACTGTGGATCTTTTCCAATTTATACCTTTATGCTTTCCGGATTTTAGTCTAATTCGTCCCTGCACTAGCAGTCATTGACCTTCAGGTACTACAAGTGACTAAGGAGCCGCTAGACAAAAGGAATCGCTAAGCTCTCCTTATCTCACACTGACACAGGAGTGTCAACATTTCAAGTCTCTCTACAAAATAATGAGTGAGAGCTAGTCGTTCCAATTACCAAGGAAATAGGCAATGGAGATGATTTATAAACAGCATTTGGACATAGATTGTGTGGCATACATGAGAATTAGAACAAAATTAATGCCTTATAATCTGGATACGGAAATTTATTTAGAATTTGAATTTAATGACTAAGAAAAAAAAAAAAGATTTTGATGAACCAAGCTACTGAAACCCAAAGGAAAAAAGGTTCGCTCACAACTGCCTAATGCTAATCTCCTGGAGAAACTGGCTAATTTAAAACAAGTGCTGGAGTTTGGTTGTGTTTTACATCCTTTTCAAATTAAAACGTAATTCCAGGCACTAATGATTTTCATAGGTAGAAGGATGTAACCTCAGCACCAACAGATGGGAGAGACACCTAAACCATTACAAAGAAAAAACTCAAAATCACAGACCCTAGTTACTTATAATCGAGTTCTGTTATTGGACACCAGCATGATGAAAGGGGACTCCTCGAAGTTGTGTGATGCTGGTTCAGTGAAATCTTGCATGGAAATCTTTGCCAGAGCGAAGGCAACAGTGCCTGTCGACCCCCTGCCCCCTCCCCAAGGGGCTGGCACTGACGGGAGCCATCCCTCCAGGTCTCCACGGCACTTCCCAGTTTAGGTTCTGGGTACAGATGAATTGTATAATTTAAAAGCATTTTCAGAACCGTGGAGTCTTTTTCGAATTCTGCAGAAACAGGAATGTCACACAGTCAGGACTCGATCTAAATTTGGTCAACAAACGAACAGAAACAAAGAGCGAGGGCAGCTCCAACCGGTTCAACTACCTCTTCAGCATTTTTTACGGTCATTTGCTAAAACTGACCAAAGCATCTGTCTAAGACTGAGATTCTTCAGTTCCTTGTCTTTCTTCCTTTGTACAATTATAGTCATGAGTCACTTAATGACCCGGGATACATCCTGCAAAATGCATCTTCAGGCGACTTCATCATCAGCGCTGAGGGGCCTCGATGAGCAAAACTCGAGATTAAACCACGAGATTAAACCACGCAGAAGAGAAAGCGATGCGATCACTTGGTAGGAATGAGGCTGCTGCGGGCGTAACGCAGTATATCGCTTAGCAGCAGCCAGGTTTTAAGTACAAAGAGCACACTCTAAAATAACAGTAAAAAGTAGAGTAAATACACAAACCAGGAACACAGTTGTTTACGGTCATTATCAAGTATTATGTTCTGTGCATAATTGTCTGTGCCATACTTCTATGTGACTGGCAGTGCAGCTGGCTTGTTTACACCAGCATCACCACCAACCCATGAGGAATGCGTCCCACTACACAGGGATGGCTACAAGGGCACTAGGTGACAGAAGATTTTCAGCTCCATTTTAATTTTATGGGGCCCCTGTTGTCCACGTGACGTGGTCTGTCGCTGACTGAAATGTGGTTATCCAGTATGATTGTACGTCCTTCTGTTAATGTTTTGTAGTTGCATTGTAGTTTTGCTATTAATTCTTAATGCCCTCCTTTTAACCTACTGTGATATGTGCTTCTTTATAAAAGATCCCCAGGTATGGAGGAACAAATATGTATGTGTCTCTAGCAGTGAGATTTCTGATATTTTACACACACTTCTAAGGGTAGCTTATTTTTGCTCTGTGACAAGTACTTATAATTTCACTTCCAAACTATTACTGCAGAAACTTTTACTGCTGTCTGATATGAATTATTTGAATTCTGGGCCTCTGTTGCTTTTTATGCAGATAATAACTTGAGGGTCTATGTCCACTAACCCAGGTCACATGGTAATACCGGCTTTTCACACCTAACTTCAGCTGCTGAAGAACTTTCTTGAGCTGATCCCAGGTGACACAAAAGCTGAATTGATTGGCCCTTTCCAGAGACAACTCCTTTCATCCTCTTTGTCTCCTCTGATGGGAGTTCCTTTTGTTACTCTCAAAGGCTGGCAATCATCTTGGCCCTGTGGCCTTTTTTTAAGCCTCATATTAGCTATAACACCGTGGTGCGGGCTCATTACCATCCACGGACCTTCTGGGGGTGCACACTCAAGCTGGTGTGTCTTGCAGAGATGAGGAGCCCCCCTCGCACGCTTTTATCATGCCTCAGCCGGAGCTGTCATTCATTATTTCTGCTTCCACTTGCTACCTGCCTCCTAGGTTTTCATTTTAGAAATCACCTCCTCAGGCCCAGTTTTCTGTGTGCACAGCCGGCTCGTTCCAACAGAACGTGAGCCACTCCCAGCGGGGAAGACGCCGGGCCGTGGTTACCAGTCTGACGGGCTTTACATTTTCCAGGACACGATCTTGCTGCTCATCCTTAGCTTTTTGGATTGGGAGTGGGGTATCTATGTCCAAAGAGGTTTTCTTCCTTTTTTTTCAACTCCAGATGCTTTAATGTCTTTAAAACACTAATTCCTGTCTTGAAGCAGTTCTAAATTTTTAGAAGGCTTGAAAGCTGGTCCATTTTGTAAAGCTCTCTTATGCTCAGCTTTAACTTTAATGTTAACATCTGCAAAGTGCTTTAAGATGTTTTCCGGAAGGATGCAGTATGTATCATTAGATTGATAGTTCAGTCAATGAATGGCCCTTCCCCATTGTTACCCAAAGTACTTAGTGGAGCGCTACAAATGCATCTTACGTTCTATATCCAAATTCTTCATTGTGTCAAGAAACTCTCAAACCTGAGAAGCAGACTTGAGACCACTTTTAAAGAAGTATGAACATGTTACTATCAGCAATGCACATACAATGACATTTCTATGCTGTTTATATGATACAGATGTAATATTCTTATTCACTAATAAAATTGTTATAATGTTTTTAATTGTAGAAATTATTAAAATAATCTTTGTTCATTTGAAGCAACTTGGTAACAATATGTTATTTCAATTTACAAAGTTCCTATGAAATATCAATTGTTATACAGTAAAAATGTTACCTTGTTAATGTTTAACTGTCCATAGAAGTTTCTCCATTTGACACAATATTGCATTTTGTATTAAATAAATCTAAATGTGAGAAGCATTTTACCAAGTACAACTTTGTATGTTATAATTTAAAATACCTTCCTCCACTTGGATGAGGAGATAGAGACAGAGAAAGGAAGAGGAGGGAAGAGAAGCATATTAAACATTTGCTGTGTTTCATCAAACTCACAAATGACTGAAAATTGATTGTATTTGAATTTGTCTATTACTCTGGGTCATAAATAGTGTAGACTCTGATACACCTAAAACTTGCAAATTTAGGTTATAAAACAATTGGGATTCTTAAAATTAGAATTTCCAGGATCTACTGCAAAATTATATGATTATCTTTAAACAACCTTTTAGCTAATAAAATTTCCAAAAAAGTATAGAATTCAACGGACCTATCTAATAAGAGAAAAATAAGAACCACAGATTGAAAAGAACTAATCAATGCTTACCATTAAACTTTTAAATTTTCTATTTTCTGCAATGTGAAAAAAGCCATCTCTTGTTAAAATCTTGATGTGCTTTGCTTCATTATTGTACCTGTGGGCAATGAATAACTTATGAATATAAATGTGTTTTTAATCAGTAAAAATCAATAATTACCAGAGGGCATGCCCCAATAACATTATAGGAATTAATTCTGAAGACAAAATATATACCTTTGCCAATACACTGGTGACAGCTAATTAACAAAATATATTTACCAAATTGGTTGAAGATACAACCAATACTTGACGTGAGAAGGGGACATTATATATAACCAATCATTATGTTCAATTTGTTTCGTAAGTTTCGCTGGAGAATATAGGAAAACAAAATAAAACAACCTAGTAAATTAGAATTTACTAAAAACATACACACATCAAGTCACCAAAATACAATGTTATAAAAGAAATCTAATATGCCAATTAGCAGCCTGTAACACTTAATACTGTTTTTCTAACAGATATTTTCAAGTATTAATGAACTGTCTAGATAGATGCATTATTTCTACTGTAATTAGAACCTTGGTTTTCAACTTCAGTGTTATACATGTCAGATGGTCTATGCAATTATGAAAACAGGAAATCTATTTCTGTAGAAGTACTTGTCCTACTTACTTAATGCTAATTGCATATTCTCCCGACTCTTTGGTCCTGAGCCTCACAAGGTAAGTACTATTTACCCTGTTAATGAGTTCAGTCTCTGCCTGCACTCTTTCCATTGCTCCAGCATACCTGTAAGAAACAAGGACACAGAAAATATGGGTAATGTACCTGAAAGAGAACAGAGACTAAAAATAAGTATCTGTCAGGATTTTAATTTAGTGGTAGATCTGAGCTGTTTTTACTTCTATACCAACACATTATGTTGCTTCAAAAGAGAAAAGTCCTTCAATTCTTCTGAATGCAAATCCTCTATAAAGCTAACAACAATAAAATGAACAATGCTGAATACACAGTAAGCACCCAGAAAATATTTATCAAATAAATAAATGGGACAAAGAGAGAACCCAGTTGCAGGGAGTTTGGGGACAAAGTTATAGGCAGTGTAGGAAAGAAATGCCCTAAGACACATACAAATACACACACACATACAAATACGTACACACATACACAACCTGATTTAAATTATTTTTTAATTATTTTTGGATATAAGGTTATTTCTTACAGTCTGCAAATTTGATAACCAATTTTCTCAAGCAATTAGTAGTAGTAGGTAAAAGATATTTTTCAAAACCAGAATTTAGCTCTTCCTAAACTATGTTGGCCTTAAATATACTCAAATTCAATAGTAATAATAATGCTACTACTAATACTAATAATAAAAGGCCTGAATTCAATGTAAAATATTCTTTAGAGACCCTTCGAATCACATATAGGCTTAACATTTACTGGCAAAATATATCAGAATATTTGGGCAATGAAAGTTAAAAATTTTATGTTCAGATTGGAACTCTTTCTATCAAAGATAATCATGGATTAATATTCTAGAAAGTTTTCTGATTCACAAATAGACATATGTCGCTCACTGTAAATACCTACCTCTAACCTACATTAAATATTTATTTAAATATAAGATAAGCAGGGGCAGGCCTGGTTAGTACTAGGATGGGAGACCATCTAGGAAGACCAGGTGCTGTAGGCGTAAAAAATAAAAAATAAGGGACTGCAAGCTGACAAGGTCTTTGCAATCTATGAGGTCAACCAAGAGTTGCCTAAATAAATAAATAAATAAATAAATAATAAAGTAAAATATACATGGTAAGCAGTCAACAAGTTTGAGGAAGGAGAACAGGTTTCCACCAAGACAGAACAGTTAAGGGCATTTTAGGCAGATGGTACCTTGGGTTAAAAGCACAGTATTATAACCATGCACTATTAGTACCGAGTATGATCAGACTCACACTATCCTGCTCATTCTTACATCTCACAAGCCCCTTCTTCACTAGTCTCCAGCCTCCTTCCAGGTCTAGGAATTCACCACACCCTTTTGATCTTAGAGTCAAATCTTTGATCTTCTCTCAGACTGTATTCTCTGGAAAACACTATCAACACACATCCCTTCTCATCATTAAGTAAGGTTTACAGAGAGTTGTCTTCTCTGACCATCTCATCTAAAGAATGCTGTCCTATATCTCTCACCGGCCACTTTATCATTCTCATCACAGTATCTCTATTTCCCTTCATGGCATTTACCACAATTAGTATGTATTATATGCATGTTTTTAATTGAAGTGACACAGGAAGATAACTTTAAAAAGTCAACTCATACCATAATAGTAATGAAAAAGCAGCATTATCCCATTTTATCAGCATTTGACCCCAAGTCTCATTTCAAGAATTTTACTTATTTTTTTATTTCTCCTTGCATATTTTTTAAATAACATGACTAAATTACAATTTCATAATTTACGAATTTTAGATATCAGGATGGAAAATAATTTCTTCTCCACTTATGCTCATTCCTTCATAGTGCTGTTCCTCACCCTTCCTTCTGTAACCTCTACAGAGCTGAGCCATCATCTGGCCCAGTTTTGTTATGTTGTCATATTCAAAGAACATCTAACATCCAAAAAATAATTCCTCAAGGTTGTGTTTGCCCAAGCTTCTTGGACTCTATCACAAATTCTTTCGATATCCTCCAAGATAATTATAAACCCCTCAATAATACATCTGTCAATACCATGTACTATACCTGCTCATTTTTCAATGCTATGGACTGTACCTGCTCATTCATTCCTCTTGAGCCCTCTACCCTCTCGGTCTAATCAATACTACTTGCTCTCTAAGCCGCTGAATTGCTCTAGTCCTGGGACTTCCCTTTGCTCCTATTTCCTGGATTCTGTATTCCCCTCCTTTTTGGTTTACAAGCTCATCCTTCAGCTTCCTGTAAATGGATGCATGAGATGGAATACTTGGAAGTCCTCATATCTATGAAAATACCTTTCTTTTACTTATTTAATTCTTGTAAGAATACAATTTTTAATTCCCTAGAAACTAAGACCTCAGATTTGTCTTGAATCAGGTAAAAATGTAGCAAAGATTTCCAGTTCTATCACTAATCTGCTACTCTTTCTTCAGCAAGCTCAGTGCTGAAGCCTGGGGAGGGGGAAGGGGGGTCAGAGAAAGCAGATGATGATAGAATCCCATACTTCAGACAATGTATTCCAGCAGGAACCTGGTATTTTCCATGCTATGGTTATATAACTGAGAATAATCAGAATATTTTAAAACTATCAGACAACTCAGGTGTTCTCTACACTTACAAACTTAACTAGTACTACAGACTCACAGAGTATCTCATTTATATACATAACCTGATACCTAATTTGTATGCATATACTTTGGTATCAAGAAAACAAAAATAGATGCAGTTATTTTTAGAGGAGCCAAAACAAAATCAGGGGAACAGATATAAAGTAAATATGTATATAAGTAAATATGCCCACATATTTTACTTGACCATGTGGTATAACAATGTCCAGACTGCATAACTTGGAATCTTGCCTCTAACTCTCTCTAAATGCGTGGCCTCAACCTTTGTTTCCTCATGTGTAAAAAGAGTAAGAACTATCTTCCTTACAGAGATGTTAGAAAATAAAAACTAAATAAAATATGGAAAATACTAAGCACATAGTAAATACTCAGTGTATATTAATTATATGATGATCATAAATATTCTGGATCCTATATAGTTTCTCCAGTTGAAGATATCACTGTCCCCTTAAACTCACTCTGTCTAAAAAGTAATGATCACCATCCATTTAGCTTCCTGTTTCCATTAACAGTAATACTGGCTTCCACTGGGTAAGTGAGCTCCATGTAGACCCAGAACTTCAGATGTGAATACATCCTGCTCCTCCCATATTACATGTTATAAATTGTATTTTTAGGATCTACCATCCCCTTTGGGTTAAAATTTTTAGTTTCGGACAATAAAATCATACTTATTTTTTTTCTGTTTCCTTTTTCTAAAATACAGACACAGATTTGCCTATGTCATAGACCTTTCTGTGACTTACCAACTTTGAGTTCACAAGTTAATAGTCAAGTATACATGTATGGGCACACGCACGCACACATATGCACACACACGCACACATATGCACACACATACGCACACACGCATCACTAAATGATAAAGATATGAGAAGGTCAGCAATATATAAATCATGATGGTGTTTTGTTGCCTCTGAAAACACCTTTATCCAGAACAAATGGAAATGGAATGTGGTCTACTACCCCCATAGTCAAGCTGTCCTCAGGCCAAGGGGATGGTATTTCAACTCAGCTATATAAACATTTTTAATACTTACCAGGGTTGGCAAGAATAATCTACTGGTTTGGGCACCTAGGATATAAAAAGGCAAAAATAGATTAAGTTTACTTAAGGGAAGCTTTTAGAAATCAATCATTAATTCAGTTCAGCTGACTCAGCTCTATAAAACCCTAAGTAGCACAGTCCTGGAACGATCCACTGGCAATTTAATACAGAGTGAATCGTAGTATATGTCAGATAAGTAGAAAATAATTCATCTCGCTTTAATTCAGTCTTTCATTCATTTTACTGCCCTGTACCGCCAAGGGGAGAGATAATAGGAAAAATATAAATTGGAAACTTTGGATATTTATTATCAAGGCAGTTTAATACTATCATATAAAATTAAAAGGAAAATGTTAGGAAAATCAAATAGCACTCTATTTTCCCAAGACACTGAGAAAACAGGCAAAATAAACAATATATAGACTTATTTTGTAACTCAAATTACAAACTCTGATTTTGAAGTCTACCACCTGCAAAACCTTTTATTCATAAAAAAAGTCATAGAAAATATTCATTTTTCCCTTTTCTCCTAAAGAGATTTGCAAAAGAGAAAAATATTACATTTTCTATGCAAACAAAAAGAAAGAAAATTTCTAGCTTCAGATGGCAACTAGAAAATGAACAAAGCCAAAGAAAGTATATCAATATTCATAAAATAACAAATAAAATACATACTACATATAGGGGGACAAAGTTTATAAACTTCTAAGAAAAGACTGAGAGCGTAGATAGCTTGTCTTATATTCAGAAATTTTTCATGAATCACCTGCATCTTTGATATATACACATCAATGTATTTATGGGCCTTTTCATACTGGGTGATTACAAATATTTTTACCATCATTTGTAACAATAAATACTACCCTATTTCAAGGGTCTGGCCAATGTGAATATGTCTCTAGCTATGTCAGTTTTCATCAGGCTGTTACTATTTTGTCCTTCTAGGTTAAGAGTTATATATCAAAAAGTTATCTTTCTGTTCAGAACATCTCTAAAGTTCTTTTTTTATCCAATGGATCACATTTTTAATTTATTCACCTGTAAAATCCTGATACATAGCAAATAATATTGAAAGTAAATTATACCTATTTAAATACTACAAACATTTTCGTATGCCATTTTGTTTTCACAAATAGAAATCAATCTTCAACAGTTTCTCTCTTGATGATAAGATATACACAACCTCTGAAACTTGGTGGCAAAAATAGTTCCTGCTTCCTCTTCCTTCTCTGTATTTGGTAAATGTATGCTGCTTACTAAGCCAATGCACATGCTCACGCACGTGCGCCTCTCTCCTCAGGAGGGGGTGGGTGGTGGGGAGACAGAGAGAGAGACAGACAGAGAGAGAGAGACAGAGAGACAGAGAGAGAGAGAGAGAGAGAGGCAGAGAGAGAGAGAGAGAGAGGGAGAGAGAGAGAGAGCGCACGCGCGCGGGAGAGGACGAGATGACAGATAGAAAGGAGACAGATTATGGTTTCTCATCTGTCATGGGCCCACCCCTCTCTTTTATGTATACTTTGGGCCCTTGTCTGGACAGATATTTCATATATAAGTCTAGAGATAATTTCCTTCTGGATACTTTCTCATCTTTGAGCATATTCTCATCTTTGACCATTTTTCCCTTATGCCTTTTCCTGCCTTCATCATAGGCAGCTTACATTGTGAAAAGTCTGCTATGGACACAGTTTTTAAAAAAATGTTTCATTGGGAATACAGCATGCATGTAAAATAATATATGTAAGATATATGCTTCTTCCTGAAGTACATCTTATAAAAGTTAGATGGGGCAGTTAGAAGCGAACTTTCTCTTCACTTAGCTTAGAATTATTCAGTCACAGAGCTGGCATGAATTCCAGCCTCACATCTGAGTCATTTCGCATCTAAAGTTAAGAAATCTTAGGGGAGACTGTTTGTTTTTTCTTCCCAACCCAGATGCAAGATGAACATAGGTGTATTTTCTTCCATGAAATTGTCATCTTGCTCGTCCCCAAGGGCTTCTGGATTCATAGACTGATACCCGAGTTTGCACTGTGCTGTGTGAAACTCCAGGCTTTGTCTGCAGTCACCAGCCTGCCTCGAAGAAACTGTCTCATGTATGTTCCTCCTCAGTTCCAGGTTCCTATCTGCACATCTCAGAACTTTTGAAGAGACTGGCACAGCATATGAAGGAGAATCATTTTTGAGCTCAAGATGGAATGTTCAGCACTGCTCATGGACCCCTGATAAACAGTAAGTCCCAGGGTCAAAAGAGAGAGCATCTTCTGAACTCCTTCCTCCTATTTTGCAATCCAATCTCCTCTCCTCCTATCTCCCTTCACCTAACGTATCCTATAACCAACAACAAATTTCAGACTTCATCAAGCAGTAAAATTTTAATAGTTATTTATTAATTTTAAGCTATAAAAACAATCACACTGGGTTGGTAGTCCCACCCATAATTATGTATTCTTCTACAATTCTTTGTCAGCTTAAAATTCTGAACATATTTCTCCTTCTAGTAACTAACTGGGTCACCAAATGCCATCCAATACGATCCCACAAGCTGATTTAATTAATATCTACCATTATTAATTACCTACATTCAGCTAGAAATTTTCATTTGTTTTTCCACCCCTTTGTTCATTCATACAACAAAAATTTATAAAATATGTAATATGCCAGACGGTTTCTAAAATAAAACTTCAAATGCTCATTTTATGCCATATTCAAGAGAGTGTAAAAACAAAACAGTACTTGGTATATGAAATGCTTATTATTCTTTTTTTTTTTGCATGTTAGCTCATTTTATTATTAGTTTCGTTTGATGTCTTTAGGTTCCCAACATCTTCACTTTAGAATGTATAATCTCCTGTCATCTGCCTACAGATAAATATCACTGATTTAAGCATAGGAAGCTTGACCCTTGTTTTATGACAGAAAACTAGCTAAACAATCATTTTTGCTTATCTAATTAAATAGGCCAATTTGAAATTTTAAAGGTTATAACATAAGATAAAAAATATGTGACATTAGATCACAGAATTAATAGAACAGCAAGTGCTTTTTGATTCCCTTTGCTTTTGAAGTTAAGCTTGAATGATTGGAATGATTGAATGATTAAGCTTGAATGAGTGGAATCAATTATTCTACAGACTATATTCTGAAATCGACAATGGCAGACATTCACGTGTATAATATTAAAAAGATTCTTCAGTTTAGAAATCCAGGAAGGATTGAAATATAGTCAGGGAGGAAGACAGATTAAGGAGGTTATTTTTCCCAAACCATTAACTCCATTACATTAGTAAAAAAATTTCATTTATCTAGAGTCAAGAACTGAAAAAGTTTACAAAAAAATCTACCCTAAACACCAAATTATGATGATAAAATAATATCACTCTAAACAGAAATTTATAAATCTCATAAAGCACCAGAGAGTATATTTTGTTATAGTCATCCATAATAATATTTCAGTAAATACTCATTCATTCTCCTTATATCTACCTAAGGTGTTTAATGTTTTCAAAAAATGTCATTACAACATTAAATAAACAGCAATGACAAACTAAAGCACAGTTAAATGTATACAGAGATTGGACTGAATAATCTGACTTTCATGCTTCCTAGCATTCTTTCAAACACACTAGTTGAAGTGTAATATATCTTTGGAACCCAAAGTGACTTGGATTAGATTATACCCTACTATTCTCACCTTGGTGGGAAAAGGGAAATTTGTACAATACATATAATCTATAACTTTGGTTATCCCTTCTAAAACTTCATAGACAATTTAATTTTGTAAATTTTACTAAGTTAAATTTTCTCCTTGCATATATTCTCTTAACTTTTAGAAATATTTTCTGGAAATCAAATCAATAAATTTTGAATTTTAGTAATATTGGCTATAACATTCAAACATAAAATAATATGATCCCTCCAGAGAATACTGATAAAATTAATGAGCGACCAGACCAGTATCCACTGTACCTTCTTGCAAAATTGATTACAATATCAAAGATAAAGCAAAATATAAGAAATAAAATACTCATACTTACACATGGGCAAGGCTTGACAGCATCACTCGGAAAAAATCCAACCTCTCCAGATGCTAAATTTTTACCCTAAATTAGAAAAAAAAATGCCAGTGCCGAGAAAAAATTCACCCCAAATGATAATCCCATAACACTGGGTACATAGCGTCATTGCTCGAGATCCTCAGAATCCCTTACACATTGTAAACTATGGCTCAAGATGGGAAGCAGAAGCAGAGGTTTCAAAACTGGTAAACTTTATGTGTAGTTTCAGATCATGATTATAAAGTAAGAATTAAAGTTTGACTTTCCAAACTACTACTCAATGTTGTTAATTTTTATATCCCTGAGTCCTATATAGAAATAATAGCAATATTCTATTTCAATCTTATAATCATTAATACGAGTAGATCACATTGGCTTTGTGCAGGCTCAGAATTAATTTGGAATGCAATTTACATGATTACTATTGGTATCATTAATATAAGTCATGAGAACATTACTCCAACAAGAGAGACATTTCAAGATGTGTGGTAATGGAAACCATAGTGTGATATGATGTTTTATAGGATTTTAAGATTTAGGAGAAAGAAATAAGTTGCTGATTAAGGGAAGAGGCCAGTTAAGATGTTGGAGGAAAGTATTTTAGCTCAAAATAGCAATGAGAAAACAAGGAAGAAATTAACAAAATAAGGAAAACCTAAGCACAAAATGGACAAAAAAATACTTAAGAATTTATTCTTGGAAACACTTTGGTCAAATTTCTCTTTTAAAAAGTCTCATGACACTAAGCCTAAAATTGTTACTCTTTCGCAGAAAGACAAAGTATACTCAAAACATACAGCAATCAGAACATGTAATTTAAAAATTGCTATGGGATTCCTTCTTCTTGTCCAGACACCGGGCTTATTTTTATTTGCCGTTTAACAATTGCTTGCTTCTCAGTACCTCAGATAAATATTAGCATGATTGGATGTTACATGCTCTGTTATTTTTGAAGAAGAAAAGTAACAAAAAATGATCAGAAAACATCTCCCTCTTAAAGCAGTATCCCCTTGCGCCCATACAGCTTGGCTAAAAGGGTGTAGAGAAATTTTATAAAGTGGGAATCCAGAACTTTTTTTATAAATGAAAAGGAATGGTCAAGATGACGGGCTAGGGAATTTATAGATTATTTATAAAAGAAACATAACCAGGATTACAACTCTTAGTAGTTCTTTAGTTATGCACAAAAAAGAGACTTAAACATTTATCAACCCCTTACAACCTTTGTCACAGGCTATAACAGTACAAAAACAGAATATGCAATTACTTTAAAAATAAAACATAGTTTTGAATGCAAAAAAAAAGAGGTGGAAGATAAAGAGAAACAAAAAGGGAGAAGGGTGAGGGGAGAGGAGAAGTGGAAAAGAGGGAGGGAAAGTACAGTAGAAACGGGGAGAAAAGAGAAGGAGTAGGTTGTTAGGACAGAGGAGACCCACAAAATGACCAAGCCAAGAGATGATATTAATTTGGGCAAGGTTCTAAAACTGCCTTGTACCTACATATCATGGAAAAGGTAAGTAGCCAAGTAAAATATTCATTCATTTATTCAACAAAGATAGTATCTAATATTAATTTGCTTAGGCACTGAAGAAAATATAAAACTTCATAAAAAACTTGTTGTCTTCTATATTTTCAGAGTATACACACACACACACACACACACACACACACAATTATAATTCTAGGTAGAAAGGGCTAACTACTGCTTGAGAGGGAGAGTGAAGAGGCTATGGAAATTAGAAGGACCAAGTTTTGGGGGTTTGCCTCAAAGCTACACGAAGAGCCACATGAAGCATATGAATGTAAAATGCGTAGGCTTCAAACAAACAGAGATGGAAAATGGAAGAGAACATTCTGAAAACAAAATATAGTATGAGAAAGGCATGGGGTAGCAAATTACAGGATGTGCATAGAAAATGCCAACAGTTCCCTTTCAATGAAATCTGACAATGGCTGATACTTAACGAACCCATACTGTATGCTAGGCATTGCTCTGCGCATTTAGTTCAGTTCTTACAAGGACCCTTTGTGGTAGGTCTAACTACTACCCCTGTTTTGTAGGTGAGGAAAATGAGACTTAGAAAAGTTAAATGATTTGCCCATCACAGAGCTAGCAAGCTACGGAATCAGAATGCAAATTCAGACGTTCTAACTTCAGAGCTCTGCCCTGTTTCTCTACACAGATGACACTCAGAAAGGACAGTGGGAAATAAGGCTTAAAGGTAGCAAGGAATCAGTGTGACCATGACATCTGAAATGATCGTGGTGATGAGGTTTCAGTAAAGGGGCTACATATTTTAGAAGACTTAAACTGGTATCCGTGTGCAAGCTGGCTTGGATGATGAGCATGACCTTGTAGGTGAGAATGATTAGAGACCTGGTATCACGGTGAGGAAAGAGGGACTGGAGGAGAAACAGGTGCTAGGGACATTATTTAACCACAGGTGTTTGGGACTTGCCTGTGGATTAGATACACGGAGAGAAGACTATGGGGAAAAGTCAAGGATGGAAGTGATTATTTAATCCATTCAAACAGATAACAGATTTAGATGGCAATCATACAGAGGCAAAACTTGAAATCATTGGAGCAAGACTATCATAGAATTTAGAAAGAAGATGTAAAACAGAATTTACAGAAATTTGTGTAAGTAGAAGGCAGGAAGTAACCAGTAGGAGAGATAAGTAGGGAACTAAAGAGTGATGACAGCACAGTAACCATAAAGTTAGAATGAAGTATTCCTTTCATTCAAATGTATTTATTGAGTTCTTTATGGTGCTTTAAGAATGACACTGAGATACAAGTAAATAAGTAGATATTTAGGGACGATACAACTAGCCAGATCTTTATATAAAAATGCACTGCAGTCACCTGAGTATAAAATATAAGGCTGTGCGGGTGGGAATCATATACTGATGGAAGCTCAGAGGAGGAAAGGAAAGGGTGAATGCTTTTAACAAGTAGAGCAAGACCTCTGAGACTGGTTTTACTTACTAAAGAAAGTTAAGTCTATTTTGCGAAGGAAAGGCCTAAGAGCTTTATGATGGTCTCCAAAACTCTATTTGAAGATGCATCAACAAATAGACAAATTGTGAGTATTATAAGAATGGTGAACTGTCAATTCCCATTCTTCATGAGACAAAGAAAAAAAAGGTCTCAATCTCTGGGGTGCAGAGTTTAGGGGAAGTGGTGACATTTTTGTGACAGTGTATGTTGGCCAGTGTAATAGCATCTATTCCCTCAGAACAAAATTGACACAGAGCCCCTCATAGAGAGTGATACGTTCATTCTATTTCTCTACCAAAACTCAGTTTTATAAGAACTCAGTTTGATAACAGAAGAGGTTCTGTTATAAAACCCTCCTCAATCCGCAGAGCCACATCTGACCGCCCCCCCCCCGCCCCAGTGTCCCCCTGCACCTTTGCATACTTTCGGCAGGACATTTGCCACATGGAATTATTACTTTGTGGTTTTCTCCATTACTAGACCATGAATGCTTTGAGACCAAAGACAACATCTTAGTCATTTTTTTTAACAACAATTCTGGATGTATAGTAAGCACTTAATAAATGTTTCTAATTTGAAGTATTTCTCAATCTGACAGTCCCATGTCAATGAGTAGTATGACCTTCACTTCCTTTTCACTGAAAAGAATAAAAGAAGTCACACTTTGTTTTTACACAGACAAGCACTGAGATGCATCAAGCCAGCTGCTTCTACGTGAAAACATTCTTATAGTGACAACTGCTTGATCTATCCATGACATTTTACATCTGGAGTGTGTGCTGGAGAATGCAATGCACAGAACGGAGAGAAAGAAGGTCGAATGCACAAAGAATGAAAGAGGAGGACACACTTAAATGCATTCTAGTTTCTGAAGGTGTACAGCCTGGCCCATCTTTTTCGTCTTTCTTCCTTTGTAGAGCCAAAGGTTCTACCAGAAAGGCATAAATGGGAACCAAAGCTGGGAAGGGCCATGGCTGTATAAGAAATGTCCTAAAACTAGGGTGAACGTAGGGTCTTTGGGGGTGAGGAGGAAGTGATCAACAACAACTACACCACGATAAAAGATGTCAACTGGGACTGTTACGAGTAGACCAGGATACATGGTTACTATATAAAAAACCATATTGTTCTTTCTCACCGCATTTCAAGAAACTATCAGGGGTCTCTAAGGAGGGAGAAATTTTCACTAAGCAGATCGTCAGGGTCAATGCGAATCATTTTTTTCCTAAATGAAATACCCTGGCAATGCATGTTAAGTTTCCTAAATGGTCACAGACATCCCTTAGATGACAAAGAAGTGAGAGGTAATTTAACATAGCTTAGCAGATGAATAAAGTTACATTTCCTCACTAATTCCTGTGAGATGTCAGTTTTAACAACGGGAGATAATGAGTGCTGTATTCAATGATTTTCCACTTACTAAGAGAAGAGCCATCTTACAACATTTGGAAGATTAAAAAACAAAGTAGTGTGTAGGAGGGGTGTCTTTGGTTCCCTGGTGGATGTGTGTGGGAGGTACATTGATAATTCATTAATACTAATGGGTGGAGCAGCTGTCAATCTCCTACGCCTCGATGGAACTGCAGACTGTAGCTATGAAACGAACCATTTTCAAAGCCAATGATTTTGTGCACTTTATGTTTTCATCTACCTATGAAATTTTTACTAACCTTGATGAGAGACATCTAGCTGAATTTCTTTCTTCTTTACATTCCTAGGTGGGCATTTTATTCTGGGTTAGATAATCAACTTGTCATTCCTTTTATGCCTATTACAAATGCCAGAGATAGAGGGTCTTCTTTTAGTTACCTTCCCATCTGATATTTGTTCTTGTGAATACCTTAGCAACTTCAAGGTCAACTTGAAAACATTCCTCTTTCGCAGTTACATGTCATCTGATGTACCATACAGTGCTATCTTTATGTGCATTTATTCTCTATATTGTGCAGTGGGCCTTTTGTAAGTCTAACAGTACGGGTTAGACCATTTTTATGAAAATATTTTCTTTGGAAAGAACCTGAGAAACGAGGTGTTTGGCTGTATATGGTAAGAAAAGATGCACCTTTATAATTTTCATTAAATAAATTGAAGCAGACACAAAGCAAAATAATAATAAAATTACAATTCATAAAATAATGCCATTTTTTCCTGAAAAAAATTGCCTTTTATAGAAAGATGTGTCAATCTAAAGTTGTTTGACAACTTTCTCTAAAATTCCTGAACATTGTAAATATAAATGCATACTCAGATACTTATTTATTTATAACTGACCTTGGGTTATAACTATTTTTCATTTTTTTCCATAAGAATCCATAGTGAATCATAATGAATTAAAACTACTTTTACTATGCTGGTAGTAATGATATTTACAACTTACTGGTACAAAGAAAAACATTAATGTATGCTAGTATGGCAGAGCAAAAACTGCATTTTAAACCCATAGACAAGGATGGTTTAAAATTACAGAGGATAGCTTACAAAAATCTTAATCACAAATTGTTTGGCTCCTAAATTTGTAAAAAAGAGACAGAATTGCTTTAAGAAAAATACAGAGTGTCTTTTCCCTGTGGTTCATTTATCCCTGTAATACCACCTGGATTGGAGCTTTAATACACTCTTGGAATAGCACTGAACAATTTGAAATGGATGTGGGAAGCTGAATGTTAAAAGGGACAGATTAATGGTTATTTATGAAAGATTGGAATTTCTCCCAAGTTATAACGCCCTAAACACTTTCAACGTATGCACGATGGTGCTGTGAAGATTACTAAGCAATTTATCACACACATGGATAATGGCCAGAGCAACTGTCACCCTGCTCAGTCACTCTCAAACTGTCTGAAATACACAGCCTGAGTGTGTGGGGGCAGAAGACATACAGGCTGGCCATGAATTACGAAAATAGAGGCAAATACACAAATGAGTTTACTGATTAGATGGATAGATGGATGGATGGATAAATAGGCAGATAGACAGCTTGTAGAGAGCATTATTTTTGGAATTATTCTGAGAGGTTTTGTGAGTACATGCAATAGAACCAAAGGACCAGGAAGTAGAAAAGACCAGGGCAAAGACCCTGGTTGCAATAGGCCTTTGGTAAGAAGCAATCTGTGATCAGAGCTGCAGCCACATTATAGCCACTGTCATCAGTAAGAGATCACTGCTCATTCTTAGGAAACGCAGAAAGGCAGTACCATACAGTGGGGACGTGTCATTGGAAGAGCTCATTCTACTCCCAGCTCTGCCACACAGAACCGTGCAGCCTTAGGGAGTCTCAGCGGTAAAACAAGGATGGTGACAAATCTGCCACACAGGCCTCATCAGGGCAACAAGGATCAAAGCACTCGGTAAATGCTAAAAATACCTACTTTCTGTTTTTTCCCATAATATTGCTTCTAAAATTACTTCCAATTAACTTTTTCCACTTTTAAATTTTTTTTTTCAGTTGGCTTATTTAGGTGTTATTAAAATAAAAATGTCTGGTCCTATGTATAATCCCACCATCCTCCTTATCGTGAGGCAAGTATGCTAAGCCACATGTAACACAGACTCTCATATAACTTTCACTTGAACAGGAAATACTACATTCCAGATAGTCCTTTTTTTTTAAATCTCAAATGTCCTAACACTCTCCTGCAAGTAGGCACATTCTTTCATTGTATTTGCTTCTTATATGATGAGCAAGATATGCATTTTTCCACCAGCAACACCTTAACTTGCCAGACACAACTGCATATGGTTATACTGAATGGTCATTGCAATGAATTCCAAAATAATCATGCACACACACAGAATAACAAAGCCATATGCCATGAGCTTTTACTTCTTAGTTGGAAGAGAACAGGATCTTTAACTTCCATCTAAGGTATATACAGTACACATTCATGAGGTTTTTCAAACAACTATATAAAATTCATAGTCCCGGTAGAGTTCATTTGTAGTTAAGTGACTGCCATAGGCTTCGGATTCTGTAACTCAAAAACAAACAAACAAACAAACAAAAAACTTGCATCTGGGTCTATGATCTTTGAAAAGTAAATTTATTTTAAATTTTTAAGAGTTTATAATTGCATCAAGTCATCAAAATATATGGCAAAGACCTCAATTATATTTGATGGTTTTTCCAATGCATACAAAATTGTATTGACTATATCTCTGAAGTTCTGGCAGACTCAAATGTCAAAAACTCTAAAAAAATTACAAGTTGTAAAATGTACACTAAACCCACTAAAAATCAAAACTTGTGAAATGTACGCTATACCCACTAAAAAGCCATAAGCTGTATTGCTACACTTACTAGAAGTGAGATGTACATAACAGAAGAATGAGACTTTGCAGAACCTTTTTCTTGTTATCCAAAAAACAAAAACAAAAACAAAAAATGTATTCTGTGAGGTTTCTGGATTTCTGCAGCAGGGATGGGAACTCTCTAGTGATGAGCATCTTGAGGCTTTTTCTCCAAAGTCTCAGTGTGTGAGATGTGGTACATGAAACAATCCTAAATCACAATCTTATAACTGTATTTTTCTGGTGAATTAAACAAGAGAAAACTTTCAATGAAAGAAAAAAAATTCAGCAAGTAAAAGCCAATCTGCGTGCAGGTAAACCAAATCTCAAGTGGTTACTCAATACAAAATCTGGAAAGAACGAGGCAATTACCACATCGTGGATGAAATCCCATTTGGGGAGAGGCCATAGAACTCCAAAAATAAATCAGGTTTGACAAAAGTCCAAGATATAGAAATTTGTTTTTATAATCCTGGCAAACAACAGATGAATATTTTCCTATTCTTGGTGATTTTTAATCGTAAGTAATCACAGAGAAACTATTCTGAGGAATAGCACCATACACATTAAATGCTCACAGCAAGATTAGGCATTGTCAAAGAATTTACTTTTCTACAGAACAGAATTATTGCTTTACTAAAGACTGTATGGGCTTGCTAGTACTTATGAGGCACTATGCTAAATACTAGGGGATTAAAACTGAATAAACATGGCTACTATCATCAAGGCTCTCATTCAGATAATATCATTTCCTTAATTAGCTTTGGCTTTTGTTATTTTCATAGATTTTCAGAGGATTTTGAATCAGACAAAAAGTCTAGGAGGTAATAATTTGATCTAGATAGAGAGTCAGGAGCCTGGTGTTCTATTTCTGGCCTTCTGATCTTGAATGAGTCATGTGAACGTTCTTGGCTTCAGTATTCTCACCTGTGAAATGACAGAGTAACCCAAGGATTCCTGAGATCTCTTTCACCACTGAAGTTTTTTGCTTATACGAACACTTTTCCCAAGTCCCTACAATTCTCCAGTCAAGTTACTGTTACCAAAAAGTATTTGATGCACAAATTCTTAATTAGAGATATTAGGTATCACTAATTCCATCTGGTTGCACTTACTTACAGAAGGTAAGGACACTGCAGGCCCTTAGTGATTTTAATTTTAACTCACTGTGAAATCTTCTATTGTCCAGGGTACATAGGACTAACTTGTTATAAATCACATTCATGCATTCATTTTTTCAGGAATTCAAATTACCAGGAATAATTAAAATTCAATATATGTTATAATTTGATCAATTCTTTGGCCTAAAGCCTTAAGAGCATATGCATACTCTTTTGAAATCACTTGTGGTATCAGATCAGTAGTTATGTCAGATGTCATTGCAGAATGCTGGCCTACTGACGGTATTCTGTGGTTGACACAAACTTCTAATAATTATCGCTGAATGCAGCTTGTGTGGTGATAAAATAATAACAGAATTCCTCAGAACTTTCCCTTTAATCATGCTACTCTCAATTAGGAAGATAAGAGGTAATACTTCACCGTCTGAACTTGGACGTGGATGCCAGTGTCCTCATCTCGCTATATCCTAACCTAAATTTTGCCCTGTACTAAACACAGGGAAAGTACCAGTAAGAACTGTTAACCAAAAATGCCCATCTTGAGAGTTAACAATTAGGACCTCACCCACTTTGGGATGGTTGCCATTCCCACAATACAGTCTGTACACTTGGATATATTCCTGCAAACTCAGTTTATGATCTATTCAATCAAAGCCAGTTGGCAATCACCCAGGGAAAATGTTTCTTCCAGGCCCTTACTAACGTCTATTATCTTCCATAATTACCTCTCCTGGGCCTCCCGTGCTCTATTACAGTCACTCTTTGCCTTTTCTCCTTTCCTGTAATTAGGGACCCTTATTTCACTCAACATATTGTGGTAAATACCTGTCAAAATAAAGGTCTCATGATTGCAGGGCATACTAATACCAAATAAGCCTTTACTCTTTTCAGATAGCTTTTGATCCCCACATCCACGATTTCAATTCTGCCTTGGCTTCTCCAGATTTTACACAAGGGATGGGAAGTGATGAGAGGCAATTCAGAAGCAAAGCCAACATCAACTGAGGAACACCTTGAAACGATGCTCCAGTCCTGCCTAAAAAGTGGTACCGCTGCCACAACAAAAACCAGGTGTGGGGTTTCACAAAGACATATCCTGGGGTAGGACCTGAATTAGGGAGAATACAGTTCACAGAGATGTTTAATCTCTGGGTTATAACACCAAAGCAATGAGTTTTTTTGTATCAGGAATCAGTTTTCTTCACCAAAGGAGATTTAATTCTTTTTAACAATATTTCTTTAGTGTCCTTATCTGCCTCTGACTATGGTGCAACCTGACACTTGAATTTTAGACCAGGAGAAAAAAAAAAAGTTTTAGAAAATTCTATTGTAGCTAATATTCTTGTGTGGCCTGGGAGGAACCAGAAAAGTCTCCTCTAAGTCTAGTGTAAGGCAAAAGAATCCTTTAAAGAGATCTGACTGCTACTGTTGCAGGGAGAGGAGCTGAGAGAAAAGACCTGACTCTACTGCAGGGCACCTCTCCTCCCCAGCCCCCAGAGGCTTTCTGGAGCAGGTCCTGTGTCACAGGACGGATGGCCGAAGGCTCTCACTCAAAACGTCAATAGTTTCCACAGCTGAGTCCACAAGTAAGCAAAAGTCCCTAGGCAAAGTTTGTTTTCTGTATACTTGTCTCTCTCTTTGCTTCCTTTCCCCTCTTCTTCACACTCTGTGAATATCTTAGGTCTTCTAATCCAAATCTACTCTGAGGAAAGAGTTCGTGTTTTTACTCTATTTATTTACATGAACTAGTCCCTTCAGAATTTACCATTTGTGCTTTCATGTCTAGTTATGAAGTAAAAGGTTAATATCTGATTAAAGAATTTCAAGAACTGGGTACAGACACTGGGAGGACCGAGTGGTCTTCTATGAGTCCACATGTGTTAGCAGACTCTTCATAAATATGGAAAGATTAAATTTTAAAAATATTTAAAACCAAACCAATAATTATTTTCCCACTTCTGGAAAATGGAGTATTTCTTTCAAACTCATAAACCATTATACAAACATAAACTTTTTCTCCTTTTCAATTTTCTTTCAAGTTCACTTCTTATAATTTTTATAATACCTTTGTGAGTCCTGTGTGTTAAAATAATCTCCATTTTATTGATGAGGAATTTGAGGACACAAGGTTAAAAAACTTTAGGACTATTCCGAGAGAATAACATAAATTTAACTCTGACAAGATGAACACTTTAGCAGTCTTTCAAATAACATCATGAAGTATTTGAGCTAATAAACGAAGAATTTGAAACTTGTAAATAACATATTATGAAAATAGCAGCTCTGAACAGTCGTTTATTCCAAACCCATGAACTGAATGCCTATTTGAGTTTAGGCTCTAGAGATACAGAGATAAAAGCCATGGCTCTCACCTCTGTGGAGTGCTCTACCCAGGCAGGGAGTGCCATGGGTGTTATGATAGAGGCCTTCATGTTCAGAGAAAGCAACCCCAGAACTGAGCCTTAACGGTAAAAAAAAAAAAAAGATTTAGCTAAAAGAATGGAGCTAGGAGAGAAATTTCATGAAGAAGGTAAAATATATGTCAATGACTTAAGGTTTGAGAAAACATGTCACCCATGAAAAAGATTTCCCCAGTTGAACCCTTCACTTTTTCTCCAGGTTAAAATGAGGAAAATGCATTTGTTTAAAAAAAAAAAATCCCTGGATTGTTGTTTGCTTGAATACTAAATATAGCAGTCATGTAGGAAGCAAAAATTCTTGACAAAGTTAACTAAGACAAGGGACAACTGTGTCTTGAGGGCGAAGAATGTGGTGAAGGGAAGGTGAGCACCTGGTGCCCTGGCCCAGTAGAAAAAGCCGCCCCTCCCCCAGTCGAGAGCCGACCCTCCCCCATGCTCCTTGCTTCCGGATTCCGTGTGAGTAGCTTATATGCTTCCTGCCTCCTGAGAATCTCCCTGAACCCAACTTATTTTCTGACCTTTTATCCTTTCCTATGAGGCAAAGAGTCTTAAAAAAGATTTTAAGCAAAAACATCTACATAACACAATGTTTTGTTTCCTGATCATTCTATCAGAACAGAACTGAACTGCCTTGAAAGATGTGCTTTCCTTAGGTACCAAAAAATTATAAATGACTCTGGAGACCAAAAATCTGGAAGAGAGCCTGGTTTTAATTCTGCAAATGCCAGCCTATACATGGATAAATAATTTGGCCCTTCAAAACCAGTTCTAATGTACCCTTTTTATGGAGATTTCTGTGAATTAATCAGAAAGTGTATAAAAACATTTTCACTTCTTAGAATAAAGATCATGTAGATGCATGATCTGTAAGTGTGAAGTATCACAACTATTTTCTAGGTTATTTAACTTTCATTGTGGGTAGAAATATATATTTTTGGCACACTGATTACAGTTCTACTGCTCATAATTGCCTTTTGGTTCCAATTAACTCACAAAATTCTCTCTGTGGAACATTTGGGTATTCATAAATGACATTGGAGCAAATAAAATCCTGTGATATAGGACACAGAATCCACACTGTTTCATTAGCTTTAGTCTAAGAAGAAAACATACATAAAGCACTCTATTGTTGTAGAGACCACAGATGTCATGGCACGATTTTACATTTGCTGTGTCTTGTCCTCTCTCCCTCTCTGATAAGCATAAGTTATATCTTTTCTGAGAAAATAAAGTTTCTAATAGGAACGATCTCTTCCAGCATGAAGTATGTTCTCCTTAGTTACTAAGTCCTTACAAGCACGTATTTTAACAATGACTTAAAAGCAACAGGTTTATCATCAGTCCAATGACACAATCAGAATTGTTATACTCAGCAAAAACTGTGCCTTCCACCTGCACTAGAAAACTACGTGAAACGATCAATTTCCTATTTTATATTCATTTCACTTGAAGACAATTTTATAAAACTTTCAAGAAAAGAGAAAGGAAAAAGAAGAGAACAAAGAAAAAAAGAAAAAGCTGCCAAATAAATCTCGTGAATGCAGAGACTGAACAGAGTACATTTCTACAGCTCAATTGGCAACTCATTGTTTGAAAGAAGTTATAAAAATGCAGATAGCCCACTCACTTCAATAGCATTAGAAATTACTGTTGTTATAATAATAATGCAGACTAGACTAATAGCTATTCATAAAAGAAAGTTCCTGACAGATAGTGGAGGATAATTTGTATTCTCTGGACACAGAGTATGTGGAAAACATGACAGTCTACAACAAAATCTGACTTTCTACACTAATACGTGAAGTGACTCACTTGAAAAATACAGAGAAAACAGTTTAGTTCTTGAAAATTTCCAAATAAGCCAAAGCACTTAGCTAGTACAAAAGGCATCTTTGAAATTCAAATGCAAAGCCATTGTAACACCCCAATAACTATTCGAGATTTTTATCCACCAGTTTAACTCTAGACCTATTTGTGATGATGTACTTTACAAAAACTCTGAATAAAAAACTTAAAATGGAAACTAGCCGCGTCACCTCTCCTGAGCTTTGATGATCCCTTAGATCATTAAGGCCATGACGTTAGAATTCAGTTGTCTTGTTTGTGGTCCTCCCAGTAGGAAACACAAAGCCAGACATGGAGAAGGCACTTTATTAGTATTTGGATGAATCAATGAATAGATGACTAAATAGGAGCTCCTGCTTAATGAGCACTGTGCTATAACACTTTCACATAATATTTACTTTATTCTGTATGCAGTAGTGATCATATATTATTTTATTCTGCATGTATTTTACAGACGATAAAACTGAGACCCACAGAGTGAATAATCTATTTAAGATTATGTTGCTAGCAGATAGCAGTCAGCAACTAACACAGCAAAATGAAGTACAACTTACTGAATTCTAGCTCAAGAAAAGAAAAACACTTACTTTCCTAGTGCTAATTATGTAAAATCTCAAATGAGACCAAATCGATTGGGTAGGGACCAAGAAAAGTGCTTAAAAACTATCTTCTCAAAAGTAGTTTTAAAAAAATCCCCTGTGCAGAAGTCACACACTTTAGGATGCAAACAATAAATCACTTGTCTTCTTTTAAACATGAAATTCTTCAAATTATATACATAGATCCACCATAAGCACACCTACAGATTACATGACTCCAAAGGATCAAACCAGCCACGATTCTTTACACAGGAGGAGTTTGTCATTCTAGATCATGCCAATGAGTACGTACAAACTCAGCCCAGTTTCCTACATGACTTTTTATGTTTGGTCCATCAAACAAAAATTGGCTTTATCACGAGAGCCTTATAACATCACACGATCTGAAATGCCTTTTGAATCAAAGAAAATAATTATATCAAGTTCAGTATGAAGGTTACGGCAGGTATACTGCATTCATTGTAACACCGTCTTGAGTAGCTATGCTTAATAAAGGGTTTGTTTTCAATGACCAAACAGTGAGCTGAGGATAATGCCGTACCAACCAAGGAATCTTACCAATCTGATCATCTAGTCGGTGGCTCACATTCCAACTATCTGCGATTATATACAAAATACTCATGCCCGGGCTCATCTCAAACCAACTGTGTCCCAATCTCTGTAACTGGAGTCATGTGTTGTCATTTTTACAGAGCCTCCCAGATTCACCCAGAGTTGTGAGCACGGTTTTGGTCCAGCCCTCCTCATGTAACTAGTGAACTAATTAAGTCACCTAGTGATTCAGTGAGTTCACCCAGGCCACAGAGCTATTTGGCTACACATGCATGATTTGAATCTGGATTTTCTCACTCTGTCACTACTCCTTTCAAGAAAGCTAGTACCTTTAGCAAAAGTCTTTTGACTGGCTTAGGGGTACCCGTAAGACAATCCTGGCTCATGCTACATCTTTGCCAGATATACTAGATGAACTTTTTAACATATCTTTGAAAATGCAAAGATTTCACTAGCTGACAAGCATGAATGGTTATTCTAAAGACAAGAGACCTGATGTCAAACCAACTTTTGGACATTACCAAAACCAGCTGATCGTTAACATGTAAGGGGTGGGTGCCTGAGCAGTGAAGACAGAGCTGACACTCAATACATACTTGCTGATCTGAAATAAATGTGCTAATTGTTTTTCTCTGTTGTAGACATTAGCTTCACTTGTTCAATCACATATCCTCCCCTCAATAGACATATACACATATCTTGTCATTGAATAGTTCTCATATCTCCTGAGAGTTTCCAAAACCGTTATACCACCATAGGAGAAAAGCTTCCTGTTTCTAAGTCTGCTGAAAGGAAATAAAAAATAATTTATTTCCTTTTGTCTAAAAAGAATAGAAGGTAATACAATTTAGTAAAAAAAAAAAAAAAAAAAAAGGCATCCTGTGGCTTCCAGTTCCACACATAAGAAGCTAGGAAGTCCTCACCACATCCTACCAAGTAAAAAACTGAACAGACTGAAAAATCGACAACTCTTCTTGGATCCATATGAGAGAGGAGAGCACAGGACAAACCTCAGCCCCCAAGACTGAGGAGACAGGCAAATCCGAGGAGTCCGAGCAGAGGCTCCCCAGCAGAAACCGCTCCGAGATCCAGGGTCAGTGCTGGGGTGGGAAAACCTGAACTGTGAGGTTTACTGTCAGGAGCCTGACCAGATTCCCACGGTAAAAATGGGAGAAGAGGCCCCTCTGGCTTCTGGCAGATGGAGGGGCCAAACACTCTGTCCCCAGTAAGGCCTTCTTCAGAGGAAACTAGTTAACCAGAGCCTGGGGTATTATCAGAGCTAACTAACCTGGGGAAGAGAACTCAACTCCAGCCCACCCAGCCATGTAGTGCCACCTTAGGAGGGAGACAAAAAGCCTGAGAAGTGCTTGTGAAGTGCCTTGGCCAGAGGCACAGGCTCGGTAAGAGTCTGACACCTAATCATAGGACTACAGAGCACTTTGCACCCCACCCCCATACCTCACCTCCACACTACTAAAGGCTGGCATACAGTGGTTCCTTCTACCCAGTGTATCATGTCCAGCTATCAGGAAAAAAATTACAAGGCACACCAAAAGGTTACTTGCCCTCACAGTGCCTCAGTCACTCAGCTATAAGATGGGGATAATCACAGTATTATTTTATAGGATTGTCATTTGTACTCTATGTGTCAATATATGTAAAGTATGCCTAGAACTCTACCTTGTACATAGAAGTGTATAATAAGCATTAGTCATTGGAGCTATTATTGTCATTATTATTATAAGAAAAGAAGAAATAAGAGGGAATTCTGATCAATTCTGCCCAGGAACAGGGCTAGGAATAAGAGGGTAGATAGGACAGGAACAGGAAAGGCTTCATAGAGGAGGCATCAGGTGAGCTGATGTAGTAGTGGGTAGGGATGGGAGTGATGAAGAGCACGCAATATGTGGGAAAAGTGAGAGATGAGGCAGAGGAGTAGGCAGGAACCGCAACACAAAGCTTCTGCTTCACAATGCCTTCGTTCAGGCTAAGAAATGTGAATTCTGTCTGGTCAGAAGGAAGACATGGAAAGAATTTAACAAAAGATTAGGAAATTGCATCTGAACTTGGCAGTGGTATAGAGGATAACTGGGGTAGACAAATTCCGGAGGTAAAGAGATCAGCAGGAAGGTGGTCTCAGATGTCATGCAACTGTTGATTAGAGTGACAGCAGAGATGGGAAAGAAGAAATGCACTGAGGGTGGTTTAGAGGGAAAAATAAAAAACATCTGATGATGTCTAAAGAGATGTGAAGAGGGGCGAGAGCACAGAAGGAACAGAGAATACACAAATATTTCAGACTTGAGAGTAGGACAGTGGATGAATTAGACGGTTACGTCCTCAATCAATAAAGATATAGAACACTTGAACAACACTATTACTTTGACTTAATTGGTATTTGCAGAATGTCCCATGCCCCAAAAGTACAATATACATATTTTTTCAAGTGCACACAGAACATTTATCAACATAGATCATAATCTGGTTCATAATACAATTCTTAATAAATTTAAAATGATTCAAGTCAAACAAACTATTTTCCCTTATAATGTAGAATTAAAATAGAAAATACAAACAGAAACATCTGGGAAATTCCTAAATATTTTGAAACTTCATAATGTACTTTGAAATAACCCATAAAAAATGAAAGGAAAATTAGAAAGTATTTGGAAGTGGCCAAAAATGAAAATACAACAAACCAAAATTTTGCGAGGCATTAATAGTAGTTCTTAGAAATTTATAATGCTAAATGCCTATATTAGAAAAATAAAGTTCTCAAATCAGTAAGCAAATACTCTGCCTTAAGAAACTAGAAAAATAAGAGCAAATTAAACCCAAAATAAGGAGAAGGAAATAATAACCAGGCCAGCACAGAAATCAATAAATAAGAAACAATAAAACAGTAGAGAACCAATGAAACCAAAAGCTGGCTCTATAAGATGATCAATAAACTTCATTATCATCTAGTTAGACTGACCAGAAAAGAAATAAAGATAGACACATACACATACATACAAATGATCGATATCAGAAATAAGAGGGGTGAGAAATGACACCACTACAGTTCTACACACAACTACCAAAACTCACTCAAAAAGAAATAGATAACCTGGATAGCTGAATATTTATTAAGGAAGTTGAATATGTAATTTTAAAAAATCTTCCTGTAAATGAAACTCCACGCCCAGGTAGCTTTCCTGGTAAATTCTACAAAAAATTCAGAAAGAAAAAGTGCTGATTCTATAGAAACTCATTCAGAAATTTTAAGAGAAGGGGAGAGTTCCCAATAGTTCTCATTCTTTGAGCACTAAACTATTACCAAATCCAGACAGAGACATTACAAGAAATTTAAAATGACAATATACAAAAGGACAATATATCATTACCAGCTGGGATTTATCTCAGGAAATAAAGATTTGTTCGACATCTGAAAATCGATAATTTACCATATGAACAAACTAAAAAAGAAAAACGATGAAATCATTTCAATGGGTAGAGAAAGAGGATTTTGACAAACTCCAACATGCATTACTGATAAAAATGCTCAGCAAGCTAGACTTAGAAGAGAATGTCCTCAACATGGTAAACAGCTTTTATGAAAAACTACAGATAACATCATACCTAACAGGAAGGGACTTCCCCCTAAGATCAGGAATAAAGCAAGAATGTACTATTTTACCACTTCTTTTCAACGTTTTACTGGAGTTTCTAGCTATTGCCACACAGTAAGCAAAAGACATGAAGGCACTCCAATTGCAAAAGAAGAAGTAATACTCTTTATTCATTGACAACATGATTGTCTATTTTAATAAAATTGTCTATTTTTAATAAAAATCTGCTGGAATCTATTTTTAAAAGCCACTAGAAAGTGTTAGTTTAACAAAGTTTCAGGATAAAAGAGCAATTTACAAAAATCAATTGTATTTCTATATATTTAGCAATAAACACTAGATATTGAAAATATTTCATTAAAAAAATTTAAAACTATCATTTACACTCATTATCAAATGCAAGGTGAAATGGTAGATAAATATGCCCTTAATCTGAAAACTACAGAACATTGCTGAGAGATTTAATGGAGAGATATACCATGTTCAGTGTTCAGAAGACTCAATATTGTTACGATATCAAGTCCCCCATATTGATCTACAATTCAACACAATCCCAATCAAAATCCCAGCAAGCTTTGATTAGTGCAACTGTCAAGATGATTCTAAAATTCATACAAAATGTAAATATACAAAATATCTTTGGGAAAAAAAAATTTGGAAAACGAAACACTGATTTCAAGATATTATTAGCTGCAACAATCAAAACTGTATTAGTATAAAGATGGAGAAAGGGATAAACAGAACAGAATAGAGTCCAGAAACAGAGCTACACACATATGAACAAATAATTTTATACAAAGTGCAAAGGGAATCCAGTGGAGAAATGACTGTCTTTTTAATAAATGGTGCTGGAACACATGGCTATCCATATGTAAAAAAAAAAAAAAACATTATTCTTACCATATACAAGAATAACTCAAAATGGATCATAAATTTAAGTATAAAACTTAAAACTATAAAACTTCTAGAAGAAAATACAGGAGAACATCTTTGTAACCTGGGGGTAGGCAAAGTTTTCTTAGGCACAATGCCTATAGCATGATCCCTCAAGGAACAAAGTAACAAACTGAACTACATCAAAAGGAAAAACTTTTCCTTTACATATAACACTGTTAAGATAATAAAAAGGCAAGTCACAGCCTAAGGTAAAATATATGGAAATAATATATTTTGTTAAGGGCCTGTATGCAAGATATATAAAGTACTAGCAAAACTCAGTAATAAGAAAATAAGTAACTCATTAAAAGAATTTGAAGCATTATCTGAACAAGCACTTTAACAACAATGACATAGGCATGGTAAATAATCACCTGAAAAGATGCTCAATGTCAATCAGTCATTAGGGGAATGTAAATCAGAACTATGATATAGCACTATACACTTGTTAGAACAGGTAAAATTTAAAAGGCTGACCATACCCCAGTGTTGGTGAGGATATGGAGTGGCCAGAACTGTCATACACAGCCATAGTCAAATCACTTAGAAAAATGGTTTGTTAGTCTCTCAAAAAGTTAAATATATGTCTACATATGATCCACCATTCCCCTGTCAGTATTTACCTAAGAAAAACAAAAGCATATGTCCATATAAAGATTTATACTTGAATGTTCATAGAAGTTTTAATTCTAATAGCCAAGAACTGCTAATAATCTGAAAGTCTATCAACAGGCTAATAAACTGTGCTATATTCCTACACAGAATAATCAGCAATAAAAAGAAATAACTTATTTTACTTAGCATAAAGTCCTCCATGGTTCTTCCTTTTGTAAGTCTGAATAATATTTAATTGTATGTATACACCACATTTACTTTATCCATTTGTCCATTGATAAGACATTTAGGTTGCTTCTATGTCTTGATTTTTATATGACAAATCTAAAACAGTTCAACTCATAGAAAGAGAGAACAGAATGGTGGTTGCCAGGAGCTGGAGGAAGAGGGATTAGTCAAAAGGTACCAAGTTTCAGCTATGTAAGATGAATAAGTCCTAGAGACCTACTGTATATCATAGAGTCTATAGTTACTAATACTGTATTATATATTTAAAAATTTGCTAAGATGGTAAGCGTTCTTGTCACACACACAAAATAAACAGAAAAGATGGGAAGAAATTTTTTAAGGTGATGGATATGTTTATAGCAAACATTATGATGATGGTTTCAAGGATGTATACTTATCTTCAACCTCATCAAGTTGCATATGTTACATATGCACAGCTTCTTGTATATCAAGCACACCTCAATAAAGTAGTTTAAAAACAATAAGAAAGAACTATTGTTACACACAGCAACATGATTAGATCTCAAGATAATTATGTTGAGTAAAAGAAGCCATACAAAAAAGGACATATACTATATATGACGTACTATGTATAATTCTAAAAAAATGTAAACTCATTTATAGTCTGAAAGCAGAATCGTGGTTGCCTGGGGACGGAGGAGGGACAACAGGCAGGGACATGAGGAAGAGATTATAAAGGGGCACACAAAAATTTGGGGGGCAGATTTTGTCATCTTAATGTAGCAATGGTTTCGCTTGTATATACATGTGTCAAAACTTATCAAATTATACACTTCTAATATGTGTAGTTTATTATATATCTCAAAACTGTTTTTTAAACAGTGGTGTCAGTGCTCCAGGTAGGAACAGTTTCTGCAGGAGGATGCGTCCTGAACACAACGTGAGGAAGGAGGGACAGAGTGGAGAACACGCTCTCATGAAGCTTGGCTTTGGGAATGGTAGAGGGAGAGGTTCAGAGGGAGTGATGGAGTGGAAGACAGACATAATCAGACAAAAGGCTGGGTTACATGTGTTCTAAGCTGGAAGGAGCTTGAGTGTTTGTATATATGTACACACACACACACACACACACACACACACACACACACAAACACACGCTATAGAAAAGGAGTCAGGTAAGAGAGTGAAGTTGTAAACGCAGACGTCAAGAGCCAGCTGATGAAATATGGCATGGAAAATCCAATGGGAAAGATAAATCTCAAATAAGACATGGCTTATGGGTACAAATACAGGTATGGGTCGGGAGAGGCAAGAGTGGACCAAAGCGTGAGTGAGTAGGCTTTAAGTCTGTCATTCTCACTTTTGCACGGAAGGATGAGACATGAGAGGAATAGGATACTTAAGAAGAATAGTGGAGTTCTGGAAAAGTCATTGGCTACAGCAACTGAAAAAGAGACTAATTTAATGAATAGCAATATTCTGCCATCCAGGCTTTATCAAATGTTAATATTATGCCATATTCGCCTCATTTAACAAAGTCCTTGACAAAAGTGATCTCATCACTAGCCAGCGTCAACATGCTCACTTACTTTTCACATTTCATATATTTCATGACTAACACCAGAGAACCGCTGGGAACTTCAGGCAATACTGTGGGTAGGGACAAATCAAATATGGCCAGAAATGGCCACTGGCAAGCTAATTAAGTAGTTCCCCTTAAGTAAACTGTTAATATATTAAAGCCATGCAAATTAGATCATATCTACAGGTCCTAGGTTTGGAAAAAGTGCTCTCCCAAATTATGTATTTTTAATAAAAATGGTCATTACAATTCACAGCACTGACACTGTTTTTTTAGTGTTCTAATACTCATTGCCACTTTGGCATTGGTAAAATGAGGAAAAGATACTTCTTTTCCCACATCGTGTAAAATTGCTGAAGTTAAGAGTATGCAATCTGTCTCCAAAAAAAAGAGTTTTATTCTTTACGCGATAATAGGTCTCTCATTAAATCTACAAAACTGTAATTTAGATCGTACCTGCCAAAACAGACTGTGTGCATCTCCTCTCAGAAGCTCCACTGTGTCCCCTGCCTGGATGTGTAACGGGGGTCCTTCATGCAGACCCGGGGGTGGCGTCCCAGCATAGTTCCTAATGACCTGCATCTTTGGTAAACCTGAAAAGAAGGAACACAACTTTTAGAACTGAGAAAATAACAATGTGTGAAGTCCATGTGTGCTTAAAAAAAAAAAAAAAAGAGCCATTATTAACATGAAAAAGTTTTAACCAAGTACACATGTGAAGTCACGACAGCAGAATGCCATTCGCCCTTCTCCTAATTTGAGATGGTAATGCGACGAGACACACATGTATCCCCTGATCCCTCACGTGCTTTTCCTCTCCCTCACCGTCCGGCTATTTTTAGTTGAAAAAATATTTCTCTTTCGGCTGACGCTTGCTTCATAAAAAACACATCACGTACAGTTTAATGGAAAAGAATCAATTTTTTCATCAGCTCTATCCTTTCTGCCTATTACTTTCCTCTTGGGCATTGGCTGATTTCATCACGGAGGCAGCTCACCCTTTCTGTGTATGGATCCCATTGCCCAGTATAAGGCTCATATCTTAAGGTTATCTCTGTAATTCAAAAGCAAATGTGTGATGGATGTGCCACTGCAATACTTAAGACATTTATATGGAGAAATTCTTCAGGCTCAAACTTAGGCTTGCAAAACAGACCCAATAAAGGGAACACGTCTATGCCAATAGCAGCAACAATAGTTGAAATACAGATCCGTCCCCTTTCCTTGGTATTTCTTTGAAGTTGCGACAAAGGTCTTTGTTTAATATTTCATTTTTGAGAGCAGCAGTTTCAACTGCACCTGGGCCGTGGGCCTAATTGCACCAATAATGCCACAAATGGACAACCCCACGGTCACCTTTTCATTTGGAGGAGAAACTGTTCCCTCCTATGACAGAGATCACCCATAAACACAATCTTTGCTGCACATTCAGGAACTTAAGTCATTGCTAATGACACTTCAAGTCTTCTTATTCTAATAAGTGCCCTGCTGAGGTTTAACTGGCTGAAAACATTGCACAAAATACAGAAAAGAGGACGTCGCTGAGTTCTAAATGTCCAGGATACCTACAAAAGACCCAGGACCCACAGGAAATGCTCCGGCAACCAGTATAATAAAGTCCTCAAAGACCATTTGCAATAGCTCCCCAAAGAGGAGAAAACAAGTTTCGTAAGTTACACAGAACTGAACAATTTTAGTTAACACATTTCTTATCAGTCCAATCAGCCGGCAGAAGGGCTAAAACAACACGGTGCCCTCCGCTCCGATTCAGCTGCTGCAACTGCTGAGGCGTGTTACGAGCTGCCACGCCACCCTTCACTTCAGTTCTTGTGCCACAGGACCTGCGGGGGGGATGGCTTTAATCCCACATCTTTCCTGGAGCGTCTCCCTACCACATGCTATAAGGTGGAGCCCTGACACAAACAGCAGGCTTTGTTGTCCTTCCCAAAAACAACACTCGACAGAACTCTCCTCCGTGAAGTGTCAGCCAGGCCTGCTCTGGGCACCCTGTGAATGCCTCAGGTAGAGAAAGAGTTTATGGTACACTTTCTGTGAGGTTCTTATCGTTAACTTAAAATGGTATCTAAATATCTTGTGCATGCAATAGCTGATTTAGAAGTCCCACATGTGGAAGGGGATGCAGTCTAAAGTAGAATTTCTTAAATGGGAGTCTGGTTGGCATGACAGTCACTCCATGGGGGTGGGGGCAGGGTGGGCCTCAGTTTTACTAAGTATTTCTAGAGCAAGAAAAGTATTTCATTCAGTCAGCTCCCTTGATAATTCTGTTTTTATGCCAATTTTTAAAAACGAAGACTGAAGGCAAAAAAGAAGAGTTTTTAAACCTGAAATTGCTGCTGTGGCCTCGAATAATGGGGCCAGTCGAGTGCTCAGAAGGGCCCTGGCCTTCCCTGCAGTTGTCTCTGTCACCAAGACCCACAGGACAAAAAAGCAGTGCCATGGGACAAATGGTTGGAGACAGCAGGTTTTTTTTTTTCATTGCTAACATGCCCAAGTTAGTCATACTCAGGAAGAAATGACTGAAAATGCATAGAGCACTTAAGGGCAAATACTAAGTTCAGTGACATTCCACCAACTAACTATAGATTAGAGATTAGAATATAGAATTCCCAGGCTATATAAAAAGGCTGTAGGGTATGGAGCAAAGTTGCCTTCTTTGTGATGAACTGGAATGCCCATAACGCATGGCCCAGTAAAACCATAACATTTAAATTGAAAATAGTACATAAAAGTACTTTAGTCAAAAGTGAGACCTAATTAGTCTTAGGACTTACTTAGGAATAAGTAGTCTTCAGAACGACGGACTTGGGTTTTACAGTTTTGCCTATTAATAATTTCTTCATTCACTCCAACTTTCCTGCTATTACTTTCTTCTTGGTTGTGAGCTTCATTTGGGAAGCTGATCCAGCAGCATACAAGCATAGTGTATGTCGCTAACCTCACTCCTAAAGGAAAAATTATGTGACCTTTTCCAAGAATGATGGTTGAGTGTAGGTTGTAACCAAGAAGACATTGCCTGAATTCAGGTACAAGTGACTTACAAGTTACAGCATGTACTTGACTCTATGCTTTACTTTGTGGGATGAGGTATGTGTTTATAACATAATGGAATTTTTTTTTTTTTGGTCATTTGTTAGGGTAATCTTCAGCCAGCTATTTGTGATTGGTCAGCACTTCCCATTTCAGGATGATCTGTTGTCAGGGCTACAGAGGTCAAAGGATGAAAGGAAGAAAGCAAGGGCACAGAGACTTGATGGATTCGGACACTCTGCCCCTTGCCTCTCTCTAATGCCTGTGTACAGCACCAATGCGACGAATGCTTGCTTTCCAAAAGGCCCTTTTATAGTCCTTTTTTTTTTTTTATTAAGAAAAGACACAGTAACATTGCTAAGAAGGTGAATACGATCAGATTAACTGATAGACAAAAATGCAATTAAATTAAGAAGAGAAGTGGGTTGTTCTGTGTCAGTACTCAACCATCAATATACATGTTAAGACAATCTACTGCCACAGCAGGCATCACACCTCATAAACGAGATCAAGAATAAAGGAGAAATTAGATTTACAGATGCTCCTATTTCGAATAGCCATTTTGTGTTGATTTAGTGTGTGTTTTCATCTCCCCTTGTAAAATATCCCCAACAGGGTTTTAACCTCTGTGTAAAAATGTCCAGAACAGAACATTTACTACACATCCCTATGACAACTCAGTTATAGCTGCATAGTTTGTGAACAAGCTATATCTGAAACTTACTCAAAATCTCTCTCTGTGTAACTTCTCTCCATTGTCCTGCCTCCTTCCACTTAGATTGATGCTGAAGAAGGCAAATCTCCTTTTTTATAAATTATCCTTTCAAAATTTATTCAGGCTTAAAATCCCTAGTTCCATAACAAAACAACAAAAAAAAAACTATGCATATTTTCCTTTGTTATCCACACTTTAAGGAATTCTGAGGTGCAAAACAGTACACAATCACAAAAGCGAATGGCAATTTCCCTAACACTGACCAATCAGAAATAAATAGCCGAAAGTTATTCTAAAAACTGATTTAAAAAATATAAATTCCATTATAGTATCAACTCACAACTCATGGCAGAAAGCTGCTTCTTTCTCTTGGGTAAACAGAGATCCAACAGCTTTTCACTTTGTTTCAGAAGTGCATTTACAATGGATATGTTGGTACAGTTGCAGGGTTGCTCATCAAAATCTAAAAATTTATACTGCAACTATCTTCAGATATCAAACTCAGGATAATCATATGTAGTTCCAACATTACAGCTAAGCAATCTTGGAAGTCCACAAAACTTCATGTAATCAATCATCTTTCTCTAAGGGAATATCATTAAAACGGCCAAGGCGAAATGAGATCTTCTGCCAAATGTCTAGCTATTTTAGCTTGTTTTATTCTCTATAATAAAAGCTTTGCTGTACAGCTAGCTAACTATATCTTTAACATACGACTTGTGAACAATTTTCCCTTTGATATCTGTTCATACTAGTAATTATGCTTAGCCTTAAATCAGACAAGGTCCCCGAGTCGGCCTTAGGCATGAAGAATTAACAAACGGAAGAATCAGCAATATTAAAATGACGATTCTACTGTAGTAATAGTCACAGGGTTCTGGTTAAATAAAGCTGAAGCCAGTGTCATTCTGTGGAACGTTAGAGTTTCCCAAAAAATGAAATTGGAAGCAAGATTTCCTTTCAAATCTGAATTCGACGCCACTATGAGTGACATATGCCAAGAAATTTTAAGATGTGCTTTTAAAAAAAAAAAAGAAAAGTTAATTCCAGGGAGAATCCTATTAGGAAGTCTGCCAGATATAAACTATTTCACTGACAATTTTCACTTAAACCCTCAAACTTCAGTGACCCTAGCCCACTGGACCAGTATCAACCACCGAGGCTTCAAAGAAGAGCCACTGCCACCAGACCAATTGGTATCTACGCATAGTGCTGATTTCACTGCCCCGAGTGATGCACTTCGCTAGGGCAACAGCTTAGAGGAGAGTGTTGTGCATGAGATAAACGGGCTGCCAGGAATGTGCTGGCCCTTCATCGCTGCGGTCTAATTTAAAATTGAAACCCAGCCACATCGAAAAATTAAGCTGGTTAGTTTCACGAGATTTCAGAAGATGTCACTGGTTTATCCTGGGAAACCGATCTCAAGTGTAACACATTCACTCAGCCCCTAAATGTCTTGAGCACTCACTAAGTGCTGGGCCTGGTGCTTCGGACACAGAGCCAGGGCGTGCGTCCTGCCCGCGACCAGCCTACAGTTCGCGAAGGCGGTGAGAGAATCGGGTGTGGGCTCTCGTCCAGTGGGACCTTTTTCAAAATATGCCTATCAACAAAAATTTCAGGGAATTTTTTGGTAAGTCTTTTGCAGGAGCCTGAAATATGTATTTTTTTTCCTACAAGTTTCCAGGTGAAGTTTGCAAATCCTAGCCAGGTTTAGGGATCGCATGCTTGTGAGCCCAAGAGCAAGGCATCGCGACCGACATCCGCCACTTCTACACCTGCTTCAGAGAAAACCACAGTACATAAGTGCTGCCTGGCACTGTGCCAACTAAATCCTCTTTAAATGAACACTGGGCTCTTTGTGATACAAGTTAATGATCTAACCATCAGGTCTGATGGCCAGGCCGAGCAGACCAAGCGGGGGTCTGGGATGCTGGATGCTGGCCTTCCCCTGCCCACTGCATCTTCTAGGGCTCTCTCCCACTAAGCAATGCTCTCTCAGTCATTTGTTGGTCTTCACAGAAAAGCAAAAGGAGCCTTATAATGAAAACCATCTGTTAGAACAGAAGCAGACAATTTGGTAGAAAAACAAACTGGTCTAAAAGAACTAATTGTTCACAGAGGAAACACTCCTCCATCAATTATTTCTCAAATTTTCACCCAGAGAAGGCTGTTTTACTTTTAAAAATGATGATGAGTCAAATGAAGAAAATAACACTGCCATTGCTCGTATAAAAACAAGGATCAGACAGAGACGCCTTCCTCCAACTTTGTAAACACTGACTAAGCGCTCTTGGGTGCAACCTGTTGGAGTGTCAGTGAATCGAGGGTGAGAGGTATCATGATGCCTTTGGAAGTTTTGTTTCCATTGATGAAAAGGATCTTATAGGCTACCAAATATAAAAGAACTATATGATGTCTGTAAAAATATAAAATTCCATGCGTTATTTTAAAATCCATGTAAATTTAACATTCTCTTCTATTGAATGAGTAGGTTTTAGTGAAACATGAAAATGTTTCCCTAAAACACTGAAATAAGATCCAAGCCCTAGGAGAAGGTGCCATGCGTTGGTCAGACCTCCAGAATATGAGAGGGGTCTGGCTGGAGGGAGGCTGACTGAGCTACCTCAGCTGCTTCTCTGAGGGTAGGAAAAAAGTCACAGTTGCACAATTTCAAAGTAAGAGCATTATCACCTGGTCCGATCATCTCATTGTCTACCTATCAAACTAAGAACCAAAAAGGGGTGAATAAACTGTCAAGAGTCAAACAACTAGTTGGAGGCAGAAATGAAACTTGAGCCATGCTTCGCTGACATCTAGATCACTCCTCCCCGCTGCAGGCTAGCCACTGTGCAATGTTCAGAGAACGAGGCTGTGGCAGAAAAGAGGTCACTTGATACCAAATGACATACGTTTGGGGATCATGAATTTCTGCTGGGTAACCAGTGTTATTTTGGGGAGCTGGAGAAAAACAAGTAATACTCTCCAAGGAGTGGAGAAAGGCTGAGAGGTCCCCAAGGAGGAAACAAGAACCCCCATTGGTGAATTCTAAGGATAGAACCTCAAAGCTCCTCCACTTAAAAAAAATAAATTAATACTCTATTTGACAATCTATGGAACTGAGAGTGCCTGACACGTCCACATGCAGTTCTGCGACTCTGTGGACAAGTGGCCACATGTCCTTCTTTCTGCAAAAAGTTATAATCGCTTAAACAACATCATTCTGTTTTTCTGACCACACCCGGGTGGATCAGGGATGGTGACGAAGCCAGACGTTGCCATAAAGAGGCAAAACATGTAAGCCCCTGGGAGCTGAGGAGAAAGGGTCAGCCTCCCTGGAGGAGGAGAAGTAAGATGATCGAATTTGCTCCTACGAAACACAGAAGCAGGAGGCAGATCTGGAAGCCAGCAGGGAATGACGGTTTCTGACTGCTGAGGAGAGACGCCAGGGATCACTAGTTTCCAGAACTGCTGGTCCTGGAAGCGTCCCTTAGAGCCTGCTGTGCTCTTCTCCTTCACGGAAGGTCCCAAGGTCTGGAGTGACTACTGAGAAGTCCTCCTGGGCTGCTTACTCACCCTCCTGGCAGAAACCCCCAGCCCCAAAGAAACTGAGGCTATTTCTTTCTTGCAATGAAAATAAATCCTTTACAATCCAGTCCTATAGGATCTCTAAGGGATAAAATAATGTAAAAGTGAAAATGATTAAGGGCACTTTGCAATAACCTCGTTTTCATTCTTTGTTCTACAAGTGCATTCATTTATTCAACAAATATTTATAGACTATTCATGCGCAGGTACTGGCCGGGCACTGGGCATGCTGTCAGTAAGACTGGCATGCTCCTCCTTCATAAAGCTCAAATTTTAGTGAAAAAGACAAACATAAAAACAAATGAACGAATGTGATAATATTCTACTCTACACAAGTATTATAAAGAAGAATTTAGGAAACACGTACTGGAGTAGAGAGTGACTGAGGGGGGGGGGGGGG